>LN902850.1:2034268-2493827 GCA_000469725.3 Echinococcus multilocularis
GAATAGGGGTGAAGATGAAACAGCACCAACTTTGAAATGCTGCATCATGCGTACCATCGAAAAGCACGTTGCTTGCAATCTAGAAGAATGTGAGCATGGCCCGGACAGATGGTGCCTAGCTTCTAACAAAACTAAAGTGACGGCCGAAGCTGCCAGACGCAAGGAATGCGACTATAATTATGTTGGCAGGCGTTTCTGTAGAGCGTGGGCTTGAGGCCACCCACTCTGCCATCAGGCCATGAGAAACATCATTGGAGGCCGAGCGTGGTGCAGAGGTGGGTGTTAAATGAAATGAGGTCGATGTGGGATGATGTCTTGGCGAGTAAACTTGTTGCAAGTAAAATCGAAGTCCACCTCCTGCATACAATGAATTGGTATATTCCTGGGTCAGTTGTGCAGCACACGCAGAAGCAATTTGTATTACTGCAAAACTGACTAAAGGAGTTGCATGTGTCGTTGAGAGATTAGCTGCGTTGTCTAATCGACACGATGATGGGTGAGTGGGCGGGCTAGTAGGCATGGCTCTGGTTAATTGGAAGGAGCGATTCGCCCCTCACATTTGGGTGCAATATGCCACCTCATCACCAAACGCCACCTTATACTGCGCTTTTCTGAAGCGGTCCACTTAGCGACCGAAATTCTCAGAGGAAGTAAATGAAATGGGGTAGGGTAGCCATTGCCAGCACAAGGCTGTGCAGCGAACGACCGATCGTGACTGGCAAATACCACGTGCATAGCGAAGCGCTTGACTCGCAAGAGCTCGTTCCAATCCTCTATTCATTCCATCATGCGCTTCAGCTTTGTCACTGCAATTTCCAGGTTAATGATGTGATATGCCAAAAGCCACTCACTTTGCCGTGGTAACAGCACACAATGCAGTATCTTCTCCTTTGTAATTCCGACCTTTGTGTACAAGAAAGCGGCATCACACTTGTGTCAACTGAAGCGTCAAAAGGGCTTCAATGGAATTTGCCCAAATGGAAAGGAGACCTGTGCAAAGGCACAGCAGCCATCAGCCAAGGCACGGCGAGAGAGATGATGCTGGGGATGATTGCGGTTTCGCTGTGTGTGGCATACTGCACGGGTATGTATCCACCCCACCATTTGCACTTCCCCATTACTGGTTGTTTTCACTTCTACTCCATTCATTGCTCCTTTTGTTTGCCGGTTTATTATCGACTTGGCAAGAGTGACAAGACAGCCTTTTCATTAAGGCGAGCAGAGTCCAAAGATGTGGGAATTTGGGGCTGTTGGAATACCATCAGGGCCATCGGACACGATGAAATTTTCTCCCTTGAACTACGAGTCAATGCATTAGTGTGGTGAAGTTTATGCAGAATTTTTTAAAAGGAATTACTAGGAAATGTGCATATCAGAATGCATCACTTGTCAGAATACACCTTCCGATGATAATAGAATGCCTTGGCCAATATTAACAGAAACTGAAGTGAAAACGCTTACCTACACAATAATTGCGTTCTAATGAGTAATCAGTGAGCAACTTGACGATTGGAGGCAGCAATTGCACAGTCAGTGGTACATTTTGGGGCAGTCCTTGCACGGAGTCGGACGATATGTCGGATTTTGCCTTCTTCTGCACAATTTGCCCTAGTCCCTCCTCCCACACTTTATAACACCTTCCCAGTTTACTCTCCAGCCGCCGTCCAATGGCCTCGGCACTCCCCCTCCCAACTTCAAACATGCCAAGCATTTACGGCTTCTTACCTTGTGCAGTTTGAATCACACCTTCTTTATCCACCTTAGCAACATGCGGCAGCACAAATTGAGCGCTTTCACGAAAAGTCGACCCTCAAATTCATTCCCGACACCCCAACTTGAAGCATTTATTTCGCAACGACACAGTCAGCCACGCCGGAGTGGATTTCATTTAAACGCTCCCTCCTAACCTCTTTACTTAAGCCGAAAAATTTTATTGTTGAAAGTGCCAGAAGTATCGTACCGAATTATAGTCCCAGATGGCTACGCGTCGAAGGTGGACATCGTCCTGAATGCATGTGGGCATGTGAGTTGATGCTCCTGAAGGCTAACCTTTCCGACATCCGTGTTGATGCTCTCACGATGTGCATAAAGTGCACCATCTCTTCCATCTTGTTGCACGAGATTGGTGCAGTGGTCAATCAAGCAGTTGGGCCTGTGAACTGCCGAGGAGACATCGTTCATCTCGCATATTCTCCTCACTAGCAGATCTTTGCTTAATCTACTTTAGACTAATGAATACCCTCCAATCACTTGGTCACTTCCATTCATCGATCGCCTCTTACCTGCTTCAAAATTAACTGAGATTGTCCACATGGTCGCAACTGATTTCTATACACCGAGAAAGTGTTAGTTTAAGTCATCTGCAAGGCACTTGGGCACAAGTGGCCAGACCGTCTGGTCTGCTGTCATGACGGTGGAAAGGACAGTCGCATCAGCCATTCAACATCATCACCTTTGTGTGTTTACGTGACCTCACTACCTGTCAGCGTCTAGACTTGCGTATTTTGTTGAAGTGTGTCCCTCCCCCCCAACACTGGAACCGTATCAGTGATTAAAAGCGCATTTGAAACCAATGAGAGGAGAATGGCTTGATGCAGTGCTGCGAAGCAGAAGACGCATCACTGGAAAACTTGCTCTGGGGAATAGAAGAGCACGTGATTGGAAAAACTCGTTCCAAATTTGAATCACTTATCTCATTCATAATCTACGCTTGCGTCAATATTTCTTCGTACGTAATCTGTCTTGTCTAGGTAACGTTACTGTTCATTACACCAGTAGTAATGTTATTTGTATTAATGTGGAAAGAATGTGAAAATAACTGAAGCTTTATGCCAATCAACAGGAGTGTTTCGACATGTTGTCATTCCAAAAAATACAGGGTTCTTCAATTCCAGGACTCGTCTTACTACTTAGTACAGCATGTGCTGTGGCCACTTCGGATGCGGTAACATAACCAGCTAAACGAACAGGTTTGACAAGTTGGTTCCACTTTAAATATGACCACTGCACCAATCTCGTGCAACAAGATGGAAGAGATGGTGCACTTTATGCACATCGTGAGAGCATCAACACGGATGTCGGAAAGGTTAGTCTTCAGGAGCATCAACTCACATGCCCACATGCATTCAGGACGATGTCCACCTTCGACGCGTAGCCATCTGGGACTATAATTCGGTAGGATTGATTCAGGATTGCCTCTTCTGGCATCAACAAACAAAAGGGCAAGTTAATCTTGAGACTGATATTGCTATTTGGAGATGTAAATGTTCCATGGAATAGCCATGACATCTACTGCAAAAGCGCAGATCAGCACACGAATAGATCGGGAGTGTTGGGAATGAGGGGTGGAAGAGGGTTTTTAAAGCCAAAATGTATGGGTAGATACAAGGATATGGGAAGAAATGAATGAATAGATGTGAAGTGGGGTAGCGAGGTGTATAGATGGATTGCTAGATGATCCGTGGGTGTCAAGTCTGATCCAATTGCCTCCATCAGTCGCCTTCCATGTATGAAACGGTGCCTGCTCCTAGTGCTGCCTCTTTGTAAAATGTGTTGAGCATCTGTATTTCTATTGCCCTCTATTTCATCACAAATGCGTGGCGACTGAGAACCCCTTTCCTCTTCTTCAACATTCCCTTCCTTTCGCCCAGTTCACCACTCTCACCTGACGTGACAATGGCATGGAATGCTGTCCATGACTATCCACACAAGTGTTAACTCTGTGATAAAGACACCAGACCAGTCTCGGTTTTCAATGCCATGTAAGTGGTTAACGAACAGGCCTCTGCGGTGGTGCCGACTACCTCACTTGTCTTAGCACCACACCGTGGCATCAGCACAACACATCACGATGTGTGCGAGTGTGAGTGCAGACGGCTTCCCATTTGGGTTAGGGCTGCGTCGAGAAATCCATTTCACTCCCCTCACTTGAATCTGTGCAACGACTTGTGCGGTTCCGCAGCATAACCATGCACGCTCAGAGTAAATTAATCTGCTGGCACTGCTCGAGAGGGAAATGAATGAAATTTTATAACTAGGGAATTCCTGGAAGTGGCGGTTGTACCGACGGTAGCCGGTGGGTTCTTGCCAAATCCCACCATTTGTGATTGCATCATGTCAGTGTTTGTAATTCTTTTGAGGTGTTACATGAAGTGTGCCAGGTTTAGGGCTCCCTCAAAACCACTTCCCGTCGATGGTGTGAAGAAGAACGAGGTGTGTGTTCTATGGTCAACATGGCCACCAACATTTCTGCCTTGCAATACCAATGGGATCGAGAGCATTCCACCTAGGAAGAGCAGACAACTTTGCCAGATCTAATGACAATAAATTAAACGCGGATGCCTGCATCAAGTGCGACCTGGACATGACAATTGTGTTGAAGTTTGCCTCATGCACTCATTCAATTAAGGCAGAGTTCACATTCATCGTACAAGCGGGCCGGATAACAATGTTAAAAGAAGAATTGACCTTGCGTTTGCTTAGATTTTAGAGGTCAGTACTGAACACATTGGCATCTGTTGGGTGTCTAGTAGGTGAGACCACTGAAAGTACAAACGTTTGCCCCACAGGAATGGGCTTATTTCGAGATCAGTGGATGCGTACCAAAAATAACACTAGTCCATAAACATAGTCGGCATAAACACTGTCACATGGCAGACAAAACGCCGCCCTGCATTACTCCCCATTTCATCATACTTGCCCGTGTTTACACACTTTCGTTGGAACAAATGTGTGAACGTTGGTTCTTTTTAAAATGCATGGAAGCCTACAAATAGGTTTGATTATTCCTTCCCCTCTATCTCACAAGTTGTTTATCACTTCGACTGCTCCTAAATTGACTACCCTGTTGCGGTTATCCACTCATGACTGATTGTTGCAGCTGACGCTTTATTTGGGTGAATCCTGTTTAGTTCTGTTACCTTTTCAAAGAAATTTTAGGCAAACCCACTCAATTTTGTCTTGTATGCGTCTTGTCTAATTGGCAGCCTTACTGGATGAAAGCTAACGCAGGCAAGTGTAAGTGGGAGTTCAGTGAAGGAAGATGGCATCGCAAGTGAACCATATCTTGCATTGGCGACCTAGATAAGTCATGTACAGACATGAATAATTAGGTGAGGCGACCAGAAATATGGCAATCCTGCTAGTCCGCAGTCGTGACTTGGAAGGCGCACCTGCATTAATCGAGTCAGCATTAACCAGCTTGTGGTCGTGATTGTGTCGATGTGCCACATGGACAATTAACAACCTAAGTATGGATAAAACATTGTGCAAAGTCGAGGACACGCCTTCCAGCACAGAAGTAGCAGTTGATTGAAGAAATGGATGTACTTGTGGGAATAGGAAATTCCATGTGGATTGAATGAAAGAAGGCTTTACAAGTGACCCCATTTTGCTTAGACAAATGAGACGAATATCTATTGACCGGCTGACTTCTTCCTTAGGCCTTGGAGACGACAGAAGTCGGAGAGGCCTTTGACGTAGTGCACAACTCCTTGCCTTCAGTGATACGGGGCATGATGTTCCACAATGTCGGCACTTCTCACCTTCGGTTTGTCCGCCTTCTACTCCATTTGTATCCTTACTCTGACGATGTAGATGACGGCTTAAGAACATGCGTAAAAAAAGGGGAGGTGCAAAAATTACGGAGATCCCAAAAAAAATACGAGGAAAGGAAAACAATTGCTCTGAGCAAATACATATGGTTTGTAAATTTGTTGAAGTATGTGCTTCAGGGGATAGGTACATAAATAGACCGGTAAATTTTGACAGAGAACTCAGATTGACCACTTATATCAGTAGGATTGCACATAGTGAAGAGGATAACAGGAGAAGTTGACGGACTATAAAGCGACGCATCCAGCTAGTTGGCAGCGCTACGTTTGGTGCCACTACTAGATAAACAAAAGCCTCTTTGTTAGGCAGTGCTATGCCAGCTCACTCCAATAACGTACGGTGAGTGTTATATGCAATAACCCCATATGGTGAAACCCGATCAGCCGTCAGTGTGTTCACCTTGAAATGCTTCATGCTAATTGGCTCCCATCCGTATCCTCACACACCTATTGTGGTATGAGACTCACATACAGCCCTTATGTCCAACTTTGGCCATACTGTATTAATTCGTTCTCGTCTTTCTCGCCTATCACAGCCATGCGAGAAGAGAAAGAAGAAACGGATAATAATAATCGCCTGGCTAGGTGAAGGGAAACGAAAATAGTGTGCCCACTCCACCATCCACCATGAGAACTCGCCATTCAATGAAATTGCGACCACTCAGACCAGAAGCATGTAATTTATTTTTAGACTTGATTCTTCATCGCTTTTTACTATAAAACTTTTTCGCAATTCATTATATAAAAAGTTTACTCACTCTTAAAAGGTTATTTTACTTCGTGATTTGCTGTCGCGAAAACATTAAGACTGCAATCTACCTTATGGTGACAGAATTTGAAAAGCATGAATGAGTAGACAAGTGCGCGGTTGTTGTGCGATGAGAACTACAAAAATTTCCGACAGTCCCACGTTTCAAAATGCCAGTTTTTTCCTCTACTCCCTATTCGAATAAGAGAAATTTGTTGCCTAACTGGGAAAGGCACTTGTCTCCAAAATGGCGGCTACCATTGCTTCACCTTCTTTTTCTGCATCGAGTCGACTGCTTTAAGGCATGGTGTAGTAGTCAGCTTCTGCAGCGTCATCGGTCACCTAAAAGGCGCTGCTGGAATGTGTCAGTGCAGACTGAGCTTACTCACAAAGGAGATTCAATTAAAAGCCTTCCACTATTTTAATCCCTTAAAATAGATTCAATTATTTCGCAGTTATTTTTCAACCATGGCATATTCAGCATAATAAACTTCAGGGAGGATTTCCTGCCTTTCATTGTCTCGAGTGGCATCACAATGGTCACCCCCAGCTTCGCTCTTTTCCCATTTTTTTTTTACTAATATGCTTCTTCTGGAGATCCAAATTGAATGAGAAGCAGGATGTTCTTTCTGTACTGCATGAAAATTGGTCAGATCGTGACGAAGGATGCCCACCTCTCACTCACTCTCCACCTCATTCACTAAGGTAGTGCCCTATACTACTGAATTGTTATAAGTAGAAGTCTAATTGTGTATTGCTATCATCACTAGCACAATCTCCACGTTCCCCTTCGTTGCCTGTCATCTCCAATTCAGTTTGTTTCACAATTCCGTGGTTTCTCATTGTCTTTTGTACACAGGCGAACTTGCGGTAAATATTTGCTAACCAAAAAAGTATTTCAATTTTGGGCAGTAAATCTTGAGCAGAATGCTACTGAAATTTTGTAGTAGTACTAGTACTTTAGATTTCGCAGTCCAACTGGCGAATAACCAATCAAATGCCACTTAATGCTCGTCATTGTTGAAATACTTCCTGTCCCTGCCTCGTATCAATTACGTAAATTGATTTTGCATATTTGAAAATGATTGGGCTTCCTGTGATAACGCGGCATTACATATTGTCGAGTTGCATGTCGCAGGTTTTTTCTGTCTACTTTAATGTGACCTTCAAGTAGGTGGCAAGATAGATATTTAGCTTCTGCGTCTTTTCAAAAACATATCCAACGACAGGACAAACCCCTTGAATGTCAAATAAACAGGATGCAATTTGAAAAAATATGGCGACAAATTCATGCTTCAGGCCAAAAAAAACATCTCAACATCCGTCCCTCACTAAAGTCAGCGATGTGCAGATGTCACGCAACAAAAAGGGGCGAAGCCTTAACAGGTTCCACAAATTAGTAAACGGTGTTAGTTTTTAAAGAATTTGCTCCGAAAGTGCACAATAAATCCGTTGGTATGTGGGCAGATCCATGAAAATCCGAGTTGTCTGCCAATCCACTTATCCATCCCGCACCCATCCTTTACGTATCCATGTGTCTGTTAATCCATTCCTACCATTCCATCCATCAGGGCATTGCGTATCCATTAATCAGTCTTTCTATTTATCCATGGATCCAAGCATCCACCCATCCATCTATACATCTCATAATAATTCGTTCACCCTTTTGAACATTTTTTTCAATCGTCAAGTCGTTCACCACTACCGTATACATCCATTCATTCATTTATCTACCTCGTGCCATCCATCAAGTGTTGATTCATCTGGCAATTCGGGATTCATGAATCACTGCATATACATATGCAATTTATCAATTGCACAATACCCAGTACCGCAAACGTCCATTCATTCACAACAATTCAAACAGTATCAACACATAAATTCGAATATGTATTCCATTTCCATCCATTCATTTATCCATTCATCAGGTATGCACCTATCCATCCAATCTGTGTTTATCCATCGTTTCATCCACATATTCATCCATCAAGTATCCAACCTGTCTCCATCCAGCTATCCGTCCCGTATAAATCCCGCATCCATCCATCCATCCGTCTAGTATCAATCCCTCTATCTCTTCATCGATCCTATATTCACCCGCCCATCCTGTCCGGATCCATCCATTCGCGCTTTCTGGACTTTGTAATAATGATATAGTTTTACTGTTCCATCTTCCATAAATCGATCACCTCGTTGGTGGGATGCAGCTCCACTACATATTTTATGCAATAGTTTCAAATCTTGGACGTTGGATACTCTCTCGCAGCTAGAAGCATCAGCTCTCGTGATGCCGTCCCAAAAATTCCACATCAATGATGTTGTTGACACCGAAATTTCTAGAAAAAACTTCCTTTAAAATGCGCAAACGGGGCATGCCACCCACACTCCTGAAACTCCGCAGTGTATTTAAACAAATGGAAGTGTTTTGACCAAAAATAACCTCAGTGTACCAAGTGGATGCCTGTAGGCATACAAGCGCACATATTTAGATGCCATAAAGTGTATCGCCTTAGCTAATTTTAGAATTTATGGATGTATGCAGGAATGTTCAGGACTACAGGGAGTATCTCCCTCCCGCCCTCACCCCGCGCCCCTCCTTCATTGCCATAAAATATTCAAAAGTACACAAGCACAGCGAAGCTGCCTCAAATACCCACCCGACTGTTCAGGATAAGATGTTGGGATTAATTTGATAGACACACACACAAAAGGCGCCTGGAAAAGCACAAAAAGAGTGATCTTGCTTTGTAAAATAGTTGTGATTATTGACCTCCACAGAACTTGACTGAAGGTGGAGAAACTGTGGACGAGAGAGGGAGAAGCCTACACAGAAAAACGTGGTCATGGCGTACCACCTCTCGTCATCAGTGCAGGCAGTGGCGAATCTCAGTGACATTCCTCTCTCCCACTTGCATCAATCGATCCGAAGGTTCGGGACTCCTTGAAACCCTTACAAGACCTATGCATCAGCATCAGATCCACTCCCCTCTACACAGTACTTCCCGGTCAAAAATCAACCCAACTGAATGGATGGATGACGCCAGGCGCGTAGCCCCCACTTCCAGGAAAATTAACAAAAATGTCGTCTGATGAACTTATTCTTCAAGACAAGCTGGACCGCCTTACGGAATGCCAAAATCACAACCATCACGAAACGCAACACAACTCTGGCATGTAACATAATCATGCCAATATCGAGCTAACTAGAAGAGCGTCGAGAAGGCACCGTCAGACTGTTAAAAGTGCGGTCACAAAATATCTCATCGTGAACGGCTGATTCATCACACCATAATTGTTAGTGTGGTTGCAATGGTGAAATCGGGGCCACAATTGATTGCCCTTCGATAGAGAGAGGTAAATTTACCAAACAAGGGTCAAAACTATGCATGCCGGATCAGTAGTGATTATTGGCGCTCATATTTTGCAATTAGAGAGAGAGATAGAGGCGATAGGAGGAGGCAGATATATAGAGTAGGGGAGAGTGAGGGTAGACAGGGACAGGGGTGGAGCACTAAGATTGAGTTGACGCTGTAGAAACCGTGTGCAGGGTAGCCAAGACAAGCACGGATCAAACCAAACTGGACCAATAAGGATGCAAAAAAAAGGAATCGGGAGACTGGTTAGGAGATTGTGCCAGGTCAAAAGTCAAGTCACGGGCTAAAAGATTCACTCGAGTAGGGCAGGGCGCTAAAACAGCACCTCCTCCACGCACCGAACCACAAGGGCGAAAGAAAAAAAAAGGTGGGCAACGGCTTCGATCGGTGCGCGGCTTTGTACACAGGATAGGCGAGAGATGAGAGAGGAGGAGGGTAGTAGACGCGTCTCCAGTCCCTTCTTTTCTTCCTCTCTTTAAACAAACACCCACACACAAACACACATAATGGCGCTTGTAGAGGGATGGGGAAATAAGTACTCCAGTCGGTCCATCCGTTCGCTCGTCCACCCATCTGCAGATCGAGTAGTCAGTGTCATTGTCGATTAGTCAGCTGGTCAGTCTGTCAGTTTGTCTGTGTGCGTGTGATTATTATGTTTTTCGCATATGTATATATACAGAAATAAACAAACTTAGGACGGGAGGGGTAGGGGAGTACTTCGTGTTTTACGTATGTGTTAATGTGCAGCAGCATGTGATGTGGGATTCACGAAAATTTCAGCGCGGAAGAAAGACACGATTGTGGTGGGCGGGAGGGTGTAGCTGCCTAAGGATGAATTATTTAGCTGGAAAGAAAGGAGGGGCAGGTGGGGCGGGGGGAGAAGAAATGGGAGAATTCTAGGCACTGGTGCGCGCACGCGCACATCTTTAAAAGCTGCCCATCGAAGAAGATGATGTTATCGTCTACTACTGCTGCTGCAATTGTAGCTGCTGCTGTGGCTGTGTTGTTGAGGATTGATCTGGCTGATTCGGCGCAAAAGTCAAGTAGGCCGGACTTCCTCCCCCACCCGATGTGTTAGCAGCTGTCGGAGGTGGAACCTCCTCCGCAAACCGCTTCGGTACAACAACCATAGGAGTTGTTGTTGAAACAGTAACGACGTTGGCACTAGTTGTTGTTATCGTTGTTGGTGCCGTCGTATTCGCCACAGGATGACCTTGAATAAGGTGAAAACCAAAAAAAAGCACCTAAATAGCCTGGGTCTCCGTGTGGCTAGGATTTACAAGAATAACTGTAAAGATAATTGACTACTTGAATCGTCGGAGCGTTGATACAAATTGGCGAATACTCATTACAAGAATCAACAAATATGGAGAGAAGAAGGGCCTATCCGCCTCACCTTCGGTAGAGGCGGCACCAGCGGAAGTTGAATTAACAGAGGCCGAGGAGGAGGATTTGCGTTCAAAGAAGCGGTGCGTCAGAGCCTCATCCGGTTTTATGCGGTGCCGGGGATCATAGACGAGCATCCTCTGCACGAGGTCAATGAACTTGTCGTAGTCCTCGGGCGCGTGACCCTCCTCGTTTAGTCGACGACCTACCGGCCCACCGGTGTCTCGGCCTAGCACCTCGTGCAGAGGGCGGGTGTGGGGGCCTTGGAAGCGGCACTGTCAGGGCATGACAGGTAAAACAATCAAAGTAAGAGGATTAAAAAAGGTACGGAACTACAGCACATCGAATGAGATACATGTCTTGCCTTCCTTCCACGCTTCCATCTATCCACCCATCCATTTACTCATCAAAGCATTCATTCCTCACCCGGTCAGTCGGACATTCTCAACGTTACCCGAACCTCACTCAACTCCTCACTCGTCAAGTTACTATTCCTTCCCTTCACTCCAATATTCAGCCTCCCCACATCCAATCAAACACAACTTAAAACCATCCAACAAATCATCAAGTCATTGGAACGTTCCCCTGCGTTTCCATTTTCAAAATAAAAATCACTAATAGCCCTCTCCCTTTCCCACCTTCATCGTCATATTCCCCTTTGTGTAGATCCGCCTTGGCCGATAGACGATGCCCCTAATAGTGACACAAGCCTTGGAGAAGGGAGAAGGTGGTATCGATGAGGAGTTTGGACCACCAGGAACAGACGCTGCGGGTGAGATAGAGGTCGTATCCATACGATCCTGTGAAGAGGTCGTAGAGGAGGATGACGAGGAGGAAACGGAGGAGGTGGAGACCACACTCGTCATCGTGGTGGAGAGCGAGGTGGAGGAGGCGGTAGTGGAGGTTGTGGTAGCTGAGGGAAAGTCGCTGATACGTTCAAAGAAGTGTTCCAGCTTTGGACTCTTCTCCAGCATCCACAAGGGTGGTAGACCCAACACCTCAACTATCTGTAGGAGCTGTTCCAGCTGTAAAATGAAAGACAATGAGTGAATAGAAGACGGAATGCATAAGGTGGTGAATATCTGAATGGGTGGTATCGCTTAAAAGGGAGGTCGTCATACCTCATTTGAGCCGGAGAAGAGGGGTTCACCAGTGTGCATTTCAACGAGAATGCAGCCTAGCGACCACATATCAATGCTGAGGCCGTAGTCAAGGTTGAGGAGGACTTCCGGAGCGCTGAAAAAGGAGACCGCCCACATTTAAATGTGAAAAATTTGTCAAAGCTGAAGCAAAATAATTGATCTGCCAATTAAGTTGGTGCCAAACTATTGACAATATCTGCAATCGTCTGCTTGTAGTTAAATCTAAACGCTCCTATTTAGCAGACATTAACCAGAAGGAGATCAAAGACTTGAGTTTGGCTCAAAGATATGCTCAAATCGACGGCGAAGAAATTGTGCGCACAAAAGGCGAGTAGTTTCAAAGCATTCTAACTGGAGAACTGGTCGATTCAACATTTTTGGAAGAGCCTAACTCTACCACCACCAACTAACACCTCATAAGGCTAAATATGTTTTAACGTCCATCCAACGTTGAGGCAAGAAAATCCTCAATTCGAAGAGCAGAAGGCGGGAGAAGCATTGAGGGAAAGGAAGCGTCTACACTCAGTCAACTCACCGATAGAAGCGTGACTGAATGTACTGGTGCACGTTCTCATTGACGTGACAGGAGCTGCCAAAGTCGATCACCTTCAGATCGGAGCGTTTGGGCGTGACAAGGAGGATGTTCTCGGGCTTGAGATCGCAGTGCATCACACGCACATCGGGACGGGAGAGAAAGACCAGGGCAGCGCAGAGTTGGCGCGCAAACTTGAGGGTGAGGTGGAGGGAGACGCCGCGAAAGTGCGTGTAGGTGAGCAGCTCGTAGAGGTTGTAGGAGAGGCACTCAAACACCAGGCACCAATGGCCTTGGTACGTAAAGTATCCCTTCAGGTTCACTATTCAATGCAAAGCAAGATACAGATCATAGCGTTGGTGGTGAATAGAAAGCAGTAGTCAAATCGACGGTCTTGGAGGTTTTCAGCTGCACAACGCCAATAACGGGCTATCAGCATTTGGAAGAAGTTTCAAAAAAAACCGTAAAAGAGGACTTGATCAACTTTCGCTAGCCTTAGACGGTTCAATAGGGCAAAATCGTGCGCCCGACTTTAAATTCAAGGCGAAGAACTGCCCGCTTAAGGTTCCTAATTCGTGCGCCCAACACGCTCATCAAGAAACAAGCCAATTCGAAGACAGCATTTAGCAATACTTCAAACCACTTCCAGCTAACAGTTAAATCTAAGTCGGGGACCCTGCATTACTGGAATTGATTGGGGAACTGTTCAATCATCTCTCGCACTTTCACATTTTGCCTGTTGTTGGCATTTGAGCCTAGAGAGACAGTACGAATAATCTCAGAGTGCAGCCGACTAACCATTTCTTGAAGACGGCTAGCTCTAGCTTCAGGGCAAAGAGACAATGTTGCGAGCCCCCCAAATCCATTCATCGTTTAAATGGGGAATCGTTCGGTGAAAAAGCGACTGCACGATACATTCGTTAAGGATTAGCACTATACTGAGATCAAACTATCAACCCATGTTACATAAATGAATCTCGAGAGGGAATGCTATTCCCCTGCAGGAACGTGAATTCTACGGATGATGCAGAGAAAGAGACGGATGGGATTCGACAACCTATTCCTTAGACAGATAATAAATCATCAAATCCTACGGTTGCAGGTGTCCACTCTCCGGGCAAACTTATCGGCTAGGCGCTCCGAAGAAACCCTAGCTACCTCCCACTGGCCTCAAGCAGTTCACAGGGTTTAAAGGGATGGAATCATCCAATCAGAAAAGCATTTCAACTGTGCTTCAAGTCACAGAACAGGCAAATTAAGCACCAAAAATAACCTGAACAAATGTCAGTAATGGCAGAGCTTTAATGTTCAATGTCATGGCCCAGGACCAACTTTAAAAATGACTTTTTTTTAGATAGCTGAAGTTAATTAAAAAAAGAGACCGCTTAAAGTGGTTGTGCGCGTGCCCAAATGGTAGGTCTTCTCATCCAGTCCCAAGGTAGCGTGAATCAATGTGGTTTTCAAGGTTACGAAGGCAATCCACTTACCGACATAGTTGGCGCCCACCTCAGCGGCCCTCTGTTCGTTCTCCTGAAAGTGAGCAATCTCGCGCAGTAGTTTAATCTCGATTTCAGCTTGGGCGAGAAATTGGCGACGATTTTTGATCACCTTTATGGCCACCTCCTCGTGCGTTTTGCGGTCGTGGGCTCGGAAGACCTGCAACGTTCGCCGAAGAGGCAGAAAATATGCTACCGAGCAAAATTAATAAGCATACTAACTGTTATTTAAATGAGCAAGCATCTTCATGGCATGGGTCGTTCACAATGCTGTTAACCCAACTGCACTTTATCATATCAGTGAAACGGATATTGAGTGGGAGGATAGTGGAACATGGGAATACTAACAACTAGGCAGTTGCAAACCTGACAATAAGTGCTCATGTAAGCATCATGGGTTACCCCTACCACTGCGCCTGATACTGCTCAACCAGGTCCTGAATAGATTCATCCTTCTCACATTATGTTAATGCTGGAGTCTAAGCACTTTGGCGGATAAATTTCGCCCAGTAAAACCAGAACTCCATCAATTTCATGGTTCCCCAATTTCTATTTCGAGAGCTCTATACATCCGTACAGTAGAATCGGCTAACGACCTCAAGGCGGAAAGGGGATTATTGACCCATGTTCCAGAAAAGTTCTGCTGCCCTTTGTACGACCAACACGAAGTCTTAGTGTTTACACGACTCAAACGCCCTCCAGCCGTTCTAATTTGCGCCGTCCCAGGGTAATGTATTTAGAGTGCAGTTAAGAGGGTTACAAAGATACATTTGCCAAACTTTGCATTAAGTATTGATCAAAAGCGGTCCCACATTACTAAAATGATAGTAGATATTAAATTTTAGCCCGTGGGAAGCACTGAGGATCGCCATCTAACGATATGCCACAGCTCGAGTGCACATACTGATACAAAATAGGTCGCTACTTGAAGGAGGAGTAAAAGAACAACTTTCAATTCGAAAATTCCATTAAGAGAAGTCCAGAAATCCCTTATCATACAAGAACAAAGATTAAAAAATCCTTCTAACAATTCGTAAATGATCACCCCATGGATAACGAATTATATGCAATCAACTACTGATTTATCCACCAATCATTTGCCAGCCTACAGAACACCCACCAATCGACTGACCCGCCATTTACCAAGCCAGCAGTCATGAAATTTAACGACAGTTTACCAATCAACTACCAATGGTACCCCAAACCAGATAATGGTATTTGACTGGGACGCTAGAAGTCAACTGCAGCACAGCACAAACCCACCTGTCCAAAAGTGCCCTTCCCCTTGATATCTGTGATCTCGTACCGATCTAGCCACACACTGCCAATCTTGAGAAAGTCGTTAGCGGCCTGATGACGGAGGAGACGGTTGCTGCTGCTGGTACTGCTGTTGCTGCTCCCACCAGCAGCCTGAACGCTTCGTGGAGCGGCAACAACGTTGGAAGATGCGGCTGAGATATTAGGAGCTGCAGCAGCAGGAGGGGGAAGAGGAGGGATAGGGAAGGCCTGGCAACTCACTTTCTGTTGCTGTGGTTGTTGCTGCTGCCGATTGCCTAGAATGCAATAATCACATTGGTAAGGAAAGTTCAGATGCTAGCTGGATAGAATTGGGATGGATGAATGAGTGGAGATACAAAACGATTCTTACCAACGTCGTAGAGGTGTTGCTGCTGTTGCTGTTGAAAGGAATTCGGCGCGGTATTTGCATTCCAAACCGCAGCAGCTCCATTAGCAGCACGACCATGGTGCATTTGGCAACAGCATGATCGATTGGAGGTCGTGTTGGAGCTTGAATTTGATCCAGAACCCGTGAAGAGGCAGCAGTGCCCAAAGGTGGTGTTGGTGTTGGTAGCGGCAACAGCTGGAGCAGCTTCGTGGCATCCCTTGCGGTCGCGTTTCAAGATATTCTCTTCGCAGGCTTGCTCTCTTCGTCGCTTTTTGCGGAAGTAGACCTAGAGGTAAACGGGGAGTAGACATTCGGTCGGGATACTGGGAACGTCATCCACTCTACTGACCATTCAAGCATCTACCAACCACCGATTGATGCAGTGATCTATTACTCTACTGACTTACCGGTCGTTCACTAATCTAATGAGCATCTACAGGTCAATTGACCATCTAGTGATCTATTGATCTTCGCTGCTCCTGTGGAAGGAGACCTAGGGGGAGAAAAGGGGAATAAAAAGGGAAGATAGGATTGAAGTAATGGAGACTAATGATACGTCCCTCAATCCACTGATCTCCCATCGGTATGCCTAATTTACCGACTTTCTAACCTATCGACCATTCATTTACCTACAGCTCATATTACGGGTGTACGGGCCATTCAACGAAGAGCTGGTCATCTGCCAACTTAACGACCGTTCACAGATGGTATACCAATACATAAATATATCACAAGAAATTTGAGATATTCATTCACTCTCCATTATTATGCACGAGAATAGTCGAGGGAAAATTAATTGATCAACCTAACATCCAACCGTCAACTGTTCAGAAAAACCCACACAAATATAGCGGTCAGTCACCGATCTTTCACAGTCCCGTCTGTCCTTTGCCAACGACCTCTGACCATCCAAAATGGTGACTTGAGGCGCTACATTAGTGACGTTGCAGCAGGATACGTTGGAAATATTTTACCTCCCACAAAGAATACACTCAGTGGCCGTGAAGCATTAAACGAAACACCGTAGACCTAGGATGCCCACAACAACAGAAGCCATAAAATGCATGACGTTTGATAACTACCCTGATTTTGCATTTTTGGTAAAGAAAAACAGATTAAATGCACAAGAAAGGGAAAATGTGGAAACAAAATTTGCCTTGGCATAGGTGACAGAGCGGTCTCCTCAGCTTCCGCTAATTCTACCACCATTTCGTTGCAACGGCGCTAGCCTGCGCCTACAGCGCTCGCCACGCATAAAGGAATGCCAAAAGGCGCTATAATGGATTCAAAATCCTTCCCATTTTGGAGAATCAACCTTCCTTGACGCACTAAGAGTCGAAATTCACTTCAACGCTGCTATGATGCACGATGCAGAGGAGCAATAGCTTTGAGAGCTAAAGAAAATTGTGACAAGCTGGTATCCATAGCGATGTAATAAAGCTGTGCCGATAGTTCCTCAAGTCTTCCATAATGCCATAATAATTCTGCTTCCAGACCTCAACATTTGATGCTGTTGCCAGGAGCACCTCCAGATGCTATGAGGTTGAAAGGCAATCAGCCTGCCCACCATTCCATGCAACCGTCCGTTTCCACCTTACTTCAAGAAAACCTCCACTCTTAAACATGCAAGTTCAGAAGGAAAACCGAATGTCACAGAACTAGCAAAGCCAATCAATCCACCTGTTTATCACCCCCTCTCACGCAAATGAAGAAACAACCTCGAGCATTGCAGAACCATTTGGCAGCAACTTATTCAACCACCATGCAACAAATTTTTCCAGACTAACGAAAGTTAAGTTTTTGGGGCTGCAAAACTGACAGACAGCCCGCATATTTCACAGGTCACACCAATCTACCGTGCGCGTACGCGCACGTTCACACACGCAGTTTGACAGACGTATGTGTGTGAATGGGCGTCTGTGGGAGGTAAAACGATTTACTAGGCACACCGGCATGACCTCTAAATCAATTACAAATGTATAAACATAAGTGCATTTTGCATATGCACGAAGCACGTTGGTAAGAGGTTTGGTGTCTACGTGAACTTCACATTACCAGATACAATACTAGTTGAAAGGCGACCGTTATAACACAGCTGATGCGCATGTCAGTGTAAAGGTCAAGAGAGTGCGTACGATTACGTAGGTCTCTTCAGGCTTCAGTAAACCAGTCTCCCATGCTAGTAGTAGACAGGCCTTTCCGTGAATGCTTGCGTACACACACATACGCTACGCAATTTCGTCGGGGAGTAACTTGGGTGCTACACTGGGTGCAGCGCGGTGAGATAAGCCCGACGCCTTCTAGTCTGACGAAGAATGTGATCGCTTTCAGCGATGCCCTAGTTGTTCTAAGTGGATTAGTCGGGCAGGATCGAAGACTGGCAGAAATTTTGGTGGGCAAAAAGCGAGACTTGTGCAGTATGGGTTCAAAATAATCACCGCAAAGTTCTTACCATAGAAAGTGGAGGAAAACTGAACCACCTCAATGATACTGCAACTACGACGAAATGGGGCGGAGGAAAAAAAATCGGGATGAAGCTTCCAGAAATCAATTACGCGAAATGCGATTGACATATGG
Organism: Echinococcus multilocularis; assembly: GCA_000469725.3. Classification (NCBI taxonomy): domain Eukaryota; kingdom Metazoa; phylum Platyhelminthes; class Cestoda; order Cyclophyllidea; family Taeniidae; genus Echinococcus; species Echinococcus multilocularis. The sequence goes on from LN902850.1 coordinate 2,052,802, forward strand.
AAAATCTTGTTTACTGCATAGCATTGTGCTTCTTAAGCACGCATACTTAATGTGATTTGACAACAGAGCGGATGAAAGATGAATCATCAAGATACACGACTATCGTGGAGCTCAAGTGCCGCCTCATTCTGCTTTGAAAAAAGCATTTATGACAGTCTACGCAGAAGAGTGATCACACGGAAGTGCTTTAACACCATGAATATGGTTGAAGGTATGGCTTAAGGCAAATCGCCTCCAATAAAAGCGAATTACACTAGCCATGGAACATAAGTTAGGACTGAACAATAGTGCCTAGGCAAGGCTGCTCAACGAAAGTGGACGAAAGGAAAAACTAACCCCACCAACGCCTGAGTGGAAATTCGTCCAGTGACGATTGACGCAAGAAGCCAATGATGAAGAACGCTAAAGACGGCGCTTAATACTACGAAGCGGTGTATATGCTGCTGGTCCTTCATGAATCAATCGCCCACTAGTCTCACAGTCCTTCTTTAAAGAATCACAGTAAAGTTAAATGCCTGTAAAAGAAATTTGGAAATGGCAGTAGAGGAAGTGCGATGGAGTGTGAACAGAGCCACTTTAGCTGATGCTTGAAAGAAAGCTCACATCTGGATAGAGTGACAAGGCACAACGATGGAAAAAAGTCATAAAAGAAAGACTTTTGGTATGAATGCTTGAAACTGTCAGCTCAAAACAGAGGCCAAGAAAAATAATGATGTGGCAAGCTTGAAGAAAATCCCAGCAGTAAAAATTTTTGAAATCTTCATGCGGTATGGACGGTGAAATCTCACCAACTCCTTACATCATGATTTTGGGCAATTCCACAATATTCCAGCGGTGTACGCTTCACAGTAGACATAGACGAAGTACACACTCCAAAACCGTCTGACCGTTGTAAGTGGTTCACTGAAAACATTTATTACCGCAAATGCATAGACTAGGTCTTGCACAACTACCTCCAAGCTAAATAGGCTTTCAAGAAAATGATTGCAAAATATGGAATGTTAATTCTAAAACCTTCAAACTATCCTTCGACCCAAGCTCTGGGCGAAGCAGTAATTTCTGCGGTAATTTCCAGACATGAAATAAATCAGCCAGCTCATTACAGCACCTCAATTGAGGAAACATGAGATTTACAAGTACGAATTCAAAGGAGGCGACTTACCTCATTGATGGTCTCGTACGTTTGTATCAGCTTCACCGACATTCGTACCAAAAGCCGCTGCGGTGGTGGAGGTGGCGGTTGCTGCTGGTGTAAGAGCCGGCCAAACGGAATCGCATCAGCGGAGGGCGCAGGCACCGCCGCCGCAGCAACCGTTGAAGCCATAGCCGCAGTGGTAGTGACGGTAGTCGCAGCACTAGTGGCAGTACAGTAGGGAAAGGTCGGGTAGCTGTACGTGTTGTTGGCGTTGGCGCTCGCGATACTGCTTCCAGTCACGGAGAGAGGACTTCCGCTGGAACTACTCAGCTCCATCGCCTCAACTTCCATTGGCTGCTGTTGAGGTCCCACCGCTACCGATGGCTTAACTTTCAGGGAGTAGGATGGGTCCAGATTCGCGTAAGCCGAAGCAGTCATCACGTTGACAGAGGAGGAGGCTGTCACAGAAGTCAGAGATGGTGCCGGCGGTGACTGTGGTGGTGGTGAGGAGGTAGCAGTAACGACTGTTTTTGTCCCAGTCGGTTGCTGCTGCTTCCGTTGCTGATGGTGGTGATGATGGCCGAGCTGGGAAAGCTGATCGAAAGTGACCAGTTGGCCATAGATCGCGGCGCCTAGAGAGGTGAGGGAGGACATACTGTAAACGCCCAGGCCTAGGGACGAAAGCGCAGCGTCGGGAGCATTCAGGTCCGAGTGCTTCTTGCACATCTCTGAAGCGAAAGAAAGGCGTGTAATGGGTTACAAACTGCCTCCTTAGTTGACCTGTGAATTCAGTTAGAAATGCTCTACTTGTCCAAGCTTTATGGCACCGACTTGCACGGAAATACTAATTGCCGCAATATAAAAATATTAATCGATGCAGACACCGAGCCAATTTCCGGTGTTTCGAACTCCATACTTAAAGTGATCTATACCCCTTGCATTCCGAAACGTTCTAAAGCTGGACTGTGCTACCAGAGGCGTGCAGAGGTCCTAAACCAGACCTCTAAAGCATCTGCAATCGAAGAGGGCAGACACTCTTAAAATCCCATGATTTTATCAGTTTTAAAATTTCCCTCTGTTAATACGGGAATATAAATCTTCAAAATCTAGACAAAATATAAGTCCTGGCATTTAATCTTCCTTAGCACTGAAGAGTGTCAATCTAGAGCGGGTATCATGGAAGTAACAAACACCTTCTTGTTCGAAGAGTCCACATCATTGTAAGCTTGCACAAGCAGCTAAATTATCATGATTTTAAAATAATGGAACTCAACAAGACAAGAAAGTCTTGAGCCTCAGAATGCGATTAATCTCACCCGTCTAGACTCCATAAAGTTACTCTTCAACCAAACTAAGCTCTATAAAAATATTTTTTTCCACCTACATCAAAGGGATAAGGATAACCATAATGAACGCCTGTTTCTCACAGAAATAAATAGGTCAAGCTGTTTATCCAAACGTGTTGTTAATAAAAGGGCGAAAGCCTATCTGCCCACTCTTTGAATAGACATTTTTGAAATGGTTAAGCATTTATAGAAGTTAGATACTAATGCTACACTGAGATGTAAATGTTTACTTATAGCAAAAAACCAACTTGATAGTTAAAAAAAGGGTTCATCGTCCAACTACAGCACAACAGCAAAAAACTCCAGGAATATCAATCAACGAAGTTTCCGATAATTTAGTGATCAAACAGAGCAAGTGAATTCTCAGTTTCCGATTAGTGATTTGGATGTTCAACATCGTTCTGACAGTTAGGTCTCGATCACACAAACGTGAGGCATTTAGCCACGTGGCCCACGTAAGAGAAAGTTGAGCAGAGCTGAGATTATGAAAATGGTTGTGGGGGACAATGCGAATGACAAGCTGAAAGCAGCCAAGTTAAAGGAAAGCAAAAAAAAGGATACATATTACAACCACTTATCCGATTCAAGCCAGCTAGACAAGAGGATCTGATAGTCCAAAGCCGATAGGGGACATTAGACCCTATGCAGGTGGGCCGACTAAAGTGAACGGAACGGAGGAAGCGGATCAAATTCAAACAGTTACCTTCATCCCAAAATAAGTCGGCCAAGTTGGATGAGAAAAAAATTGTTGGATTAAATTCAACTCTACACAGATGTAGAGAAGAAAAGGTAGTGGATAAAGGCGCCAAGTCTAGCGACCAGCTAGTGCACCAGCTCTCCCTCTGGGAGACACATGCTGCCTACCAAAAAGCACTGATCGGCACACTGCCTCACCACACTTTAGGCACACATACACACGCCACACCACATAGTGCGGTGTACCCACCTACAGCTATGGTGACAAATCTATCCTTTGGCCGGACACACTTCAAAGCCTACTTTATAAACCAGTTCTCTATGCTATTTACATCTAGATGTTACGATTTTGCTAGTAGAAAACGCCCTATCCTCTGTTAGAATCGCTAAATGATTTGCTCAATACCGCATACCCCAGCTAATCAGAGTTCCAAGTCGCTAAAAGACAAATCTGTTACCTCTTCCCTATCTCCATCAACTGTTCTCTCTGCAGTTCCCTCCGATTGGGAAATATGAACCGGCAGATCAGGCTTCGCGAGTGTTACAGGGGAAATACAGGTGCTTTGAAGGGGAATTAACAGCGACTCATTTACCTACTCCAATTGCGACATAGGTGGGTCATGAAATAAAGCCAGATAACGCTAATAGCATGATGTAAATGATCGACGGGACTTATTTTGGAAAAAAAGCACCAAAAGGTAGATGGCTGCACTTTTTTCAATGCACTAGTAATTACTAGACTTCGTTAAGAGATTGACGCAACTTGTACTGATTAAGAGCCCTTCCAAGCAAATGAATGAAGTGACTTCTGACTGTGTTTCTAGCGCTATACTACGCAGAGATCCATGAGTGGAAAAAAAGGTAAATGTGCGGAGAAACGAGTGGATTGGTAAGGATTTGGAGTCAGATTAAATGTGGAGGTAGCATCAATCTGTATCCTATGTTCGAATCCAAGAAGAACTGCAAAAAAAATAACTGGGAAATCATAGAAACCCCGTCAATGTAATCACAATTTTTCAATTGACAAAGTGGATTGGTGGATGGGGCGATGGATGGAATTAACGATCCACAGACGCGTGGTTGGAAATGGATGGAAAATCAAACTCGCCATAACCACCGTGTATCCTTTATTTGAGTCACAAACATGTAAATAAAATCCTTATTTTTTGTCTCAGCATAGCAAAGTCAATGCGCCTAAGTGACCATGTAGATGAATGAATGGAGGGTAAAGACGAAAGGTTTAGCAAAACGATGGACAAACCGGTGAATGGAGATTGGCTGATACCAACTCTCGGAACACATGAAATCCACGTCACAATCATCACACTCTCATGTTCGCCCAAAACTACAAAAGAGAGATTTTAATCATCGCTGTGGTGGTAGTAACAGCGGCAGAAGCGACACCCGATGCTTTTGCTGCTTCTGCAGCTGCAAACCAGTGGAGGGAGAGTAATTAGTCAGCCCTTGAAACAACTTGTGCGTGTGTGTGCGCACGCCCGCGCAGTGTGTGAGTCAGATGCGCACACGCACTGCACACAGTGTGTATGTGTGTGCGTTCGTGTGTGTGTGGCTTTATTCATTTTCGAGCAAGCTTGCTAGCCTGCCTAACTAACTCACTGACTAGGCTGGCCCTATTCGCCAAGTCTCGGTTACAGTGGAATCCCAATCGAATTAGACCGGGTTGGGCTTATTGAATTACCCAAAACCGCTGTTCCTCCGCCACACTCGCTCTACCCTACTCTTGATCTTGACAAATGGCGATGAAAGAGTCAAGGGTTAAACCACTTCCTCTGCCGAAATTGCTGCCATCAGCCTAAATGAGAAACCAGAGGAACGTCTCAAAGGCTTGTTAACTTTCCAGAGGCAACAACAGCATTTGATGCGTGATGTAAATGACAAGCAAAAAATTGAAAGCATTTCAGGAATCTACTGCTAGAAAGCTACCAGCTTGCTAAAGCATCATCGACTATGGGAACACGTGGGAGGGAGACCCAGCCAAGGTTTGTGAGTGCTGTGAAAACCCTACAGTTCGTAACCTGGAAGCGCGGAGGTCTAGTGAAATTAGATCTGCCTCTACAAAAACAAGCTTACTTGCGAAAGCCTTCCAGAATGTCGCAGTGGTGAAGGCCTTATTTATGCAAAAACATGACATCTAGAAGTCAAGTGAGAAAAGAGAAACCAAAAAGAACCTGCTAGTTAAAGGGGATCCTTCCAATCCCTAAACCCAATCGACTCCTGGCAATTCTCCAGAGGAAGACAGTGGATGCTTTAAAAATATTGTTGGCTGCAGAAACAAAAGGGCAAAGTAATAATCCACCTCGACTTGTGATAAACAACGATGAAAGGAAGATTTGCAAAGCCGCAACCTTCACCTAAGCTATTCTACCGATAGCATACCTTCCATCCTTTGAAAAAGGGCAACAGTACCGACAAACGCCCGATGTGGGAACGAATTCAATCAACAAGCCAGAATCAAGCACAGACAAGAAAGGGAAATAAGTGTATGATGCGCGAGAATGATGAAATCCAACCGCGGCTTCGTCGGGGAAATTAACACCGTTCAAATCCCGAACTAGGATTGCTCTTGGAGGTCTCCAAGCTGAAAACAGAAGGGCAAAGAGACTAAATGTCTGCCAGCAAGAGAAACGAGGCCTTCTAGATGACCAAAAAGCGCGGTAAAAAGTAGCCATGGCAGATGTCTGATGACAATACTATCCAACAACGATTCCATGTGAAACATAAATACTTTACCAATCACAGTGAAGCTAACCCTAGATACCCCACAGAAGGCAGAAACCAATCACCGACTTGGAAAGGTAACAGCAGAATTAAGGGTAATAATGGTAAAAAAAAAAATCAAAGCCCTAACAAAAGGCAATAGTCACTGGGATGTTGGGTAAACAGATGATATGCGACGCTCCAACTGATGAAAAGGAGGGGGTGAATTAAAGATCCCTTCAGGCATACGGAATTAGCAGCATATCTTGCACAGAAGTCTTTTCTGTAGTAAGACAACACATATTCAGCAAACGTGATCCATGGTCCAAAAGTCCCAACTGATCCTTCAACCAAGCAATTCGTTTATCTGCCTCTTTTCAAACGATTGACTCGCTCCAAGAGGGAGGAGAACAACTAGATATACAATAAACTCAGCAAATAGCCCTTTCTCACTGTTTCTTGACCTAGAAAAGTTAATCACCATATCCAGATCTGGCTCCATTTGCCCAGGACAGATGACTTCTGAAACCTGGAATAATACAGAAACAAGCAAGCAAGGCTAGCGAACGGGTAGCTACACTACTAGCGCTGCTACCGCTATTACCGCCACTGCCGCTGTTGGCTAACCAACTGGAAATTCGGTAGGCAGCTAGCAAGCAAGTAGACAGGCAAGCAAGCAATGAGACACGCGAAGAGAAGTATTTTTGGTCACTACACACATACACGCAGAACCTGCGCAAAAATAGTAGGCACGACACGGCGCACGGGGCGGACGAGCAAGCGAACGAGTGGGGCAGCCTGGCAACGGCTAACACCCACGCACTAGCACACATGCACATGCACGCAGTAGAGGGTGGGAAACACGTACACACACATGTCTAGACGCCGAATAGAAGTGAACTGCCTACAGACGCGCTTGGGCGTTGGAAAGACCCAGCGCTTCGAGCTAGCAACGCGCATAACGAAAAGAAAACCAATGGACACCATTTACGGCACTTCTTAAACGATGAACACTTAAATTTTGGAGTACTAGAAAAATATCACCCTCCACTTCAAGCGTCACACAGCGGTTACCAACACTTATTTCGGAAAGTCGAAACCTTGAATAGGGAAATTAATCTGGCTTCTAGTTATTTCGGAGAAAATGACCTAGGCTTTTCAAAAGGCAAAACTACTCATTTGTGTTTGACAGCGCCCTTGAAGGTCAAAAACTATCACAGTTACAAAAGCTATTAGCAATGCAACCGTGTAAATAAAGATATCGATGACCATTTCCGGACCACGGCTGCGTTACCCGTGATGAGGTACTAAGCATTTGCTGGCCTTACGTCCCCTCAGTCTGCTAGCCCTCGACGAATGCAGAGTAGTGTGTGCAACTAACAGACGGCAGCGCGCTGGAGACGGAGCCCAGCGCACAAGCGGGAAAGGAGGGAGGGTAAGCGGCGTGCTGATGCAGAAACCTTTCATTTTACGGCTTCTAACCTCCCCGTGTCAGTGTACCTCGACAATGACCTTATACGCCAGATTAGGTCTCTAAGACCCACATGAATAGAAGCTTAAGTTAAGGCAAACCGATTGGATAGCCCGCGTTGGATGTACCACTCGTCCTTTTTAGATAGGCACGTAAAACTACTCGGTAAATTTCATCAATACTTGCAGTCTCCGCCCCTTGAATGCATTTTATACAGGCACTAAAATGCCATAACGAAGGTAAACCAACATTAGTGCCACTAATCTATTCACACAAATACACAAAGCACAGCCCTTCTGCTTTGTTACATCAAAGGGTAGCGATTGAACTACATTAAATTTTGTAGAAGGAATATTTAGCTAGGTTTTCGGCAGGGATTGAGGGGGAGGGTGTCGAACGTGATGAAAAAGCACACAAATGAATTATACCATGAAAAACTCGGCACGTGATCTTTGAAGGCAAAGAGATCACCAGTTTAAATGGCATGAAATGACTCAGAGATGGGTTCCACGCGTCGTGTTAGTACAGAAAATTGACAAACTGGCGACAAGTGACTAAACTGGTAGAGTATTTTAAGGATGTAAACATTTATTACTAGAAATGAAAAAGAATCCTAGATTATTGGACGCGAATTTTATAAACAAATGAAACATTCTCGAATATTTGATGGCTTAATCTACTAGAGAAAATAATCACAACAGCCGGACTCATGTTAGTTCATTAATGCTGCAGAAATGAAGGGTTCGCGTTTCCATCAACAGGCACACAAAGAGCAACGACATATGTGAAGTGAAAAGCATAGCTAGAAAGACTTCTCCACCACATTAGGAACCTAGCTTAATTTTTGAAAGAAACATAAAACGGCGGAGATGTACCCTGATATGCCACCTTCAAAATGTGAGAAGAATACGTACTTTCAGAAGCCAAGAACAGCAAAATAAGTGGTATCAATCCAGCCTCCACAGGAATAAAAGCACGAATGAAAAGCTGAATAGTAGTAGGCCCGAAAATAAATAGGGAATAAGGACCTAGTTCTCCGATTCGTCTGGTAACTTATTCGACCGTTGATTTTACATAAACATTCGAAAGTTTAAAAATAAACTCAAAAAGGCAAAAGTTGGGAAAAGTATTTCTTGAAATCTCGGCCAAACCTCAGAGACAACTTTATTAAAGACTCAAAATCGATCGCTAGCCGCCACGCAAACCGAGACACAGAAAATCAAGTAGCAAACAAGTAGATGTAAGAAATAAAAACCTTGCTGGCCCTGCTGTTGCTGTTGTTGCTGCTGCAACTGCTGTTGCTGTTTCTTTGTTTCCATCAAATCGGCAGCGGTAGTCGTGGTGACCACGGCACCAAACGAAGACGGGGGCAGTGCACTCATTGCGTGAAAGGCGGGAAAAGACAGAGGCAATCAGTAAATCCACCGGGCTTCCTTCGGGCTTTCGAAGCTACTACTGCCTCTGCGTTGGCGCTTGAAGGATTAGTCGGGCGTTTGCGTACGAATCGCCTCTGGTTATTCAGTAGGACTGCAAAAGAGGATGACAAAAGTGGTGCTGATGACGGTTGTAAACAGTAACAACAGCGACGGTGATGATGGAAACAATAATAATAACAACGAGGATGGTGGTAACAGTAGCGGAGGACATAATCAATGTATATGTGCGTGCCTGCATGCGCACATACAAGCACAATCACTTAACAAGCGAGCTAGCGCGCGCACAGGCTAGCATGCGGTGCACGGCACAGCGCGTTTTTGTACTGTGCCGTGCTGAACACACCCGCGCACACACATGGAGAAACAGACCCGCATAAAGAGATGGACAATTTCAAGGTAAAAAAAACAAAACTAATAGAGTGGGGGGAAGGGATGAAATGACGCGAGGTCGAGAATATGGAGGGATGAAGTACTTTGTCACAAGAGAAAATTTATGCTGGAGTATGCACAAAGGCTAGGGATAATCCCACAACAAACAAAAGAAAAGGAAAAGCACTGAGCCGAAACAAGAGTACTATGAATAATAGCCTATGCTAAGAAAAAGTTTTGGAAAAAGGACCTATCGATCTCCAGTACAAGTCACAAGCACAGGAAAATTAGACAGCAAATATTAAGTAAACTAGCGTAATAATCATAATCTAATGCACAAAAGAAATGAATTTCACATGAAAAACCACTAGAAATAATACTTGACATTAAATGACCACTCAAGCTATAGCAAAAGATAAAGAGGGGATTACAAATTTGATGCGAAGGCTCCTTTTTAACTGATGGGAAAATCGGTAAACATGTGTCATATTTTAACATAGTGTGCAACCTGAACCTTTCAGAAAAACTCCGCATGAAAAACTAAAAACTAAGATAAGAGAACGGGGCTGTTTTCGACTAGGGTAGCTGTATCATGGAAGCTCAAACATTCTTTTAAAGTGAATCAGACGAAAGATAAGGAAAGTAAACAAGGAACGCTGTCATACAAGCGGAAAGCAACGAAAAAGAAACAAAGCAAACGTACAGAAAATAAAAGAAGACGACAAACTGCCATCATTGGCATCAATGAAGCCCGGATCGCAGAGTATTTAGCTTACTTAAACAACTATGGCGCAATTTATTATTTTCTTATAAACAGACAAGTGTTTGTGAAGTTTAGAAGTTTGCCATCAGTAACTGCAAAGTAAAGTTCTTAATTCTAGAGGTAAAGTTTAATTTTGGCTTAAACTTAAAGCATTATCTAGGGGATGTTTAGCGTTAATTTATATCCATCTGTCAGGTATTTTTAATTGTCTAGTATTAATAAAATTGGGTTCTGAATAAAAAATAGTTTAAAACGTAATTTATGTTTTCAAGGTTATCATATTTTGAAAGTTTTTTTTTCATTGAGTTATTTCGGGTGGGGGCCAAAAATCCAAGTTAATAAATAGCTTGAACCTAATCGTCTTCTCCTCTTTCAAGGAACTGTTCATTGTATCGCATCTGAATATGAGAAGTCAGTCAAAGCTGGCTTGTTCACTAAACTCACATTGCCTCATAAAGCGGCTTTTTGGATTGTCGTGGACCACAATGCAAAAATAGGCCCACACCCGTTAGCTGGAATACCTCTGTTCACCAGTCGAAGTCACGGAGACGGGGTATTGCCGTATCCCTACCAAGGGTGACCTTCCCTTCAAGACAGTAAATTGCAGCAACGGTGCAACTCAAAGGTGCCCTCAAGTCCTATTTCTTAGAAAAGAGGACCAACGGTCACTAGGAGTTGTGGCCGCCTGGTCCTCCAACGACCCAATGCCAGGGAAACGCTCATACAGTGTAAAAGCATCAGCCTAAGAAGTCGTCCCTCCGCGTTCAAAAGCGCCCAAATCTTGGCATAAATTTATCTATGCTGTGAAAAGGGAGCATATCAAATGTACATGCAAGTGACTTGACAATAATGCCATCGTCCGATAGAAACGTTAATTTACACATAAAATACGATGAAAAAACAAAGAGCAGAGGGTTTAATGGACTCCCTCCGATTCATTTCGCGTCTTTTTCGCCTCAGATATCCCAAATCGAATCGCTCTAGCATTCTTCTTCTCTTCTTCGGATGTTGGGGCACCGAATCGTTCTAACCGCTTACGCTTCCGCTCCAATTCCTCAGAACTACCGGTTGTTTCCTCCTAATTTAAGGATCCGGAAAGAGACTATTGCTATTGACAAATATTTAAGTGAAAGTAGTATGCTAAACAAAAAATTGCCTGTTTGGAACCATTAACACCGAACCGCAGTGCCCGTGCTTTCCATCGTTCTGAGTCCGATTTCGGTACTGTCGTAACTGGTAGACCAAATCGTCTAGCTCTCTCCATTCTCTTCTCCCAATCAGCAGCGTTTCCAAGCGGCCTATGAGATGGCGTATTACCGGTGGTATTTACAGAGCCATCGCTGCTGTCACCGAAACGCTGTTTACGAAGGGCGATCCGCTAAGAGACCGAATCAGATAAAAGAAAAAAAATCGACACACACCTCTTCCTGTGTCATCTTGGAGATGTCGGTTTTCACAATATGTTTGGCGGTTTTATCGGAGTCATTTCCAGCAGGTGCTCCCAACCGTGGCTGTTGATCCTCAGTAGAGAGTACTGTGGTTGGTGCAACTACAACAACATCGTCCGCAGCAATATCATCTTCGTCTAACAACTCAGCTTCCTCTTCCGGCTGAACTGTTACTACCGAGTCTCCAGCTTACGACAAAAATAAGGTGGCGGTACATGGTACCTTACCTTCGTGTGCAAGAATGCGATCCACCAGTTCTTGTTTGGATCCCGAAACGGGTAGTGAAGAAAGGACGCAAAGCTTCTTCAGTTCTGCCAACTAAAACGCAATAAGCAAGACAAAATACTGTAGCATGGGAAAAAAACCAGAAGCCCTTGGATGGAATGGTATTAAAAATATTTGAGTTCAGTCTCCATGGACAAGCCCCACTAAGAATAAATCATATCGAAAAAAATCTAAAAGTATTAAGGAAAATATGGAGGGTGAAACCCATACAAAATTGATTCTGCAATCAAAAACGAGCGCGCCCCACGTACTATTTCATTTTAAACCCATGTGTTGAGCTCGTACAGCTAAAGACGGCAAACCTAACGATTGGCAATGCCAGCTTTCGTGCCGGCGACAAAGGCTATGTGCACATACATGCATCAACTACAGACAAGTTTATCGTAGAGACAGGAATAGTTAACGCGGAACAAAAGGATCCTACGAGAGGCAGGAAAGCTGATAAAGACTTTCCAGAGGCTTGCAAATATGACATTCAAAAAGCAGTCAGTAGAAGTACCTTCATTTTTCTAAGCTCAGCCTGCGTTTTACCCGACATTTCAGAAAATCAAGGAATGTGCGACGGCAAACCCACGTAATGCGCGGTCGTAGATCTGATCTACTTGACTGGGGTTTCTAATGATATAAACAATTTAACTATTATAAAATATTTTACACTGACTTTAAAGCATTAAAACTACTTTTAAAAGTAACATTGCAAATAAAGGATTATTTTATGATGAAAGACGCTACATTTAAACGGCTTTCTAACCGGCTAATTTTAACGATTCACAAAAAGGAGCTTTATATTCAAACCAAGATAGGATATTTTAATGTTAAATACCCTTCCAAAAGTATTTGCTTTAGCTTTGTACAACTTTTTGCAACCCCAGTTGCAAATAGGACTCCTACTTACATTCGCGACAATCCCAACAACAGTTATGACCTCACTTGCATAGAATTTTATTGAATAAACACCGCCTCTCGCCTAATATCAAGAGACAATACTTTCTGCTTATTTAAGCTAATCGTACCTAAATGGTGTTATGAACCTCTTAATCTCCTGACCCCCAAATTTTACAAGCGAATTCAAAACGCCGTCTCTTTTTAAATATGCTCTTATTTACATGGCATTCACTTCCACAAATGCCAAATTCTGGACACCACATCCAAAGAACACTTAAATGAATTGTGATCTTCGCGCATTTTGTGATTTCGTAGGAACTTACGCTATTAGGGCAGAAAATTCATCCCTGACGTAGAGAAGGAATGAACGATCACTAGTGCCAATGAGTACATGAGCAGTAGCGAGGCCTTAGCTGAATGTGTAGTCAAAGTGCAGAGTTAAACAAAGTATCAAAGCACTACAACATTGGAACTTTCTGTTCTTCCGCAGCCTTCACCCCATCTAAATTGGGAAGAATGCCTTGTTAATAGCATTCAGAAGGACTGAGGACCCATGAGTATGACTGGTGGACCATGTAAACTATGTGGTGGTAAAGTAATACCGCTCCGTAGAGCTATTCTCATGGCCATTTCCGTGATTCTGCTACTCCTCGTTGTTCATATAGATTGGGTCGGCCCACTAGCTCTACATTTTACTCGACTCACCCGATGCTTTTATTCACTATGAAATATAGCTTTCATAGGAATCAAACTGAAATAAAATGAAGAAGGAAATAAATCTTTCTAGTCAAAACTAATTCAGCATACAGAGTGGCAAAATCACGAAGAAAAATCCATCACAGGTCGCTTATGGATAGTTTCAGTAGCATCGTGTAAATAGGCTCACAGAAAGTCAGTGTTTAGAATCAGGAGGAAACACAGGATCTAGCTGCCGTTCGATGAGGAGACCATGGATGCAAATCAAACATCGGCGCAGGGCTTCCACAAATCGTTCAACGTCCAACTGGAGTTGCCCCATGGCCTCCATTCCGAGCCATGGTTTCACATTCCGTGGAAGGTCCAATAGCACAGCTTGAAGGCGTCCTGCGCTGGGCATGGCTTTTAAAATAACCTGAAATAAAACAATTGCTCGTAACCACTTGTGTCGACCAAAATTTTGTGGATAGGCGTGAGAGATTAGAAAAAAAGACCTCACCGTAGCAGTTCCACGCACAGACCAATCATGGAATTCTTGCAAGGATTTTGTGTAGGCCTTCGTCGCGATGTCCACAATTTGAGCATTGGATGAGGGATTGGATTGAAACACGGATGTGGTGTCTTTGAAAAGAAGATCGAGGAAAGTGGCTGCAAAATTTAGTGATCTGAAATAGAGAGGGGAACAACGAATAATTAATTGTTCGAGGTGAGCAGGCGATTCGACCGACGAAATGGATGATTTGTGAGAATCCAAGACAGCGTAGCTGAACACTTACCCTCCAACCAGCTACTTCAAGTCAAAATCCAACCATCTACCCAACCAGTTCTCACTCACTTATTCACTAATCCCTTCATAAATCCGCCTGTCAAAACCATCAACATTAAATCTTCCGTCGACCTCTCCGATCCATCATTCATCTATTCTACTATCACACGATCCATTTACTCCCTTTTCTACCTAGTCTCCGACTCAACAATGCTTCAAAAATGGTAAGAACTGCAGAATCCTTCCAACTAACCTCCCAAGCCACAACAACGCCAGATACGCCGATCCTGGAGCTCGACATTGGTTTGTCCGCACCTCCACATCCACAATATCCGCCAACGACAGCGCCAACGATCGCTGTTTCGCCATCTCTTTCGTTATTTGTCCTGCTTCCGCACCCTCTCCTCCACTGGCCAGAGTCTTAACTGCCAGTTCCAGACGCACAATGTCTGCCAACACCTCGGCGTACACCGTCTGCAGGCTTCCCAATTGACTGAGAATCGCTGAAGTGTCCGACTGTGAGGGGGAAGTGGAATTGATAGCTGCAAGAGCAGGAAAGAAGGAAAGGACACTGCGACAGCAGGCAAGAAACTCCACGGCGGAGATTGAAGTGGTGGCGACAACTGAATAGGATAGGGCCAAATCCTCAAAACTAAAGGTACAGAATTACATCCAGATTAATAAGTTAATGTGATTTTGTTAACACCTTAAGAAGATTTATTCAACAGATCATCCACTCGTCCACCGAACTAACCAGCGATAGGCTCCAATATCCACCTATTTTCTCGGCCAACCATCCATCGTTAGATCGACCCGTCCATCTGCTGATCTATGCGAGCAATCGCCCTTTGAAACATTCATCACTTTGATCCCCCATCCATCAATCCAACGAACTAACAGCAAATCAGGCTGTCAATCTACTATATAACCCATGCTCCGACCCTTTAAACTCTAAACTATCATAAAAAAGGGCCAACTTCACGGATATTCCTATGAGTTCATCTGATTGCCCATTTAATACCCCATTAAGCCACTCCTCCATCTATTCAATCGCCTACTCAAGCGACTCATTGCCAACATTAACCTACCTGAACTCCAGTTTTGAAAAGAAGGTGGGATAGGGGCGCGACAATCTTAGGGCACGCAAATGATTGTTCAGGAGACCGGTGTTAGTGGTACTCTTCGACACAACTGTTGCAGCAATTTTTTCAATTATCTTTGTCGACCTTGGACTAATGTCGCTGGAGGTGGAGAAGCAGAGCAAATTAACCACAGACAGTTCGTAAGTTAAACGTCCACCCTTTCCTTCATACTATCTTACTTTGACGATGCAGTGGGCCCAGAATCACTTGATACATCAATTTGAAGACTCTGTGGCAATGCAGATGGTCGTCTTTTGCCCATTGGACTTCCATCGATGCTAGTAGTGGTTTGAGCAGCCTTGAGCCGACTCGAACTCACCAGAAGGTTAATCAACTCATCCGCATTGGATAGCAGCGTATCGCAGGTGGCCTTCAGTGAGGTCACAGCTCCAACCATTTCCTGTTAATAAATAGAGCTGCTCATACATAGTTCAAGCTATGCAGAAGGGAGTTAGAAGATGCTAACCTGATTTCCACCGGCACATGACTTCAGAGCATTGCAAACACCGCTGATTTGCTGCGCCAGAAGGTCACGATTTATGCGAAGTTCTGAGCGCTTAGCCTCTATTGAACGTTCTGCTTGTTCTAGAGAAAAAAAAAAAACTACTTATACCACCAGGTGAAAGAAAGAGAGCACTTTACATAAAACGTTGGAAGAAGAGATAAAAGCCATACGTTGTGGCCTCATTGAGAATACAAAACCCGCGTAAATACTGTCAATACGCGAAAACGGAATCCGCCTGTGACTTCAACACGGTCAACTGGTAGACCAGCAGTAAGCCGCATGCCCTTCCCCCACCCCACCCTCCTCTGCTCAAGCATACCCGTCAGGGAACAAGGGCGACCACATTGGAGCCTTTGTCACCCAACTACTTGGATTGAAAGCTTGGCGGAGTGCAGGCTCAAGCACGCACAGGAACCAGGTTCGCCTGCTTACACAGAGTAATGCGATGGTAATTTTATGCAAATTGTATGCGTACCCATACAACACACACACATATGAGTCTGTGACAAGGTCATGGGAATGCTACTCACACGCCGCTTGATGACAAAGGGTAACGTGGATAGCAACTGTGCAATCCACCAACTTTCCAAGCTTCAATTGTTGCTACTAGACTACTTGAAAAGGAGTGGCACGCTGTAGAAACCGTAAGCACCACAGCTTGCAATAGCTTAGACATTAAACACTCTTATCCGGGGATTGTTGGCAGACAGAAAAAAAAGGAGATCCACATTGGCCACTGCAGAGCAATGGAGAAAGGGGAGCTGGTTAGCACGACAGTGTCAAGGCGACCCAGTCACTGTTTGAATTAGACGGCAAGAGGTTGAGCGATTTCAGGGTGAGCTCAAAGATTTCATGTTCATACGAGCTTTTTAGGTGGTTCACCTACAGTCAAAACTGCCCAATAAAATCAAATCTGCACCTAATTTTGTCACAAAATCACTTGTTTTCTTATTTCTTTTGCTTAGTACATCGTGAGTTGAGTCATCTCAGAGAGGAAAACACAAAAAATGTTTAAAAAAATGAAATCTGCCGGGCACTTAGAACTTTGAGTGATGGTAAAGAAAGCAACAAAGTCAATTGGTATGAAGTGGGCTTTAAAGACTGAGTACTTTACACAAAGAACAAAGAGACTGTGAAAACAACACTCTTATGGGTGTTTTGAATCTGACTTGTATCTGTGTAACAGCAAAATAATTGGGGGTCAATAGAAAAACTCGGAGATCCGCTTAAAGAGAGGAAGAAGATTAAGTAAGATTTCGCGACTAAAAAACAAGAGAATTTCCACCGACTAATTGACATCAAAGCAGCACTACGAAATGTGGACACAAGTGAGACTTCACGTTGATCACCTGTAACAAAGACAGTTAAGGAAGCAAACAACTTACGCATCTTTTCCACCTCATCCACATTCATTATACCCGCCTTGCAACTTCCCAAAGCGACAATCCACCGTTGTCTTTCGGTCGAGTTCGCCGCCTTGAGAAAGAAACGCTGCTCTCCGGGAATGAGAATTTCAAAGCGACAAGCATCGGTCGGATGGACTGCGTAAGTAGAAAAACAAACTTCACTGATTTTTTTATTGGTTAGGATAGCA
The DNA here is from genome assembly GCA_000469725.3 of Echinococcus multilocularis. NCBI lineage: Eukaryota > Metazoa > Platyhelminthes > Cestoda > Cyclophyllidea > Taeniidae > Echinococcus > Echinococcus multilocularis. The sequence continues at coordinate 2,070,057 of LN902850.1, forward strand.
CACTTCATCCTGGTTGGCTGGAAGGCAGAAAAATGTGCGCATTTCAAACAAAGTGGACCTCCTCAATTCGGCTAAAATGACTGTTACGGCCTACACCGTCTCCAATGATGGCGCGGGTAAGTTCACTCTAAAAGACGACACTAATTTGCACGGAATGGACACCAGCGAAAGTGTTGCAGAAGTAAGGTGTCGAACATGGATGACTGAATTACCCGACGCTGAAAACAGCAGAGACAATGGAAGAGTGTCAACCGACTTATGGGAACAGGACCTTAATATCAAATCTTGTAAAAAAAGTCCACATTTGAATGAATGAAATGTCTACATAAGCGCAGAGGAAGCAACATCCCCTTCTTCAACGTTACTCTCGAGGAAACGTTCCTAACGAGTAATGACTAATATTCAAAATACACCCCTAGCGGAGCATTATAAAGCCTTTTGAATAACTTCTTCTACAAACCCCTTTACAAAGAGTTCAGGCAGAGCAATCCTGTAGATTAGACAAATGCACTGAGCCGTTCCCACTCCTGTCTCGTGCTTGATGCCAGGTGAAACAGAATAGGTGAGTCATCGATGATTGCATATGAGCTTGAGGGATCTTTGAAGCCCAATCTCACACAATTTATGAAATTGACCTCTTAGGCTTTATTGGCGTTTACAAAAAATAGTGCCCTTCATATTGTAAGGGTAGTTTTGTGTTTATAGATAACTTGGACACCACAAGTTTTCTTGCTTCAGTCTTGGCATTCTGCTAAAAGACGGAATACCGGGACATAGTCATCACGTCTCGCATAGGATATTTTGTAAGGCTGGAAAACCGCCTGAAATACATGCACCCGGCATGAAACATCGATGAATCTTAACTACTGCTGCTAAAAAGAATTGTGCAGCATGGGACTTCTACTGAAGGTCTACAAGATGACCAGAAAAGTTGAATTTAAATATTTTCCAGTTGTGGTCCAAGTGCATTAAATTATTGCTTCTTTTCTGCTACATGTAGTTTTCTGTAGTTGCGATTAACAGTGTGGAACGGCAACAAGCATCTGTTCACATACACGCGATTAACTGGTTAGATAGTAACCCAAATACTAAACACGGCCTCAGGATACCGCGCCGAATAAGAGGAGTAACCTTGGGACAGAAAAATCGGGAAGCGCTTAGAGGTAAGTCTTTTGAATAAACCGGCCACTTCGAAGAATGGAAAAAGCCTGCCCTTGGCACCTGCACCAAGTTAATACAGGGCGATGGACCTTCTAAAGACTATTATGTGAAACGTGGTAGAGTAAGTTCCCTTAAGCAGCAAAATCAGTTTAACTTATTTTGAGTTCATAGCAGTTGGACGATTTTTAATGAAAATTCCAGGTTGTCGTAAAATAATTAAAGGAAAAAGAGGTGACGGTAGATTTTAAAAAATTAATTAAGTATAATCCTCCGGATTAGACATTATTCCCGAAAAACGGCAAGTTGATTTTAGCAGATGGGAGAAAATCATAGGACTTGAGAATGAGATTTGGAATAACAATCCCTGATACCTAGCAACGAGAAAGTATGCAGTTGGCGGCAGAGAAAAGGTAAAAAAGGAGCGTACCGATAACTTCACAAGCTGACACTTTGAGGGCACCTTTGCAGCCAGTATCGATGTCTGACTCTGACGTATAGTACGAAAGGATTCCATCACGAAGAGTGAAATACCTTTGCTGCCATCCGTTTATGTAATTCGTCCACTTGAATAACAGACCATCCATTTGCCACTTGGTAGCAAAGATTACCCAACAATTATATTAAATCATGGCATAAACTTGTAAATTATAACAACAAAAAATTGCGTTTGAACTACCAATCTGGGTTATTCAAGCAGTGGTAGTCAATTAAATACGATCACGCCTGTATAGTCAGCATTAACTCATGACTTCATAAGTATAAGTTTGGGGATAGAAATATTATAGATACAAGTTCAAAAACAAACATTAACACAAGCCATGTGAATACAGGTCAACCTACATAGCTGAGTTGGTAGAAAAGTGATTGGCTGCTTTGAAATTGTAACTGCTACAATAATCAGAGTAAGTGGCTGAGCTAAACATTTTTAATCAGAAGTATCAGCTAGTCAACACTAGACTGATTTGTTCGCATCCTTAAAAAATCTTCTTAACAAAGGCTTAACATAAAAAATTTTAGGGTAAGAACCAAATATTTACAGAATATGATGAGGTGGGCATATGGGTGAAGGCATTTATCTGCGGTTTTAGAACTACAAATGAATAGCATTGTAAAATTAGCCCGAAATTTTTTTGCGTTTTTCCTTGTAGTAGACTAAAGCAGCATGGCAAGGCATACTAATCCCCTAGGCAGAGAAGCGCTATGAATTTCGTAACATGGCCCAAAGCCATGTAGTCGAATAAAAGTACACCATGCAAACACCAAAGTATTTAACTAATTCATTATACAACTAGCAAAAAGAGTATGTTATCGCAGTCTATAGTCTACAAATACACAATTTTTAAGGTGAAATTCTTTACTTCACTCCTCGTAGACCATACTCCTATGGATGAGGGTTTTATCGTAAAAGAGCAGGAGAAACTAAATAGCTAATGGGATGGCTGAAGTGCAGCTTTTGTTACAATATAAGTTGCTTCACGAGGTGAGTTTTTGATTAAGCATGCGACCAAACATGAACTAAATTACACCACGCTTCTTTGCGATCCCCTCCCCCAAATAAAAAAACCAGAATCGGTGAATATTGCATTTACTTTATAAGAATTGATTACCAAAATGTACAGGGAAGACTCCAACTTCTTTAAGAGATGTTATTCGGCAAATCCGCTCTGTAAATTTCCTTGTTAAAGTGCAGAACTACTCACTCAAGATGATAAAGTCTTCTTACCAATGGAGCACCTAATTTACATGACTAATTTGGAGTCGACACACTATAGGTGCTACTGAGCGCATCGCTGTCAGTGTCTGTCATAGTCCCCACGTAGGTTTCGTCACAATCAGAGTGTGGCTCATCTGACGACTTGCCTTGGGGTGGAAAACCCTCTTTCATCTTCCTTGGCATAGGTAGTGCGGCATATTGAACGTAGGTTGCCGACTTCTCCGTCTCTGACTCAAAATCTGCAGTCGAGAAACAAGTGTCCGATTTGACATTAAGATAGCTATTCAAAATTTCAAAGGTGTATGGAATAGTTGGGTATTGTTTAGCTTCGTTTAGTGCTCAACACTGACTTTAACACATACTACATTCACATCCCCTCTCCTCTTGAGCATTGGGCGTATTAGGCTGCGATGTATCGGGAGCATGATCGCCACAGCATCTTTGAACCGTCGATTCCAGGTCTCGTAAATACTTGGCGTAGCCTTCATAAAACGTGCGCGATGTCTGAATTGGCGCCTGATTGCTTGGAGAGCATATGGCGCCTTGGTCGGGACAGTATTGTCTCGGCTAATGAAGTACAGCGAGAGGGCAGAGGTAATGCGTGGAAGTAAAAAAATTTATCTAATATGCTTTCAAATTGCATCATCCAATCATTTTATGATCCACTAACTGATAAGACTTTCTGAACAGTCAGCCTTACTTCAATAGATGATGAGTAGGGAGGGCTGAAGGTGCTTGAACGACCAAGAGTTATGGTGGACTTGTATTTCGTATCCTGGAGGAAGGAAAATAGATTCTCAAACATTTTGAATGAGGTTACACAAAGATCGCCTTGAAAAGGTACCTCTGGCATGTTTGAAGTGGCGTTTGAGGGAATTTTACCCACGTTGGTCTAAAAAGACGAATGAATAGTCTTGACGAATAAATTGTGAGGCTGCTCTCAACGACGGAAAATATTAATGGCGGTTTAGTTACCTTGTAAGTTTCGACATGGACGTCAGATTTTAACGTATCCACTGACGACTAAGGCGAATAAAAATGGTGGATTTAAAAGATGGAAATGCTTGAGTTATATGTATTCGCCACCGTCTGCTCACTACAACACAGTAATTTAAAAAAATTCAACCCTTTTAAACTATTCACTCCTCTTTCAACAAGTTCAAGATATATATCTAAAATTGCTCCTGTTCTATCCACCTCGTATTCATCCATCCATAGACCTGGCAAAAATTCATCCGAATCCATCTATCCATCCATCCTGGATCCACTTTGGATCTACCCTGCATCCATACATCGGTTTATTAATTCAGACTCAAATGATTCCCTTCATTCATTTATTGCTTTCTTTTTATTTGCTTATTTTCCGATTATGTGAGGCATCTACGCGTATTCATGAACAAAAATATCGTGCTTTAAGACAGTAGTATGCATTTAAACGACTGACGCAAGCGATGTCCTGCATGTCTCTTCACCTCCCTACTGGATCATGGTGACAAAATGCCCCCACATCTAGTCAACTCACCCATTGCGTTTTGAGAAGACGAAACTCATCCAAAAGTGACAGCTTTGATGGATTCACTGGTCCTACCACAGGAATCAGTCGTATCGATGTTCTTTCTGGATAGGCTAGCGCCTCTACGATTTCGCACTCCTTCTTTGATGGTTTCAAATGGCGTAGGCTCTCGTCCATATCCCACTTAATTTGCAATAACAGCCGATTACTTAAGCGAATTGGGGCGGAGTATAATATCCCAGTCAACAACTTACCTTCTCTGCAATTAACTTCTCCGGAATGGAATCACATTCGCTTGTAAGTGGCTCGTTATGCTGAGATGTCTGTAAATAAAAAATTAAAATTGAAGTCTATGTAGGGTAATCAAATTGTCCCTGTTGTCATTTGTGCGCCTTTTATGAGTCTCCTTTGTGGCTGCTAATACACTCCCAGTTTGTATAGGCACACCAGATTGGACTAATCTCACGGCCATGAAAACTCTCGATTTATCACCCTTCCAAAAGAGTAAGGGAACCCCGAGTTTTCAAAAAACTATGATTGTTCATATGCCTCTCGCGCTCCATCAATTTGGAGTGCCTTCTGCTAGCAAAACTTTTCCATCGAGAGTTTTGAAACCCGCAAAAATATTGCTGGAAGGCCTTACCAGTGTCAATTCTCCCATTGAACCGATTTCTGTTGATTCATCCTTGACTGTGCATCCCTCTTTGGACTGGAAAAAGTGGAAACGAATAATAGTAACTAAGGTGAGTTTTTGTAAAAAAAGGAGAAAGTGGGAAATAGTGGCAAGGCTTTACGTCCTGGTTGATTAGTTCCTCCAGCGTTGGAGACGGTGACGCATCTATGGTATCCTTTTCCAGAAAATCAAACAATTGTTCTCGTAAAATCTGCAAAAAAGAGAAGAACTTTTATAAACTTCAAAATCAAATAATGATGTAAAAGTAAGTTTTCATAATGCAAAATGGAGTGAGTTGGAATTAGCTTCAACAGATTAAACTGATTCATCAATGTGTACTCATTTAAAAAAGCAAAAAAAATTACTAAATTTACAAATGTCCAAATATCAGGAGATATCAAAATCGAATCAAAAAATTTGTGTGTCAAAACTTGCGAAGTTGCTCAGCTGAACTGCAGTAGGTGACAAGGTGCCGGTTTGATCACAGCTACCAGCCGGTCTGGGTCCTTCATCTTGCTGCAAAACCTTCAACCAATTTATTAAAGGGAAGCGTAAATGCGATTTGTACTTTTCAAGAAGAATTGTTCTTATTTTAGAATATGATAATTCTATTTCGTCCGTTAGGCTCTCAACAATCCGTCTGGAATGAATCCTTATTCCTACGGAAACAGTTTTGTCAGTATCACCTTTGCGATTCTGTGGCGTGGATTGAGAAATGGATTAGCTACATCTACCAAGAATAGAAAGCATTCTCGAAACATGACAGGTAGAGCCATTAAACTACGTGGTGAATTGTGGGCGCATTTAGCCTACCACCTCTGTGTTACATAACATCTACACCGGTATAGCGAGGACCGCTCCACCAGTCCGTTGCATCTTCCATTTTTCTCGTCTGTAGACATTTCTATAATTTTTGATGAGGTTACTCATAAATCCTGAAGTTATGCTAATTACTCAAAGTTTATTTAAGTGTCTAATTTGGAAAAAGGGCCAGATTGAGCAGAAATGCCTACTTTCTGAGGATTGTCGGTTTTTGCTCCATAATTGTTAGGTGCAACAGGCCTTGACGGAAGATGCAAATAAGATTTTGTAGGCTAAAATTAAAAAAAAACTCATTAAATATCCAGAACTGCAAAACCCAATTTCGTTTGCAAAAGGGAACTTCCCTAAAGGATAATCTATAGGGGATTTTGTAAAAAAAGTCATGGTGAATCTCACCGATGGGGTTTCACTACTTAAGCAATTTGTAATTGGTGGTTTTTCAACCTCCAAGATTTGTGCAGCATAAAAACAAAAATTTCTTTTAGATCATATACAGGGTTAGGACGGTGCAAATTTGGTTAAATTTCTTCTATTAACAAACAATAACCCACCGATACTACCTTAGCACTGATGGTAGATGCGCTGACAGATGATTTATTTTGCTGATCACTACGTTTGTTGCTTGGTTCCTTTTAAAAAAGCAACAACAATAGGCATGTTCGACCTTTTTATAGCAAATGACAGAAGCAATATGTTTATTGATGAAATCCATCTTCCCGTCCTGCAATTGTGTTTTTAATTAAATCTGGAAAAATACCAGTAGTACGCAAATAAAGCTCCTCTTACAGACAAAAATTCTCGACTTATCTTAACGATCGATCTTGACGTGTTACTTCGGCATACAAAAATTTGTCCTCTAGTTTTAAAATTCACTGGATACTTTCAGAAGCCAGGCTTTATCATTGCCACTTTTAAGATAAAAAACAACAATGAGGGTGTTACTTGACTGACAAAGAAGTGCGCACAACTGGAAGAAAAACGACTATATTCACACCAAATGTAGCGCAGCTTTCAAGGCCATTCTTAATAAGCCTGCATTGATAATTTAAGACAAAATCAATACTTTACATGCCTCCAATTATTTTGTGCACATATTACAAAAATGTGCTGTTTACAAAATTTTGTGGAAGAAGTTTAATCTGATTAGGAAGCGTATATGGATACCACATTAGGATTACGTAAAATTGCTTTAGCTAATAAGTCCGAAAACTCTTCGCCTTCAATCATGTTTCCAATGTTATGAGCAAATAAACTTGGCAAAATTATGCGTCTAAATATCTGACTCTCTGATACGCATTCCCAAATATTATTAAGTTGTTAAGCTAGTCTACTTAGAAGCCTGTATTTCACATACCTGCCTGTTAGCAACGACATCATCACCAGCGCTACCCAGACACACACCTCTATGCCATTCTTTTCTGGTTGGTGATGCTTCCATCTGCCGTCGAACCAGTGGACTTTTCAGTGTCTAAATTATAAATTATCACATGGTCCTCTCAAAGTCATGAAAGATCTAAAATGACGTAAGGCAATTCAAAAAAATGTCCGGAATGCAGCACTCCTTACTGCAACCATTTCTTGCATTTCATTAGAGTCAGCCTTTATATTAAGGCTTCATATCATAGCGCGTCGGATGACCAAACCCCACGCTCACAATTCGATCTTGTCTGCTTCACGAACCGATTTTAACTTAACTTCATAGTTGCAAAGACTTCGCGTCGAAATTGGTGTCTGTTATTTGGAGGTAATACATTCTGTAGCAGAACGCGTCGGAGGCCGAGATGGATATGATTAGAGCTCGTCTGCTTTTCACCGAACCGTGCTAATCTCGGTTCTGCTGCTGTTGTTGCGGTGGCCTCTCGTCCCATTGACTACGGAGCGCTTAAAGAAGGATTTTAGCATGTAAAAGTCTGGTTTTATGAATAATTTGTACCATTGCTTCTGTTTACACTAATGAACAGTAAAGACAGACTTCCTTAATGGTTGAGCCTAACTTCCTAAAAGTAGCAAACTCCTTTAACGTGTCAAAAGTTTCTGCTTCAAATCAGATTTTCTCCGACATTCCAGAGTACTTCTCCATTTAAACATTTGCTCAGCCCTCCGTTACGACCACTGTGACATTAGTTATAATCCACGTAAGGTCAAATCGAGCCAACCTTGACCATTCGACCGTCAATGACGTGATGCGACGAGAAACCTCCGCACCTTTGAATGCTATTTGGAATTATCTCGTGGAGCAGAGGCCACCCACGTCACTAATTGACTAACAAGAAAGATTGTCGCAAGGGCTTGGTGCTTATCTACTACCTACTTTGTAAACAGCGGTAACATGTTCCACAAACTTCCTACAAATTACAAGTTACGGAGACATGATTCCTCAGTAAAATTGCAAAAAATGATGGTAGCATCTGCAACCTCTACCTCTACATAAATGTACGCTTAAGGCGCACGGCCTCGTAAAACTTCTAAACCCCTATGATTTTCTTTATGTCCCTTCGTCTTAAAAAAGTTGACACAGTTAAGGCTTACGGATTCTGTCGTTTCACCTTGTATGCGTTCTCGGCTATCGGATATGGGAATACGAAGTGACGGACGTCTCACAACAACGCCAGAGGCCCCATCATTATTCGTTTGTAAGGTGGATCGTGAGAGATGCACCGAGGTTCGTTGTGATCGTTGCATGTAGCGCAGCGCCGGTGACATTTGAATTCCTATGGGATGCGAGATCGACCAACGCTGATGGCTCGGACTGGTGTACATTCGGTTAAGCGGTTTGGGCTGGTAGATCTGTAAAATAGTCGGAGGAGGATAATGGTCTAATGATTTGCATAGTATGGGTTCTCACTCAAGAAATGGCGCGAAATTTTATTACTTTCGGACTGGTTTATGGATTGAGTGACCTCTCGGTTAGCTCTCGTCCCACAATCATGAGGCTATTTCGCCTATGTCCGAACCACAGACCGTTGCACAAAACACTGCAAAGTGGCCAATAGACAAATACACTTAAAATTGGATAAAGCGCTCCTGTTTGATTTGCTGCGGTCCTGCAGAGGAGTACCAGGCAGTCGGATGGAGGTAGGAAGGAGGTGGCAGATGGTGCTAATTCACAAATCATATCCACTAGGTAATAAAGCTGGATAAGTTTTATCTTCGTTAACAGTTCAACGAGTGTGATCAGTGGGAAGCGAAATCGATAAATTTGAAGTTGACCTACTAATACTTGACTCAAATCCACAGACACTACTTATTTCAACTGAGTAGGTCTTCCCACTACAGGCGCCTCAGCGTAAGAAATAAGAGTGCTATCGAAAACTTTATACAGGCACTTTATCTGCGAAAATCATCGCCACGGTCAGCCTTCCCCTTCGAGGCTTAAGCTAGCTGCAGATTCATTTGGGGGAACCAAATGGCATGGCCCTAGTTACCACTGTTTCAGTCAGGCCTTTACGTCCCACCCACCTCTTTCTCATGTGACTGTCTAATGCCAAGAAGAGGTAATTAAAAATCCAGCCAAAAAGCAGGAAGTCACAAAATATGAGCGAAAAATTAGGTTGTATCCTCCTCCCTTTAGTTCAAGAGCGCCGCTTGCGCTGGTATGAATCCCGTTTTGTAAGAGGTAACGTTTTCTCCATTCAGGATTTATTATTTAGATAAGGGCAGACTAACATTTTCATTTGCAATTTCCAATCGGCACAAATAAGACAAGGATAAGGGGTAAGGTCGGACTCCGCGACTTCCTCTGGCCAGACGGCTTGAGCGGAAACAACTTTGTGGTTAAGTATCAATCTCTGAAGGATGTTTAACCAGAAACGAAGGATTTTACAACCGTGCCTGGGCAATATGTCCCCCAATCTCATCTGCTTTAAGATTTCAAAAGTAGCCTAAGGGGGTATGAGTGAAAGTAGAGAGTATCAGACCACAATAAGGGGTAAAATGGTGCTAAGCTGATGCACATCTGCGACTGCGATGCTCCTACTATCAAATTAAGGATTAAGCCGGCGGAGAAAGTTGCTATTTTAATTGTAGCTTTAATAACCTACCAGTTGAGAGGCTCTATTCAATGGATGCCTGAGCGAAAACGCTGGGTAACTCGATTCACTATTCAATACAACCGCCTCAGTTGCCTGCGTAACAACAGGCGCCTCCACAGACATTGCTGGGGCGTCCTCAACCGGTGCATTTGATAACGACTCCGAGCACAGACTCGCTGATTCCACAGCGGCCATCTGAGCGGCTTTGGCTTCAAAAACGGCGACCAAATCGGAGACAGAACAAGTGGCGTAACCGTCTCCCTCCTTGAGATAAAATCAAATAAACTGACTGTCCAAAGTAACTTACGTCAGTTTCTTGAGTTGGTTTCTCAGCAGCGTTGCCATTCACAGCCATGCTACAAAATGACAGCATAAAATTTCGGCATTATTCCACAAACATGTTAATGAGAAGCAAGTGTAGCATTTTATAATTTGTTGGCTATCGTTTTAGTTTGGCATTTGTGTATGTGAGATTCCGAAATAGGTTAGGAAATTAAACACCTTTCTGGGAAACTCTTACCTCGCCCGCTTACAGTTAAAAGCAGGTGTGATAAATAGTATCTCATCATCCGAATGTCTTCCTTTATCAGCACAATCATCAGCATTATTTTCTTGAACTTTCTAAAACAATAAATCCAAATGATGGTCAAACTTTATATTCTACTTAAATGGGGCAGGCCGATTTAAGTAGCACTTTCTGCCAAAATATACACATGTACCCACCAGCAGGAAAACTTGGTATAGTCAAATTTTTACTGTTGGACAATTAACATCAAGCTTTTTTAAATATGCAACTTAACTTCTTAGAAATTTTTTCCGTTTTCAATGTGCAGATGCTACTTGTTACTGATAGTTGCATTCTCTTACCAAAACAGCAGGTTTCTTTTCCACCATTCGATTTAAACGACCCTGAACAGCCTCTGGAATCACCTTCCAATTATTCCACATTCGTTTTGTCTTTGGTTTAGGTGGAATTGGTGGTGGTTTTAGAGGTCCCTCCTCCCTTCTACTTAAAACACCGTAAGTAGTACTTTGACTGGAGTAGTTCTTAAATGTTTTGTCATGCATACTAGTAAGATGCATGGCAACCACTGTACTATTTGCGTATTCTCCACGGTCAAAGTCGCGTTTTTTAGAGAGGGATGCAAGTCTTGGCTTTTTCAAAGCTCCGACAACATTTTGCCCAGCAAATTTCGATGTTTGAATGTTGTTTGAAGCCCTTTCTTGCACAGTCACAACCTCCTCTTCCTCCTCCTCTTCGTCATCATTATCGCCCTCCTGTAGTCGAATACTGAGTGGTTCAATCAGTGGAGCTGATAATTTCCTTCGCGCGTGACTTTTGCCCAAACCAAAGGGACCACCGAAGTCCTGTTGATAAAGGCTGGTTGAGAAAAGGCTATTTCGCCGACGACTACCAGTGGATAGCACTACTGCGGTGTCTGGCTGAAAGAGACGGAAACAGCGACCAATTTCTCGGGATTTCGCGTCCAGATACTCCTGCTGCATCCAGCCTTTAAAAGAAAAGTGGAAGTGTTTCTACTTATCTATTGTAAAAAAATGCTATTTTCCTTATAAATACTCCATTAAAGGATCTTTCCACATTTTTGCGCTTGTATTAATACTGATGGGGCTCCTTTCAACATCAAATGGTACACACTACTTAAATGCAATCAAAGTAGTTCACTCACAAATGTCACGATAGGGGTGGGGACTTTGAAACTGACCAACCATGCTCATACTCCGGCTTTCGTACTTATACACTTGAATGCCATTGTCACCCTGGAAGAAAAAGTGATTACATACTATTAAACCAACACTTACTCTACCGGAGAGAAACAAAAACCGGTTGCCTTGGTAATAATTCATAATGACGCTTCCTGATGATTGGTTGCAACGAGCACGATCCAGAGCGCTCGATGGATTTTTCTGTTATTGAATAGGAAAAGGAACAGTGAGGGCTTCCAAGGGAAATTTCAAACATCGCTGAATGCTGGAGTAATACCTTACGTTTTCTCTTTACCTGAAGGAATGCATTTAAGGATTGTTTAACGGATTCCCGGAATTTAAATACGCAATTTGACAAGAATTTGAGCAAAGAATGCCCTTTTTCGAATCTAGGCTAATGGTTATGATTGTTGTGAAAAATACATAATTTGAACTCAAGTTGACTAAAGGAAGTAGTTCTTGCATTAATACCGATTCACCGCCAATTTTTGAAATTCTAAGGGATGTCATGACTTTCAGTCATTTAAAAGGGTATAATTTTTTAGTATAAATTATCCTAACCAGAGAATTTTGCTTAAATCTTGTGCCTTTCAACTTTGACTTGGTATTATTTTCACCCTCAAAGAGAAACATGACATTAGTCAAAATGTGTATGGATTACCAAAAACCGAAGTACCGATTAAGTGATAGCAATTTTAACCTCACCAAGTCCCAAATCGCAAATTCTTTGCTACCCTCCAGGCCAAATCCAACAGTCACCAAGGTAGAATCATCAAGGAAGGCAGCTTTCCACGGTTTCGAACCTCGATGGCAGATCATTGACACAACCGGCCTCTTCTCGCCACGTTCCACGTCGAATATGCAAAGTCGTTTGTCACGAGACGCAACGGCTAGACCACCACTGGACGACCAACAGAGACTGTGACCTCCAGCGCTGCCCAGATGGACGCTATGCATTTTACCGTTCTCAATGTTCCATACAAAAACCTTTGGTGAAACATTTCAGTAAACAGTATTTAATAAATAACTTCAACGGTATTACAGAGGATCGGCGATGAAAGTGTGAAGGGAACGCTCAAGTACAAAGCAGTTTGAGGAGGTCCAGATGACCAGATCCATATATTCCAACAAGGAGGATGGACCAGAGTCCTGTCGCCCTCTGCCTACTTTGTAGGGAAGGTGTGTTTGTGGACCGTAAGCACAACTTCATTTATTTACATGAGTGGATGCTGTGAAGGCAAAGGTACCCCATTGCAGAGGGGTAGTGTCACCCCCCTGTAATTCTTAATTCTCTTTGCAAACAAACGACTGTTAAATTTGGAGCTTCGCCTTCCCCTCCCCTGTCACACTTGTATTCAATAATGTGGTGCAAACCAGAAATGTTGCAAAAGGAAGAAGAGGATTTACATTGTATGGGAGACTCACACGCAGATAGATGAATCGCTTGTGGGAACAAATGCGTTGTATTACATGATCATCCCTAACCTGCTCGTGTTAGGAGAACATAAGACCCATATCAAATGAGGTATTTAGAATGACTTCCCATGTGAAATTTGTAATTTAAATGACTTACTTTTTTGCCATAGAGAGCAGTTGCCAGGAGGCTAGCATCCAGTGGACACCAAGCGACATTTACGACGCGATCTTTGTGATCCAAAGTTCTGACGTGCACCAGCGCAGAGGTATTGTCAGCGCCATTACCATGACTTTGAACTCGCCATAGTTTAACCTACAAAAGGAAATACACTCTCTCGTTCTCGTTCAGCGTGCAAGGCAATTGAATCTTCAAAATGGAGGAGTTGTCACAGTGGTGTTTTTGGCTGATAGGTCCCTGAGGTGATTGAAAAGTCGACTTGGAAAGGCAAGAAGTAAGCTTTTAAGCCATCACAACAATCTCCTTGTAAATTATGATTGACAGAAATTTAATCTCAATTTTTGAAGATAGTTTTGCTTCCTTTTTCAGGATGACAGGAGGGACTCGCATCGGGTCGTGCAACCCAAAAAACAGTCGCCATGCTCTGTTTACCAGCGTAGTCGGGCCCCTTGTGGGAGGGAATGGATGGTTGCGTACTTTGTTGCTGTTACGTTTGTGTGTGTCGGCAAAGCATACAACAGCTGGGGGCATGCCGAGAGAGAGACAGAAGGGAGGATTAAGTACTGCAGTATTTGCGGTCCACATTGGGCGTTGTCCATTGGACAGTGCTCCCACGCCTCTAGTCTCCCTGGAAGTCCCATTATTCCCATAAAGATATCAAATAAACTAACAGACTTACCTTGTTTTAAATAACAATAAAGATAATTAATTGTCAAAGTTATTTCGCCCTCATAATTGATCAGGTCTTACCGTTTTGTCAAGAGAAGAGGTGGCTAGAATATCGTCGCGCCAATCCAAATCAGTCACTGAATTTGAATGACACTGTGTTCGATGATACGTTTCACCTTCATACCGACCGGGCTAGAAGACGAGATAAAAGAAGAGGGGTTTTGTAACTGTGAAGGGGAGAAAATTTTTTAAAGTCTGCAGAAGGAGTGACCAATCAAGGTCTGTTAGGCAGTCAAAAATACCTCTGAAAGGGATCTGATCTGTGGTAGTAAACACTAATGTATAATGTAGCACGAGCCCCAAAATAGAAAATAACTTTTTGACTCTAGAAGGAAACAAACACCTCGTTGTCTATGTTTCATGCATTTCCTCACTGTCCACCCTATACAGAGGGTGAAGGCGAGACCGTACCACCCTCATATTTTTCCTCCCTCGGGTTCGATGCGGGGGACTTCTCACCACCGGCCAAGTAGTTGAGCCTTTTTTAAAAATGCTTTTCTTGCGCACCTTCAAGTTGTTTCGAGTAAGTGATAAAATCCGTCCGTAATACAAGTCACATCCACAAAGTATCATTTCACGGAGATGAAACAGTGGAGAGTTGACACCTCCTGGCTAATGAATAGGATGTTCGTTAGCTAGGCGTCGGTATACAAGTCTGACCCCATCGTAGGCTAGACTAATGGACAGGTGGAAAGCCAGTCGACTCACGAATCGTGCATCTAGGTGATGGAGGGAAGACGCAAAGAAAAGCAAACTCGTCAGTGGATGAAGCCTACAATGAGAAATGGAGCCCTTTTTCCCAGGAGTTTCCACGATCACCTATTTCCAGTTCCAGTAAGCGCAAACCAATTTTTTACCATTATCATCCAGTGGAGCTCATCACACGCATTTCCTCAACTAAGACGACCAGAACAATGCGCACTTTCACCTCAATGTTTCAAAAGGACAGTTCTCTCAAGGATTAGAAAGCTTTCTTTGATGAATACAACAACGTACTCGAAGTCAAAGGGCATTTCTAGGGAGTTTAGTATTATTATCACACCCTGCACCTTCTGCAACAAAAAAGGCAGAAGCTTTGCAACCGAGGTAAACTTACCTTAACTATTCAATCATCCGCATTCAGCTGCCCACCTACTTATCCACCCACCCACCCACTCACTCATCCATCTATCCATCCAACCTGTGTCCTTCCGTCCGACCATCCATCCACTTTTGTATCCGCCCGTTCATTCCAAATATATTCGCGCATTTGTTTGTTGCGGCAACTTATGTTAATATTGCCTTCCAGGATTCCTGCGATTTCTCATGTTTTTATGCAAAATAGATAGGGTATGCAAGTAAACAGAGCTCTCCTTTTCCGAGGTCAATTCGGGGTCACCATCGCCATTGCTTACTGCGACTCAAAGTTGCGCAGTTTACACAACTACAGTTAAGGAAATGCGTCGAATTTTTTGTGTAACCAGTCCCTAATCGACACGAAGATGAGTTCGTCTTGATTAATTTTGACATGTGCATTCTGCAACCACGAAAAGCATGTAAACTTATAAAACCGCCAAAATTTTACAAGCATAAATTTGGCCGGAGTTATTTTGATTCCAATTGGTGGGAGCATTTGCTAAGTCATTGGCAAGTCATCTGGTCTGCACCCGTCCACCCTAAGAGTCAAGTTACCATGGCAGTGAGGCTACCAAAGTTTTGCGTGACATTTGCTTTGGAGCAACCGCAAGAGGTGTGGGGTGAGCTGAAAAGGCGTATCTCCTCAGGCATGCGCTTTAATTGTGACTACGTTGTTAGATCCTTGGGAGGACCTGCTTTTTGTGTTAGCCAGGACGCAGTCCGTATCACTACCAATCAGATTTGGGTGCAATTAGCGTGAGGAACTTTACTGGATTGGACACGCACCATTTGGGAGGTGGTGATCCAAAAAACCACTCAGAGAATAGACTCGACAGAAGAGAGGTATCTGGTAAAGAAGGCACACTTCTTATTTTAGGGGATCCAGGTGTTTAAATGCCAAGCATTACTCTTCTCTTGAAGTCACGCACCACCCGTCACAAATTTTATCCACGAGGAGAATCACCTTTTGAGGTCAACTTGAAAATAGATGGCCTCGTCTCTGGCATTCTTCTTCTCCAGTTAATACTGCTTATTATCTTGGCAACGCTACTAGACGACAGCATGATTTGATGCGAAATAACACAGAAGATGAAAACGGATTTTGACTTAGTTTTCTTCGATCTTAGCGCCAAAATGTTCCTCAAAAGTGTCTTTTGCATTTAGTCAACTTAGAGAGGCCTGTCTTATTTGCAAAAGGGAAGAAAGAAATAGCTTCATGAATCTGTGCCCACTTTCAAAAGTTGCCAAAATTAATCGTAAAGTATTGAATGTCTGCCCCACTTTTCTTTGATTTTTCTTTTATAATTACCCTATTAATGAGAAGAACGAATTGAAGAGGGATTTACTAGCCGCGATGGAACTCGTAACTCTTTTTTGCAATGTACCTGGAGTGCAGATGTCGAAGGCACCGCTGCACCTCCATCGCCATCTGCGCTCTGTACAAAAGACGTGTGTATATCCTACACCATTACCCAAGAGCGGATTGTATAAGTCGAAAGTGACAATCTCCAATAGTCTGGTAAGCCACTTACAAACCCTAATACAATGGTATGCAAAGCAATAGAAGGATGGTCTTGCCTGCGCCTAGTTAAACTCAGCCTAGACGCACAGTGCAAAAATCCCCAGATGACTAAAAATATATTTACAGGCGCCTTCACATATGCTCTCCAAATATTTCTTCCTTGAGGTAAGGCGACTCAAAGATGGTAAGAGATTTTCAAACAGGCCTTTACAACTTTTAGAGAGTAAGACATTAAAGAAAAAGGTATTAATATAACGAATTACCGTAGCGTTCTTTATATAAAAAACAACAGTTTGGTTAATAAAGAATTAATAAATTCGTTGAATGTTTACTTTACTCTCCCAAGAAACAAAAATATTTAAATGATTCAGTAAATATAATTTTTAATTTCTTAAAAGGCAATTACTTCCAGAACGGCTTCACATCACATTACTAAAGGAGGAATCAGAAACGCAAGGTTTACAAAAAAGGTGTGCACTCTTCAGCAACAAAAAAGGGACTAAGAGTGCGCAATGGTATGTGGAACAAATGAAACAAATATCAATCACTCGCCGACATGCCCTCATTTACATTGGTATTGTAAGGACATATATTTGGACTACATTTGGGAATTAAAGATACTAACAATGTTAGGAAGCATAACTAATTTCCAGTTAAATGCAGATATAAGTTTATTTAGAGTGCATAACATGGCATTGCACTCCTCAAATGCATGAACTATGTGTAGAGTAAGGATGGAGTTCGTCATGAAGAAATGTAGGTAAAATATTAAAAACACGGACAGTGAATCATTATGAGTCATAAAAAGTATTTGAGTAATTACTCATTACATAGTGGCACACACTACAAAAACATCAAATAAATATGGCAATTTACTTTAGCGAGGTCAAGGAGAGCAACAGATCCACCACTGTTAAAACCAGTAGCAACGGTAAGAAAGTACTCCGAACAGGCAGCAAGATGACCGTAATGAATGGCATTTGAAATTGGTACACCCTCAAATCCAGCCTCTGCTCCAGCAGGAAACCACAGGGGATTCGAAGTGTGCAACAATGGGGAGGGCATTTACGCAATAAAGATGTGCTACAAGTTGCCAAAAAGTCCCATAAAAAGTAAAAAAATACGTTCGGTTTTTGAAGCAAAAACGACCATAAAATAATGCTTGTAGAACTAAAACAAAAAAATAACTAAAATTTAACAGTAAATGTGAAAAT
The DNA here is from genome assembly GCA_000469725.3 of Echinococcus multilocularis. NCBI lineage: Eukaryota > Metazoa > Platyhelminthes > Cestoda > Cyclophyllidea > Taeniidae > Echinococcus > Echinococcus multilocularis. The sequence goes on from LN902850.1 coordinate 2,087,871, forward strand.
AATTCTATTTCGGAAAAGGTGAAGGGTGACATTCTCAAAATTGTGCGCTCATTGACCTAGGAAAGTTCAATCTGAATCCATTTAAACTAACTTCAAATTAAATTCGCATTATTGAAGACCTAAAAAAAGCTGCTGTTGAATTTTTTTCAAAGCTGCTGTTGTTACAAAAATTTTTGCAGCAATTTGGATGGTACAACTGTTTCACCGATAACAATGAGTAGAAAATGGCCAAATTTTCAGTTAAAATAAAGATCGTCGCAATGTTTTGCGCAAGTGATTTGGCTAAAAGCACAAAGATGTTAGGATTGTATTCTGAGCTTTCCTAAAATATACATTTTAGTTCCCTTTTTACACATCGGATAAATGAATTTACTAATATTATTTCGGCGACGGAATGCAACTTTTTCTGTCTTGCGCTGATTGAAGCACTTTTTTAACTAGTTATACAGAAGCAACTATTTTTTGCAAAGATCTAAGTTCTTGTATATTCGCCGCTTTTTCGTTTAATGTATTTCGGAATGCTGAGCACGTAACGTAATTTCGGAAAGGCCCTCATACGCCCCATTACATTACCATGTATAGGCATTTTGTTTTAAGCATTTTAAAAAAATTAAATAGACGCAAAATTAAGACAGAATGCATACACATATGTTATACTTATATCGTTTTAATGTACATTTTAGCGAGGAGGCAAGGTTACGATCCGAATCCGGTGCCAGAGGCGTCTCTCAACCCCATTGTTGGATGCTGTTCCACCCCTCTTTAAGCTTTGTGCTTGTTTTTCCAATTGGCCTACCCACAATGAATATGTCAAAATTAAGTCAACCGTGTTGTCCTAGGAGCACTAGTAACAGGGAAGGGGAGACCTGCGAGTATCACCCTACGCTGGTGGCAGCGGTGGGATGTTGCATCTGAACAGTTTTGAGGCTTCCAGAGGACCGGGGGCGTACGGAGTTCTTGCCGCTTCCTGGTTAATAGCTTGACCAATTGGCCCAACGAGTTAGTCTTTGCGTTGTAGAGCTTCTCAGCCAACGCGGGAGGTAACAGTCCGTATATAAACTGGACCGTTACCCAGTTAGCGACCTTGATTGGAGGACAGCCACGGAAAGTATGTTCAGCCAGAAGTTGAATCGTCTTGGCGTACTCTTCGTCGTCCTCGACGGCTTTTTGGAAACACAGGAGGAAGTCCCTGGCAAGGGTTTGCTCTTCTTGATCTATGACGGGTTGAGCCAATGTATCGCAGCATTGGTCATTGTTGGTGTCGTGGGCGATGCCGATTCTGACTGCGGACACAAATAAATGAGGAAGGGCGCGGAGAATAAGGGCTATTTTTTTGACAATGGGGATAGAGAGGAAGGTTGGATTTAGCGGTTAAGAGCCACTTTTCGAAATTCATATTTTCTTCGAAAGGGGGTGGGTGTGCCGGCACTGCCACCAGTGCAGGGCGAGACCCACCGGGCTCCTCTTCCCTGTTCCTAGTGTTCTTAGATGAGCGCGGTTGATTCAATTTATACATATTTATTAGGGGGAGATGGATTGGGAAAACAAGTACGGATTTTAAACGATGCCTTTTGGACCCTAACGCGGTGGCTACCGTCCAGCGCCTCTTGCGAACACCTCTGGTCGGCCTGCTCCCAAAGCATCGCATTACATCTTGACGATATTCCCGTTTTTGGTGGAGTTATTCAAGAGCCCAATGCCAACCTGAAACCAGTGTTGGACTGCCTACGGGATGCAGGGTTAACCCTGAACCCGAAGAAGCGCCGTTTCCTGCAACACTCGGTCACCTTCCTGGGACATACAGCCTCGTCGAATGGAATAGCAGTCACCGACGACCGTGCACAACGAGTGAGGACATGGTCTACACCAACAAACCAGACGGAGCTCCGCGGTTCCCAGGTCTGGCAAATTATTACCGCCGTTTCGTAGAGGGTCTTGCTAAGATCGCCAGTCCGCTACATAAATTAGCCAAAAAGCAGGCGAAGAATTTTAAGTGGGAGAAAGAGCACGATGAGGCGTTTAAAAAATTGAAGCGAATGTCCTGCTCCGTTCCGATCCTATCATTACGAAACTTCGAATCGAGCACTCCACCGTTTGTACTGGATGGGCATGCGAGCGACGCTGCCGTGGGCGGTGTACTTTTGTAAAAGGCCAAAAACGGAAGGGCACACGTCATTGCCTGCGCGAGTACAAGGTTCATTTAAAAAAATGAGACAAAATCGCAACGCAACATGAGTTGGTCGCTATCCGCTCAATGGTTAGGCACTTCAGGTATTACCTGATAGCGAGGAAGTCCGCTGTTAAAAACATTGGAGGAGGTTGCTCGTTTGGTTGCACTCTGGTACGAAGAACTCCAACAGTATAATTTTAAAGTCAAATTCCGAAAAGGGCGACCCAGTGCAAATTTACAGGCTGGTTCCCCCACCTGGAACACCGCACAAGTTCCATCGCCCATGAAGCAGGGACCCATTTCGGATGGTGAAGGCGCTCTCACCTACAAACTACCTCGTCCGCAACGCACAACTGCTTACCCAGTCGGCAACCGTTCACCACAACAAGACCCTGCAAAGGATCACCACCGCTTGGATATGAAGGTGAGATTTATGCCCTGACCAAGGACAGGAGACCACCGGTTGGGAATTCCGCGAGGAGCCCATAAGTGGTAGCACCGGGGATGGTGCTAAAAGGACGAGGGGGCTATGTAATACTTACATTGTTTTAATGTACCTTTTAGGGACGAGGCAAGGTAATAATTCGAACCGGGTGACAGAGTCGGCGTCTCCTAAGCCTGAGTGCGATCGCGGTTTCTTCCCTCCCTAAACTTTTTATTTTTTTCCCCTAATAAATATGCCGAAAGTAAATCAACCGGGTCATTTTAAGTGCACTAGGAACAGGGAAGAGGAAACCTGCCAGTCTCGTCCAGCACTTTAGTACTTGGGGCTACTGTCATGACCCGGGGGTCGGCCTCTCCGGTAGGGTTACAACCGCTGCGATCCAAAGTAGCCACTTTGCCAAGTTTTAGTAAATCGCCTGCCTCCTCCGCCCCTTTGAGTGTTGTCCCCAACTCTTCCCTAGTTTAGCCTCCCATGTCTGCTATGCAAATTAAGTGGTGGAGTAGGAAAGCACCGACAAACCCTTCCTGTCGGCCATCGAATTTTAATGCAGCTTAGGGTATGCTTCACCGCAGCTCCACCAGACTCTCCCGGTGGATTTGGTGGATATGACCTGTTTGAAAGAAATGCACCAGTGGTGGGTAGTGTGTTGACCGCCACGCATACCCACAGCCAGTGGTGGAAACATTGCCACGGAGTTAAACACACCTTCGTGGGGGGTACGTTTCCGCCTCCATTCCTTTCCGCCACATTTTTCTCTCCAGAGTTTCTTGGCCATATCTGTCGAGAAGGGAAGGTGTGGCATTTTCAAGTAATTAAGATCTACCCACCGACATGCCATGCAGCTCCGTAAGGCAACTTTCCTTTGGATGGTTCGCAGCCAGTGTTGCTATCGTCGTAAACAGCATTCCTGCGGCACAAAGGACAGGGGCAGTTTTTAAGGTGAATGCATTTTTTTGCCTTTCTGTCAGGGTTTGTCACGCATCCTCTCATTCACTTCCTCAGGGTAAGCTTCCTTCAAGATTGGGTCCCCTAACCGTAGCCAGCAGTGTGCCGCACCGCGACCTCCTTGAAGGCGAAAGAAGTCACAATAATTGGGGGGGGGGGGGGAAGGTAGGTAAAATCGACGGAGTCCCGGATGGGCTCTACTGGCATGGCACGGAAGCGGCGAAGGCGCATTTACGGGGCGCGCGAGTGGCGCCTTTGCCACAAAACTTGCATACGGAGTCGGGACTTGCATCCGAACAAAAAGCAGGCCTTTGAAGACTTTTAATTAATTCACCCTTTCGATTTTTTCCATTTTAAGTGCTTATTATAACTTTCCACTTTTATAATACGTTCTAGCTACTGCTTCTCTTCACCTTCACTTTCTGACCTTAAAAGCTATTTTGAAAACTTGACTGCATTACGCCACGTTTTGTATATACCCTAGTAGGTGAGAAGCGGTTATTTCATGAAATTTCCCGCCTGACTGAATGCCGCTGACCTCTGAATCCTTCTACTTCACTTTTCCAGCAAAATGCACTCTCTCAACCAGTCCGCCCAAATTTTTGGAGGAAGAAAGGGTGCATTTTCGAGCTTGCAATGCATGTATATTTATCGCATCTATGCATGTGTGGATTTTATTCCCCATTGTACGCATGTATACTGCGTCTGTGCGTGCACGCCTGCATAAAGGAAATGAAGGACGGATTTGGGGTTGAGGTGGCTAGGTAAGCGGGCAGGCAAGGACATCACTAGTTGTGCACAGGTTTGTCTTGGCGGTAGAGCTTCTTAGCCGGTGTCAAGTACACTGTGTAGGTGGCCTTCTCGGGGCAAATATCATTTTCAAAGTGACCTGTAAGCAGGCGACTCGCATTCCAACAATAGAAGGAGGCCATGCTAAAGCCCATCTTTTTCTTTGAGAGAAAAAAAAGATGTAAAAAAAGCCCTAATAGACCTCGTTGCAGAGGCAGGCATCAGCTAAACTAACCGGATCATGAGAGAGCACGGTACCGACACCAATGATGGGACCGTCAATGTTGAAAGACGTCTGGTATTTCTTTAGGCACGGGAAGGTGTGATAGGGCTCCTGTGGCAGCTCGCACTAAAATTACAAGAATGCGGCAATTTACCCTTTCTTTGATGATAAAATTAAAAAAAGGTTTAAAAAGCTTTGCTGGCTCAAAGCTCACTCACCAGTACACTGGCCTGGGCGCCGCTATTTTGCAAGTAGAAGACACCACCCAAGGCCATGGGGAGCTCCTGTTTGGAGAACTTGTCATAGAGAGCCGCCTGCATAAGATCAATGATGCTCGGCCCACCAATTCGTTTGTGTGCCACTATCTCAACCACCTTGCCAGGCATTGCTTCGGTGATGAAAATTTGGCCCAGGGATGAGAGCAGTGTGTTACTAGCTCGCTCCGATGATGGCGACCCACACTAAATTAGAAGTAAGGAGGTAGTAGACGTGGTGTATTTTGCTATTTGGCAAATCACCTTTCATCTATGCTGCCGAAATTGCAAGTTAATTAAGAAGCCACAAAGAGATGCCTTTACCTAGAGGTCGCAAATATTTGACAGATGGAACAAGTAATCTTTCATTAAAGGCAGAGAGGTTGGGCTCCGATGAACGACGGATAGATACAAGGTTAGGCTAATGGGTTGATGCGGATCAGATTAAATGGTGGATAAGATCAAAATTATATTGGTATACTGAGTAAGCTATAAAGAGTAACAGATTTACGAGGTAATTTTAGCTTAAAAATCATGAGTTTCTTAGGTGTTTGTGAGTGTTAAAATATTTTTTCCAAATGCTGCAAAGCATATCTTTACACACGTCACTAAATCAAGTATAGAATTCAAAGAAACTGTTACCATCACAAAAACTGAGCGATTTAAAGAGAATCTAACTGTTGTTTTTAAACGGTTAGTCTCAATGCTCAAAACGTGCTAGTAACTGATTGACTTACTCCTTTTGTGCAGAATCCTATGAGTGATCGATTGCATTGAAGACCACGAGTTGAATAGATGATTTCAGTAGATACCTAGAGGTTTTTGAAAGGAAATTACCATTATATTTTTATTTATTGCTTTAACTTAAAATAATGCGGGTATAACTTACTTCACACGGCTTTTTGTAACACTGAAACGGGCCAACTCCACCGCCTAAAATCATTCCTTGGCAATGTCCAGTGTATTTTGTGATATCCATTATATCGTAGAGCTAAAAGTAATATAACAAAAGAAAGGGAAATGTTTACTCTAGAGGGGTCAGCACATGGAAGCAGATAGTCAAGACTTCCAACATTTGCGATTGTAGAATCACCACATATGCCTTAAAAATTCTGGTAAAAAGGAAGAATACATACCAGACCGCCCTAAATAAAAGGGTCTTTGGTTGAGATTTGGACACTCAACAACCTTTGCAGTTAGGTGACCAAAGTACGGGGTAAGATAGCATTCGAGAGCTAAAGTAAATGCATAAAAAGCTGTGCATTTGTTGCTTTACTGCTGCACACGTCGTAAAGGATTCTGTTTGCCATTCCTGGAAGCACTGGACAAAACGAATTAGGGCTTTGTTCTTCTGTTTCCTCACAGCGGCAGCGAATTCCCCGTTGGCAGTGCCACTGCATGAAAGTAATCCGTTACCGCGGGTATTAAAAAGAACCTCTCCTAAAGGTGTTAGTGACAACAATATAATAAAATAAACACAATTCCCTACCCCAAAACCAAAAGCTCCATAGAATTCGGAGTTTCTAGTTTGTGTGGGAGAGAACATGGTGAGTGAGTGTATATATGCCTTCATATAATTTCGAAAGAGAGATGAAATGGTATCGCAAAAAAATGAAATTATTTATGGCTTTAATCCGTCATACAAAGCCATCACTTAAAATGGCATGCGAAAATTTTAATCGTGCCATGTTTAGCGTTCTGAAAGAAAATTAACTCTTATATTTTAAGGTAAGAGCTCAAAACATGAAATTTCTTTTGTGCTGCATCATTCTATACAGTGTAATAATTGCATGATTTTGAAGTGAAAAATGTAGGCTAATTGAACAATAAGTAAGTCCCAAAATTCTTGTTAAACGAATAATTCAGCTTTTTAATATAAGATGTAGAGGAATCTAGTTACCTTCATATAATACTGCAGTCTTTTATTTAACTCCCTTTTTGAAAACGAGCCACTTGCGGCTCCCCTGGCGTACCTCCCCTGGTATGTCTAACTAGCGGGTTACTCCGATGTCTTCCTTCCTTGCTGTACCTTGACAATAAGTTAAAGAATCTTCACCATTTAACTCTCTCCAATCAACCTTCATTCCATTGGAATATGTAGGGTGACCAAGTAATGACGTTTTTGGTAGTAATATTTAAGACAGCAAACAGAGGCTGGGGGCATCCGCGCTTAGAACGCCCCTTCATGTCAGGGATTTCCAACAATTTTTTCATTCTGAGATTTGCATTAACTGAATGCTTATCAAAAAAATGTACATTTAACTAGACGTGAATTACACTATGTTCTATCCGAGTACCTCGTGTTATTTCATTGTCCCTGATGTCTTGGGGCGGCAAGAGAACTTAGCTTTAAAGGATTCCTATCCTCCTTTTAAGTACTGAGTGATGAATCAGCGTGGCGAGAGAAGAGCATATGCTGCGGGTAGGAAATGTGTGACATCCCCTGACAGAGAAGGCCTGGAAATGATGTCTACCTTCGTAATCACCCCAGTCCCATGTTTTGCAAGAAAGATGTTTATAACTGAAGCGAAACTGACCGTAAGCAATCTGGAAAAGTCCGTTATGAAATTTTCTACGGTACCCGTATGACGATACCAATTAAGTTAGTACCCGATACCTCCACCTTTTCTAGCTCTAAAGAGAGAAAAACGTGACAAGAGGAAAGACACTAAGTCCTGCCTCCACGAAAGTGTCCAATACCGTCCTATACTTCTGAGTCCGTTTTCCACTTGCTAGCTGTGGACAGGCGTGATGGCCCGAATTAAAGCTGTCTTACATGACAAACTCCGTTTCCGGTGGAATTACCAAGAGGGATTAGTGGCGTTGCGGTCAAATTACTCCTCCCTTTCGTAGGTGTTTGCCTTACAGCACCAACTACGTTGCAAGGACTGACGCAGGGGAGGTGACTGTTGCTCCTGGTTGCGGGTTGTTGTACCCCCCCCCCCCCCCGAGTGGCCTGGCCCCCAAGCCCTGCCATTAGCTCCAAACCCTACTGTACGTCGGCATTACATATTCTGCCCAAGCATTGTGTCGCCTTTTGTCTTAATGGAAGTCTCAGGTCTTTGCACATGCATGCATGCTCCAAAAACTAGAAAATGTCTTCCTCAGATCAAGTCATTGCGAATCGGATGGCAATCCCCAGAGGCATTCTTTACTCATATGCACTGGAATGCCACCTTCCGATTTACAGCCCCGCGCTTCAATTGGCTCCAACGAATGGCTAAAAGGTCGTCAAGGCTCGACCCTCTCCGGGTAAATGGCAACCGCCCCAGGAAGCAAAGATTGACCGTCAACAAAGCAAAAAAATATGTATCCAGCAAGTAAGTTCCAGACCATACACACAAGAAGTGAAAAGGAGAAAAGTCACTACTCGATTAGCGATGCCTCCGTTCCACCTTCTGTGTCCTCTGGTGTGCATCCACCTTATTGTTTGCATTTTTCTCCAGCTGATGCGCCTGTTCCGCCTTCTCCTTCGACCTCGCTTCCGCGTATTCACGGGCTGAAATGACCCTCGCCAACTTTTCTGCCTCTACTGCCCGTTCTCTATTACCGCCGCTTGAGGGTAGCACATCGCCTTTCGGCAAAAAAAAATTGGAAATGTCCAAAACTATCTGTTATCGAAGTTGCGAATTTAGATGACTATTGTCATTCAAATCGACTCGGTGAAAGCCTTTTTACCTACAAACCTTTCTTTCCTTGCCGCGACTTTCCCATCTTCGTCTCCACCTCATCCTCATCGTCACTGAAGAAGAATGCATCCATATCGTCAAGACGATTACCACTCGGCCCGACAGCACCCAACTTTTCCCGCTGCCTTTCCAACATCCGCTGGTGCTTCTCCTCGGCCCTCGCACCAATATCCGCGAGGTGTTTTGAAGGTGGGGCTGACTTCTTCTTCATGGTGCTGGCTGCGCTGCCACCCAGTGGGGTGGGTGTGGCAGCGGAGGCACCAATGCTACCAGCAGCTCGAGAATTGAGAAGGAGGTAACCGGGAGTGGAACTGGAATTAACATCACCCGGTGTAGGCATTCGTTTAAGGTGTCGCGCGTACTTTAAATCTTCTGCGGCAGCAACCGCAGTGTTGGAAGAACTGAATTTGCCCGGATTTAGAGTGGAGAGGGCATCCATTACACTGCCTGGTTTAATTCCTACCCTAAAGAAGCAAAAAGTGGAAGCGAGATGTCCATCCCAAGTTTAATGTCAAATTGGTGAAAGACTACGTGGAACCGTCTCAAGAGTTCAATGACAAACTTAGCTCAAATGCTTCAAGTAGTTGAGTGGGCGGGTGGATAGATGGATATAGTAGCAATGAGCAAATGAAATTGTAAAGAAATGAGTTCGATGACGTGGGAGCATAAATGATCGGGCTTAAAACTTTCTTGTTGGATGAAATGATGAATGGGTAAGCCTAAGAATGAATGGAATCACAAAGCATGGGCTTAGATCGCTTGGTTTAATGTCATGACGGAATGTGAGCTAGGAATTAGTCGGTCAGACAACAACAAGATCGCTCCAAATTCCGGAAAAATAAAGCCTGAATAACCTAGAGAAGTTCACACCTTTGTTTGTTAGTTGGAACAAATATCGGTCAGATGGATGCAGGATGGTGTTGGGTGTGGATGTTTGGATTGGACACATGAAGTGGGTACAGAACCAGAATGCATGAATGCAAGCAGCATGGGTGACAGGATTTGATGAATAAGTTGACAGAAACGGGATGACCAGATATATGAGTAATGCCCACATAGCTGAATGCGAGATGTGACTGCGTAAAACGGGTGCTTCTAAATTTGTCAACCGTCAATCAGTTTCCAGAGAGATGAAAAAGTGGAGAGAGCAATGGGACCTCAAAAGGAGTGAAGGGATGGATGGGATGGTAGGCAATGAACAGACAAACGCAAGTAGGAGCCAAAAGTCTGCTGCGCTTACTTTTTGGCGTATCCCTGAGTCTCCTCAATCTCCTCCAAATCGATCTCCTCTTCCCTCTCCGCTATCATCGCCGCCACTACGTCGGCTCCCGAGCCCGACTTTCCGCCTTTTGACACTGTGTTTATAGTCGTCGCGGAAGGCGAGACTCCACCGTTGATGCCGGTCGTCGCCTGTTTAGCGAAGTACTCTGCGTCCGCCAACGCCACCGTCAGTGCCGCCTCAGCCTCCTCATCGCCCTGGTAACCGCTCACGCCCGCCGCACGAAGCACCGCCGCTGTACAAGCATCCCGTTGTTTATGTCGCTGATGCTCCTGTTGCTGATGGGACTGTTTTTTCCCCCCTTGAGTCTTTAGGGCCGTAGATTGCGTGGAGGAATTTGTGGGAGAGAAAGGATTGGTGTAGGAGGATGCCGGAGTGGTGGTATTGGCAACAACAGTGGAAATGAGGATGGAGCGCATCTGTTCCTCCAAATGGTCGAAATGTTCTGAGACGGTGGTGCTGGCGGCAACGTTGGAAGAGGATGAGTGAGTGGACGCGGTGGCTGTGTAAGAGCCATCGAAAAGGGGAAAACCATTAGATAAAATAAACTGACAGAAATCGCTGGAGCCATTTTGTAAATTCCTATGTAGAAAATGGATGAATTAACGGTCTCGCTACGAAAAGACGAATCGATGGATGAATGAATGGACTAATAACCAAGAGGATACGCAAACGCATGTGATTCGAGGGAAAAATTCAGCACATTGCATTCGAGCCATATTGAGGGTAACAATGAATATGGGCAAATGAATGGATAAACAAAGGCGTTAATGACTGCAAATATGATGAATTAATGGAGGGATGACAAATGAAAGAATTGATAAATCAAAGGGGGGGGGGGAAATAAGTAAGTCGGAGAATAGGTAGAGAGAAAGCTTTGAGACCAGTGAATCCGACATCGGTCAACAAGTAATTACGCGATACATGGGTGAGTGCATAGTGCAACAAGTGCAAGACAAGAAAGAGAGGTGAATGATGATTCGAACAGAAGTACAGGAGAAGGAGCGAAAATGGGATTGAGTGAATGAAAGTTGCCAAAATAGGAAAAAAGTGCATAGGAAACGGATCTACGGGAGGAAACTCATACAACTCAAGCATTTATCAAACTATTCGCCAAAAGTAGGGATGATTGCATCGAGACATGATTGCAGACACGTAAGGAGGAGAGTGGTCAACCCGACAGGCCGAATAACCAATTTTCCAGTAGCCAGCCAACATATGATTAAGCACCCTAAACGAGCATGCGGATAGTTCGAGCAGGCAAGGCACTGAAAAAATCTTTTGACAATTTGAAAACGGCTATACCTAAGTGGTAGTTCGGCGAATACAAAGCTCTACACACAGAGGCATATTTACTGCAAAATGCACAAGCATCACCGCTACTTCTATCAGGCAGATAGGATGCTGCAACAGAGCTCATAGCAAGCCGCAAAAGGGCTGCTACGAACGTAGAAGTAAATGGCATTCAAAATCGAACTTAGAGGCAAATAATTATGCCCTACTATAAGCAGTCAATAACGTACCTTTGGAATCGTGAAAACGCGAAAATATCATTTCACTGCCTTCAATGGCTGACTTTGAGGGCTGAAATCGGGAAAGTACAGTTGGAGGAATTTATAAAAAGCATGGAGATGCATATGTCCAACAAGTTCAACTGACCAGCACGGACTCGAGAAAACTTCGAATACTGTCAATGATCTCCTGTTTATCCAATGTTTCGTCCTTTAAAAGACCTTCAATGTAATCACCATATACTTCAATATCAATATCATTGCTAAGATGGGTTAGGTATTTTTCCAGCCAGTCGGAGAATGATGTGTTTGACGAAGTGGTGGCAGCCATCTTTTGACAGGATGAGGATATACGATAGTTGAAGAAGCCACACTGTTATGAAAATGTGGAGTTCCAAAAGAAACAAGTAGGCAACGGAAATTACAAGCAAAAATTAAAGGGGTAAAAAAGTTGGCAGACGAGAACAAGGCTACAAAAAATTGGCACCCTATGCACCAAATGAAGACTCGTACCTAGGGCTGATACATCGAAACGCGATCATCGGGAATAGGAATAGTAAAACACTTTTGCAACAGTGATGAATTCCTAAAAGCTCAATCTACTCCGTTTTTATTATCGCGAAAGCAGGCCATTTATCTTTTAATTCATTAGAATTTAAATAGATGCATGTTTTGTCCTGAGACAATTTTTTAGAAATGGTTAAATGACGTTAGCAATAAAAACGAATGATACTTTGACTGTATAAAATTCAGTTATAGAGATTGGAGTTTGGCTTTCGTTCAAGAACTAAAATCAATTCATTGCGTAATAATTTAATGATGTGTTATTTTGAATATGTTTAGCAGTACATGTAATGCAGTTTCTTAAATACAAAAAAAACATTTGAAGCATTTTTCAGTCTGCATAAGATTTTGCAAGAACTATAGAGAATTTTCTTTTACATTTTGTAATAAGGCACTATTACCTCATTTTTTCTATGATTGTATTAGCGTTTTCTTTGAATGTTTGACTTGGCTGCTTGCCATGTTTATCTGAACCAGAAATGCGCATTCGTTGTTTTGTCGGCGGCTTTGGACTGCTAGGCTGATGTCCGACGATAGTGTTTTAAATAGGACGTTTGATATCGACAAGGTATTTTTTGTCCTCACACTTACGAAATGTGTTCGACCTTTCCGTGTGATTGTGAAGCTAGTGACTTCTTCTCTCCTAGTCCAATATTGACGTTGAGAAAGAGGAAACATCTGGCAACTCGGGATCACCGCATACGTCGGAGGGGCAAGTGTCTGCATCAACCTCCATAGTGGTGAGGACTCTGTTGGCAATAATTTTGTTGTTAGCTTTTGAAAACAAAAGAGATTTGGGTTTGCACTAGTTCTAGAATTACCGCATCAGGTCAGTAAGAGCATAAGATCTGATGACGATAACGGTTTCGCCTCTGTAAATAAATTGCGCCTTTTATTGACTTCGTTTTTTTGCAAATAAAGGGTCATTTGGGGAACCCTTCGAATGTGGGCCGGGCGCTCGCTCCTCCGCTTCCGGTCTCACCCTCTCTGTCGAAGAATACGGCTAGGATCAGACCAAAAGCTCCTTGGACTGATCGCCCAGTAGCTCGGAAGCGTTTCGAAGGCAATGCCTTGTCAGGTCAAGGTCTCAAGCGAACATTCCCACCTCCGTTCCCAGTAACATCATCTCTGTCGCGGGAATTGCGGTTGATGGTGCGGGGGGGTGATTTGGAAACTGAGAAGGAAGAGGTTATGACCCCTTCTAGCTCTGTAAATAACAGTGCTACGACTAGTGCTTATTTTATATCTGTAAGTGATGTGCGCTTCGTAACTTCTTCCATGCCTTTTCATCGAAAGTGCATTTGAAGGTAACTGTTTGTCACGTGGTGGATTTTAGACGCCTTGGAGAGAATACCTTAGAAGGGAAGGATTGAGAGGCTGCCTAAACCTCCACGCTGAACGTCTTAAACAACGGCGCAACCTTCAGCAAAAACAGGCGAGTTGTAGTGGTCGATCGTCTTTGTAGCACCGATTAACGAGACATTGTGCATACAATTTTATAAAGTGTAAAAATCTTGTGTTGAACTGGTGATCTCGTTTGTGCCGCTTTTGCAATGCTGTTGTCTTTGGAGCCTCGAGTATTGGCATTTACCTGTGCAGCGGTACTTACATGGTTTGTAAGGTTCTGGTTTGAGGTGCTAATTTTCCAATATTATGTAGATTTTTCGTTTTTACATCAATGAAGCACCTGGATGGGTGTCACCCGTGTCCCTAGGGTGGGTAGTAAAGACTCTAATCCTGAAAAAGTGGTTGGCCATTGTTACAAATCACGTTTATTAGTTGAACAACCATAAACACGCTTCTAGTAGCATTAACTTTGCAATCCTGGTCGAAAATTGCACCGCAATTTCTAATCACCTTAACTTTGTGCAAGTCATTGGCACTGGTCTCCCATTCGCGCCACAGGCAAGTGGCATTAGAGTGTTGGGCTACGTGTAGCGCTACAAAGTTGATAACTTACCTTCTCTCGGGTGACTTGTGCAACCAGCACTCAATGGACATGTCTCTACACTGCAGTGCTTGCGTGTACTTATCGGTATTTTGACGACCCAATTATCCACTGATAGGTAAGCACTTTCCTGCGTCCCATCTCTGCGTTACGGTTACGCAATGTCATTTTAGCTGTATCAGTGAAATGGTGCACGTGGATCCGTGTGACTTGATATCTCTGTGGCGCCTGCACCGAAGTAATGGGATGAAGAGAAGACCAACACCACCTGATCGAACCTCTGCGATGGCCACAGAAGTGGCGGATCAGTACGTTGATCTCACCTCCCTCGCAGACAAGCGCCATAGGTGTGGGGTTTGAGAAGTGTCCTCATGTCGCGGCTATTAAGTAACACAATGATTTGTGATATTGGATGATGAGATTAAGCCCTACACACTAAATAACTTCCTTGACCTGCTGTTGCTCACGCCTAATCTTCGCGATTGCATTGTTGTTGGATTGTGAAAGTGACAGGCACACTGCAAGTCACTAACTCCCGCCAAATGTCATTGAGTCTAACCCGACGTAACAGTTGGTGCTAGCAGAGACGAAGGCTTCGCATTCACTCTTGCCCTAAATCTAACTTTTCAGTTTACCAGTTCTCGACTTCATTCTGCGAGAGAGGTTCATGGTCGGCTTGCATCGTCGCACTAGCAAGTGCTCTCGTCGTCTGCAAGCTAGGGAAGCATGTATGTTGCATTTTTCAAGAGGTCTCCCTTTTCGTGGCTACTTGTCCACATTCTGATTGCTCTGGGCAATTACACTCTCGGCCAGCTCCACCACTAGGTGCATATCACCTATGGGTAAAATCTAAATGTGCCACTAATCGCTGCCAAGGCAGAGTTCAAGCCCCTGGTGGACTTTGACCAGTGAAAATTTGTCAAATGACACTACCGCAGCGGAGGATGGCGATACGTCATGAAGAGAAACCAAAATCCTAACCGGCCGGTACCTCCTCTACTCCAGCTTACATCCATCACGTCAGCAGCGCTAATTTTATGCTTGAATCCCTCCTTTTTCCGCCTTTATTGGCGAAACCATTGCGGTATCCTCATCACTAGCCAAACCACTGGAGGTAACTTCTTGTTCCAATTTGTGTCTACGGCTACTTAGTTGTGTTCAGTAGTATAGGGCAGCGAAAACAAAACAATTGGTAACTGGGTGACGGATGAATATTCTTCCAATTCGGCTGGAATACGGGAAGGAAGCATTTGTCATACCACACTATTTGTTCCATTTAAGCGTGGCGAGTAAATGCTACTAATGAAGCAGATTGTGGTGAGTGGAAAGACGTGACAATCATGAGATGTCTTCTTTTGCGAGAGTGAACTTTATCATATCATTCCCAAATGATTTGTCCGCCCATCAATTAACTAAGCGTGGAGGTGATTTGACGACAAGTTCACATACCCGCGCTGATGGTTAGTCAGGGCAAATAAAATGCCTTCATTTTCCCCAATACGAGGTGATTAAGAGTGCAGAGTTTTCGTTTGTTTGAACAGACATTCGTCCATCCGTCCGTTCATCTGCTCATACGAAGAGAAGCTGATTGGTTGCACATGCATCTGAGGTAAAGTCAGAATCGCTCGCGGCAGTTGGCGTGGCACCGTGGATGGTGTTGCGTCGATCCCACCTCTGCTTTACCCTCTCCACTCTATTCACTCGTGTGTGCCCCTTGATTTGGCAACATACAACGCTCTTTCGCCTCATTACACGAGCATTCAGTCAGACTTCGCACCTGTCGGGGCTTTGCTCGGTCACCTTCATTCTGTCGTGTGCACATTCCCCCATGAGGGCCACACGTAATTCCGCCTCCTTCATCCTACGACGATTTGATTCGATCGGCTGCTTCTCGTCACCTTCCACGTTGGGGTGGGTTTTTGCGAGGCAAACATCTCATATCGACATCATCACATGGACGTCCAAGCCAAAGTACTAGTGACTGAAGTATAGCAGGTCTACCGCATTACCGGTAGCCTCGCGTATTCGCTGATGTCTGCACTGAGCTGCCACTGTTGCAGAATGAGCATAGAGGAGTGTCAACGTCAAATGAGCTGAACCTACCTGCTTCCATTTGTGGCAAAATATTGGAGAAGCCGCAGATGACAGCAGATACGATGGTGCATTCTCAGGTCGATGGACGGTGTGAATGCGTGTCGCGTTCAAAATTGAGCAATCAAGATGGTCCCTTTCTACTTGGACAAAAGACCGCATCGTAAGACTTGAGAGCAGGGGCTGTGGAATGCAAAGTAGCACATGTTTCAAGACCAAGACTCGAGGTACAGTAAAACTAGTTGGAGCGGGGTCCTGTACTTTCAAAGCAAGCGTGATCTAGTACGATCAGTCGAACGATGAAGTGCTAAAAGGAGGCAAATTGAAGTGTTTCTTCGTTCTCCCCACTCACCGGTCCAGATTCTTTAGCATCGTGGCCCTTGGCGTTACTTTAATTCCATCAATCAAACACTCGCTGTTGAGACAAAAAGGATCTGTTAGATCCTGTTATTTCTTCATTGGTATAAAGGTGACGTCTTCCAAACCTCATACTCCCTTAAGAATTCTGCAAAATACTGTAGAAGAAGTGATAAATTCAGCATTTTCTTACAACAGTGCTTATGCATACTCTTGGATGGTTTTTAAGAATTCCAACAGGATCACTCGTCTGTAATAAATTCCCTTCGGGATTCAATTGTGGGTTTCACTGTCTCTAGTTCCCAGCGCTCTCCACATTTCTTCTCTTCCTGTTCCCAATTTCTCAGGACTGTTATGAGGACTAGCTTTTACCTTTACAGAGGCCTTTAAAGAATGTAAGTTTAGCCGATTTCGTGCCTTGTAATTTGTGCTATCACACCACATTAAGGATGTCATTGTTTAGCCCAGTGGCCAGTGGAATGGCTATAGAGTGGTTTAATATTTGCATACTTTTTAATAGAAGAAGGACTTCAGCTCATTTGAATAAAAATTTAAGTTTTTTTAATGAGTTCCAAAATTTGCCTATTCCATACTCAGTCCGGCGATGCTCATAGTTTAGAAAGTTTCTCCCACACGTACTTGTTTGCGTGGACCTTGGGGCTGAGTCGGTGTCTTCATTCATCGGCGACCCATGAATCACGACGAGGAGGCTAAAAACGTAATCCGTCCCAGCACTGCGTGATGCTGTCATGGTAGTGTTAAAACTTGAGGCGAGTTGAATGGCACCAACGCCTAGATTATGTCCTAATGCAAATCTGGTGCGCTTTTTAAAGGTCCGCTTTCAGATGGCAACCGCGATTTTGCGATATAGACGGAACATAGTAGAGAGCAGGTGGTGAAAGAGGTGTCATAGTCCGTTTCACCATATGACGATCTATTTCGCTTTATTATGGGGCAAAATTCCTCATTTTAAGTGGTGATGATCCGCACCGAGAGGGCATTGCGTCTCCCCTCTTCTCAACTTTATGATATGACTGACTGGCGTATAGGCAGACAGATTGTGAGCAGAACCCAAACCTGTTGAGGCTGCTCCGCGGAGAGCAGTTGTTTTTACCTGCTGTTGGGAATGCTTTGGGATATGATGCATTAATCAAGCGAGGGTTAGGTGAAATAATGGCAAAGTTTATGTATTTATTATTCTTTTATTCAGAAAATCTTGAAAAAGACTAAGCACGATCAAACACAGGAGAGTCAAAGCGGTAGAGAGCATGGAGTTTTTCTACTTTCACCACTTGAAGACGAAGGTCCCGTGTTGATAGAGGCAGGAAGAAGCAGAAAAAATATATAACGATGTCGTAAATTATCGTATGCCCGCAGGAGGGGGAGGAACTGTTTGCTGTCGCAATCATGGTAGAAGAGGAGACCCTTCCAGCTACATGGACGCAATAAATGGACCCTTCTCCCAGCGCTAATCAGTCAATCTTCCGCAACGGAGTCGGTGTTGAAACTGCATC
The DNA here is from genome assembly GCA_000469725.3 of Echinococcus multilocularis. NCBI lineage: Eukaryota > Metazoa > Platyhelminthes > Cestoda > Cyclophyllidea > Taeniidae > Echinococcus > Echinococcus multilocularis. The sequence goes on from LN902850.1 coordinate 2,105,650, forward strand.
CAACTGACGTCGTTGTCTTTAGGTCTGCTGGAAGACTGAGAGGGTGACGCGATGGTTCAGTAGTGGTGGCCATGAAGATGGGTGCACCGAATTCCTTATCGCACGAGTTGATCTACTGTTCTCTCTTCTGTGAGGTAGATGGATAAACAGCTGGCTAAAAGGAAGTCCTGACTGGCCAAGAAGAACGAATGGGTCTGACGTTGGCGAAATGACTGGTAAGCCGTTGATGGTATGAAACGCCCAAGTTTTCCATTCTTTTGCAATCTGATGGAAGTTGAATAAAGCAATGACGTCATTTTTATGGTAATGACAGAATCCACTCTATTAATAGCTAAGCATTCAATCCCCGTCAGTAATGTCTTAGTTGTTTTTTCAGTCGTTCCAAATGGTGAGCTGCTGTGCCTCGGTTATTGAATGCCAAAACACTGGAATGAATCACAAAGATCATTTTTTTGCAAGCGGTTATTTCTACGTTTGTGGCCAAGGTTACAGATGATAACTATCGTGGAGTGGCCATGGCAACACTGATGTCGCCTCCCCCCTCCCAGTTTCCAACGCTGCTTGCAAGCCTACGGTCGAAGCTGCCTATCTGGTCTCAGCAGCTTGTCAAAACGCCGTTGGTGTCTTTTTGATCCAGGCAATGCCAAAAAGGCGAAGCAAAGGTCAAATTCAGATTAGGAGGTGGAGAGTTACTCAGGTCAATGTGGAACTTGCGAGCCTCGAAAAGAATACAAAGGACAAGTAAATACCTTCACCTCCCAACTCCCTGACAGACATTGCATTTATGGAGAAAAAAAATCGCCCCGATTAAAACACACCGAGTTTTTGACGAATCAAGGTTTGCGTGTCCATGCGAGTACAGCAAACTTCACGGGAAGAGAAGACAAGGCAAGGTGGAACCCTTAGATTCTGTCTGTGGATTCGCAGACCAACACTTTGATGTGTGTGTGTGTTTTCACACAGAGTTGAATCTTTATCCAAACACAGAATTAGTGGCATTTCGTGCAGCATCGTGAAAAACTTGTAATCAAAGCATAAATTGACACGTTGACAGCCCCTACGTTATTAATCAGACGGCGGAATGAGTAAGCACTTTTTGACATCTGCGTGCACATGCCGTGACCTTGTGACCGCCAGTCGAATTGTCATGTCAGCGCCGTATTTTTGTTTTACTTTTCAGCAGCTCGCATCCAATTGGCTGCTTGACATTTACGCATAAATGGGCACTCCCATGCAAGGTCTTCAGTTCTTTTTTCAACTTTATTTTGTTCAGTATGTCAGCTGATGGCTCGTCCACGTCTACCGGTACGTCCATTAACCAACTAACGCGCGATGACAATCAGATGGTCGCTGACCCTGGCACGAGCAGCAGCAACAACGTCAACTTAAATACACCGACGTTTAATATCATCCACCAGCAGGTCACCAACTTATTATACTTCTCACTTCTACTCGATATTTATTCTCCTACTTAGCCATACATTTCTGGTCACCTTCTTCAATGATCCATTTATTTGATGAGTGTTTGTTTGTTCTTCTCATCTAATATTCACTTCCAACCTCACTGTTTCAGATACCGGGTACCACAACACCTGACAAGAAGTTGTCAGCAAAACAGATTTTGGAGAGAACGTCGCTGAAGGTGAAAAGCGTTAGCACGTTTAGTGACTATCGTCACTGTCTTTGTTGTACAATTTGAAAAAATTCTACATACGTTTTTTTTGGTTCTTTTCCGATTTCAGAACCGCCGAGACATGTCAGAGGAGCAAGCAAAGCGGGTGGGTGATTCTGACAGTGACAGTGCTGGCGTTGAATGCACTGACTTTTATGTGTCCAGTTTATTGACTCCCCTCTTTTCTTGACCCCTTCAGCGAGAATTTTGGAAATCCGTCAAGCCGATTCCACTGCCCAATTTTGACTAGTGAGAGAAGATGGGACGTAGACCGAACTGTTTCTATGCTGGTAGTACTTGGTCAGACCAAATGGACTTCTTCCAGCCAAGTATGGAGGGCTTTCAGTTTTTACAAATAAATTACTCCTTGGATATGGATTTCTTGTTTACTTTGTCAGACTTTCGAAGTGATTCCTCGACAATTTTGACAGTTAAGCCTTAAGTAGGTGGAACAACACTTCCGTAATAACGCCTCCCACTTGATACATAAGCGGACTTTTGTCTCGGATTGAGCGAGATTATGTGTTCAATAGGGACCGCGGTCCTCATTCCTACTCGTTTGCATCGAAGTTTGATCCTGACATGTGGAGGCACTCGTGAGGCCCATCCCAATAATCACGGTTGTCTTGGACTAGTCGCCTTCTAAGGCCCACTGTTCCCTAAGACGGCCTAGTCGGTGTAAGTTTGATTGATCTCAGCAGAATTACTTGGTCCTTCTCCTGAGGGGCTACAGACCTGGAGGTCGACAGGATGAAGGAAGAGGGGTGACTCGTTTTGAGAGCATGGAAACAACATCCATGAGGAGATGCTGGGTTCGCGATTTACAGATTGGTGGATAGTGCTCAACACGTAACAGTTGATTGCCCAGCAAACCGGTAAATGAATCTCATGGCAATAATTGGAGTTGGGTGGGAGCTTCTCGATTTCTGGGCCTGTCTTCAACTTTGTCAGGAATTTACATTTCGTAGCGCATTTTGAAGTGGTTTAGATCATCGCGCCCGACTGCACTGAGGCTTGGTCAGCTAAATGCGATTTGGAGTAGTGGGATGGACAAAACTCCCCTGCCCAGCTTGCGGACTTCTTGTGACTTTTTGCCATGTTACAACCATTCCGCCCGTCTCTTTGGTAATTTCCGTTATGCACATTAAGCCTTTTGAAAGAATTTGCTCATTTTTTAAGACGTATTCGGCGCCATTGTTTTGTCGTCTATTCAAAGTTGGAGTGGGTGCCTTCTGGACCAGGCTGATCTTTAGACAAGCAATTGTTGAAAATGCATCGCCCCACACGGCACTTTCCATGCGTAGTCATTTGTTACTTTGTTTTATCTCGTTTCGTTTCGTTAAATGTCACCGCGGGTATTTCAGTTTTTAGAAGCTCAACATCCGCCATTGGTCTTTTCACCCGTTTTTTCCATGCATAATGTATCTCCCATTGCAGGACTCCAACTCTGAGATCACCGTTGGTGAGTTTGGCAAATGAGTTATCGCCAAATGTACGGCCGCCATTATTCTTGCAACAGTAAGGAAACCAACATTCTTGGAGCATTACTTTACCCTATAATGAGGATCTTCAAAACAGGGCAGCCGATTTTCTTCCGCACTTTTTTCGCCGATTTTCCGTCATTTCTGCCAATTCTGTTAGCAAATATCCGCGTGGAGGAGGGAACGGGAAGCAGAATGTTGGTGTCTCGGTATCATGGGTAGTTCAACCCCCTTAGTCGTTGCTTTCGTTCACCTGTGCGTCAGTATCTAACGCATGGATAGTGCTTGCTAGTATGAAAATGCATGACACTGACATAACAGGTGGATGAACTCAGGCGTCTCTACCTCCACCCTGGATGTTGCAAACCACGTTGGCACAGTTGACTCATCTACAGCTGTCGTAATAACAGTGGTGAAACATGGCCGACTCCCTCCTTCCGCTGTTTTGATCCGCCATCCTATCGAGGTGGATAATACTCACGTGTACTTATCTGTCTGCATTATCTACGATTCAGATGTTGGTGGTACTGGAATTCTGCAGTTACTGGTAAGATCATCGCTCTGTCATCGCGATTTTCAGTTTTAAATAATTATAATAAATTGATGAAATTATATGAATGGAGAGGATTGCAGGATTCTCTACACCTGCCTTCGTGGGATGAGAGATTTTCTGTATCTAAGCCAGGCTAACTGATTGAACCGATGATCCAGGTAGGCGCCACTTGGCGAATACTTACAAACGATGAATGCGGAGTGTGTGAGGTGAAACGTTCAATATCTCGCTCATGCCGTGACGGAGGTGGTAGGCAAAGGAAAGGGTACACAAACGATATCAAGAATGACCTAGTCGGAAGGAAATAGCAAGCGGTTTCATCGGTTTACTTCAGCCCAGCTGCTGGAATTTGAAGAACATTTGGAAGTGCGCTCTACGCGAAATAATGCGACGCATTTTTCTTGCAGATGATCCATACCGAGGGATCTCCACCTCACCGCGGATGTATCCCAGTAGGTTGTCTGTAGAGGTTGACAGTCTGTGGAGGTGAGCTCAAACATATAATCATCAAATAGGGTTGGTGAGAAGGCTACATAAAATGTCAGACAGCTGCGTTGCTTCGGGATTGAAAGTCGCCTTAGTCGCATGACGGACGTGTCCAGGGTAACAGCTCCGTATTCCTTTGCCGAGATGGGCAGACCATGTTGTCCCTTAGCATCAGCACCTGCTTATTCTTATTTACTGATGGATAGTGGTCCATGCGTCCATTGAATTTTCATACATTTTTTTCACAATTTTTGGTTAAGATATACATCATCTGTTGTCATGCTTCAATCAAACATGCCTACTGACAATGGAAATAAAATTGCTGCAAGATGTGGTTTTTTCCCGGTACTTATCTCCTTAGAATGCCTTTTGGGAGTGGCATAAGTGGAATTCCTAGCTTGAGATCTCCATCCTCAAAAGGCTCACAAATTGCCAAAATCTCACACGTTAACTTAATAGCGCGATCATTTTCTTCGCAATTAATTAAAATAGTGGTAACATTCTGAACCACACATTATAGGTTGCCAAACTTTTATGATCCATCAATTCTTATCTTTAGACTCGTTTTAGCGATATCTCAGAGAGCATGATGAAAGTTCAGAGATGAGCCACCGCAGTTGTTTAAAGGTCATATTCTTACCCACCCCTCCTCATTTGCGTCCTAAGTCATGTTTTCAAGCTAAGCCATCTGGACTCTGACCCCACTGTCATCTTATCTACTATAGCTTTGCCGAGGTACCCTGATATTCGGCGTGTTTCCACGGCCTGGGTTGGGATTCAGGATTTAACAACCTTTGAGGTGTGAGGGTAGGAGCGGGTGCATGACGTACCTCAAAATTTGCCTGTTTCGTGACCAAGGCATGCCCAATTTTATCGACCATGCTTTGTCAACAACCTGAATATGCGATAAGTATTGAAGCTAGTCTACCAGCTGTATTGTTGGCTGTATGAGTAGGTCCATGTTGGAAGCGTGTGCCCAAGGCAGATGGCCTCCCTGTCCTCCGGGCGGTCGGCTTAACAATCACGTTCTGTGAGTCATCTCAGTACCACTGCTAGCATTGAGGTCAAGGCTTCGGTTAATCAAAGTTTACCGCCTCCAAACTAAAACATGAGCTACGGATTTCTCACCTAGCCGAATATCACGGGTGTGATAGACTGTCACTTATTCAGCCCTCTGTCAATCTGCCTGAAATTCGAGCATACAGAATGAAGGAATAGGCAAAGATAAATACTTTTCAGACGTTGTATTTGTTTGGTGCGAAAGTTTTTTCAGTTGTAGATGCTGTCAGAGGCTAGGTGCCCGTTAAATGTATGCATTACGAAGCATTAAGAGACTTGCATTAGCCCTCGGTACGGCTGGGTGCAATCCTCTGTGCTCTACGCCACTTTTACTAAGATTTCAAAGTGTCCACCGGTATACCACGTCAGTTATGTCTAATTGGTGTCGGTTTTATGAACCAGGCCTCAGTAGACTTCAAACATTCCAAAGTTCTTTTTTAATCCACTTCACCATTTGAGGGGGAGAGGGGGAGAAAGAATACATTTTAGTAATGCTTTACATCAAAATTGACGAAATGAATGGTTAACACCTATATTAAGCAGAAACAGTATCGTGAACATTCAATTATACAGAGGCGTCCATCTAAAATGCGACAATATGCTATCGCTTCGTGTCCATTGCCCATTATGCTAAGCCATTTATGCTCCTAAGTGAGAAATCAAAACGCCCGTCTTCCCATCTTTATGTTGAATTACTCTGTCTTGCCAAACGTCAACAACGAAAGTAAAGTCTTACACACGGAGGTATAAAAGATCTGCCTTCCATTCTCTTTTGCCTCTTTCGTCGTTTAAAGTGGACGAGGGATATTTTGGAGTAGGTATTCACACGCAACTGGCCAATGTCGCTGATGAAATGCTTTCTTACACATTTAGGTGTGTGTGAATGTACAACATAGTGTAGAAATAGTATAAAATTAGGCCTTTTGACGCATTTGCTCTCTGATTTAGATCGGAGAAACTCTGGTGTTTCCAATGTTGAGTGTCTGCATCTAATGCTCTTGCTAATACCCGGCACACCAACACTTCATGAAGAATTGGTCTCACATTCATGTTGGCCCGCACAGAGGTCAGGTCTCGCGCCCAGGACAGCTCAAATTCAACTTATCTGGCTTAGTGCTTCTTGAGTATGTGTCTTCTCTTCTCCAGAAGTAGTCAGCTTTGCATGTTTGTTGCTCCATTCTGACGCTATATCGGTTTGAATGCAAAAGGACAAAGTTGAAGTAAACTAGTTAAAATAAGGGGAAGAATGCATGGAGCTTCCTTCAAGCATGGAACAGTATGGAATTAAGGCAAAGGTACGGAACTTCACGCGTAAAGTGATGCATCGGATGGTGGCTTTGATGGTGCAGCTTGTTCACGATCGTGGTCGGTGGTGCTGGATGGTGAATGAATACGAAGAAAGAAGAGTAAATGATGCCCTCTTGCTCAATAAGTGACAGCACCAGGACTAATGTTCGTTGAATACCTATAGGTGACCCACGCTTGGTAACTTTTTCCATGCGTATTCATCACCATGGCAAATGAAGTCAACTATTTGTTGTGTGGTGGATTACAGACGCTTTGGCCGTCACAATCTCCACGCTGAACGTCTTTAACAGCGGTGCGACCGGTAACTAAACAGGCGAGTTGTAGTGCTGTAAACGTTAGTCAAAGCCAAAGGATTAAAACGTATGTCAGAGATCATTCCTTTGCAGGCGGTTATTCCTACTTTTTGGCCTAGACCACAGGTATTAAATATCGAGAAGTGGCTATTGGCAACACTGATGGCACCCCTCATTTTGATTTTCATATTCATTTTACAGTCATAGCTGCCTATTTGATCTCAGCAACTTGACCCAATGCCATTAGTGCCTTTTTGATCCAAGCAAAACCAAGAAGGCGAAACAAAGATCAAATTCAGACTAGGAGGTGAGGGGTAACTCAGGTTAGTGGGAAACCTACGGGCCGCTAATAGAACACAAATGGCAAAAAGTTGCCTTTAACTTTCAACTCCTTGGTAGATATTGCACGTTAGGATAAAAAGGAATGTCCTTTCGATTGTATTTATGACTTATCTGGCAAGTCGATGTTTGCCTGCCCAGGCTAGTAGGTCGAGGACATCACCTCTAGCCTCCTCAGGCTGTAATTAATCTTCACTGAAATAGAAGACGGGACAGAACTCTTCGAACTTGGCCGTGAATAGCCACATTGACACCTTTGGTGCATGTGTGTGCCTTCACACAGAGTTAAATAAGGATTCCACCGTGCCTCATTTTTCACGTGAGGTGGCAGACAAAGACAGACCTTGTCTTAAGAGAATCAGATGCAAGTCCATAAGCTTTCTTTTACTCATCTATGACAATTTGAAGCCTCCTTCACACAAAATAGAAAGTCACATTTCGCTTGCAGGCGAAATATAGAGAGAGACTGCGTGTCTCAATCGCAAAGTGCTCAAAGTTAACAGGATTGTGTAGGTTGTTTGTGGATGTTGAGGGATTGTAAGGGCGACTCCCACCATTTAATTATCTCAGAGAATAGGGGTGGTGAGGGGGATACACGAATTTCCCGACATCAGTGATGCCTCAGATTTGATGATCACCTCAATCACGCGATGAGCACATTTTCGTGCAGGCCATGTCCCCTCCACCAAGATCAAAACAAGTCAGGTTTTTTTTCTCAACATTGTCAGTATCTGCTTACATCTTACTAGGCAGTGGAAAATGACTCTTTGTGCTCAATAAATTGTTTGTATATTTCTTCTTGATTTTTTCTTAGAAGAAATAACCGGTGAGGTCAGGACTCATTTAAACATGCCCTCCAGGAATGAGTTGATTAAATAAAATTCCTAGCATAATACCGCTGCGTCCAGTCATTTTTTCACACCCTCGGAAAGCGCCTAAATTACCGATTCTCTCAAAATAATGACATAGCATGACCACTTCTGTGCCGCTCTTCTAAAACAACAGTAGTATCTGCCCCTCATCTGTTGGGCTGTCAGAATTCATAACTTATTGCGTCATGTCTTTAGACTTGATTATTTTATGTTCTATAAAACATGATGCAAATGTCGGACATGAGCCACCACATCCGTTAAAAGGTTCCGTGCCTACTCATTCATCCCCATTTGAGTCTTGTGTCCGGTTTTTAAGCCAAGACAATCTGATCCTGACTCAAAGCACACAATGCTGTCGCCCTATTCGTTGTTGTGTTGCCTAGGCCCCCTGATATTTAATTTGTTCCTGCTTCCTGGGTTGGTGCTTAAAATCTACTAGTATTTGACCAATGGGAGTAGGAGTGAATATATGGTGGATTTCAAAATTGCTTTGTCTTGTGTCCAACATGCACTTTGAATGGGTGAGGAGATCAGCTTTGGGTGTTCGAGCCTAAGACACATGACTGTCCTCCCCTGTAGGCAGTCAGCCTAACAGTCGGGTTCGACGATTTATCTCTGCACCTCTGCCGGTATTGTGGTTATGAGCTTAGGTAACGAAAGCATAACGTTGCCAAACAAATATCTGGCTGTTGCTTGCTCTCCTAGCTGGATGTCACGTGTGCGGTGAAATTTAGCTGAGCCAGGCCTGTTCCATGCGGTCTAAAATGGTCATAGATATAAATAAAATACCCGATGTTAAACGCCCTTTCTTTAAGGCCTAATTTACTTAAAAAGTTTGTACAGTTTTCAATGCAACTCACTGAAAAGCCTTGCTAGTAGAGGTAAGTCTCTGTCAAAGCATGCATTAAAAGGCACTGAGGGACATTCATTAATCCTTCAGTACGCTAGAGGGTACTTCTCTGTGCTCCTCACCACCTTTCCCTCGACCTCGGGATGTCTGTAGGCTCACCGTGTCTATAGCGCCCAATGAGCGTCTGCTTTGGGAGACAGGCTTAATTGGAGTCCGCGTTTTGAAAGGTCTTCACTTAACTGCCATGCCATTTAAGGAGAAGGGGGTGCGGCTTCCATTTGTTGACACCTGTATTTAAGTGAAGGCGAAACCATGAGCATTAAATTACATCGCGGCATGCGCCTAGAATTCGACAACACGCTCTCACTTAAAGTCAAGTCTTTGTCTGTGTTGATCCGTTTGAGCTCTAAAGTAAGGGGTGTTGTGTCATGGAATTGGCATTTTCCTCTTTTATGCAAGTCTTTATACGCTTAGACTGCGGGGATGGTAAAATCAAATGGGTGAGATGATGTGAAAGTAGGGGCGAGGAGCGGAGATGAGAGGAAAAGGAGAAACGCCGGTGAATGTAAATCTTAGTAATTACAATCAATTCCTTTGCCAATACGTGGCCCGGCAAAACCAAATGCAGAGCTGGGCACCCATGCAAGCCAACCCGCAGAGAGATCAGGTCCAACACTCAGGACAGCACATTTTAGCTCATCCAGTTTCGTGATCCCAGAAAATTCGTCTTTTTTTCTCTAAGGGTGGTCATCTTTGCCTGTGTCTATCAATTCCAGCTTTATATTAGCCCTGACACATAAGGAGAAAGTGGGAGCGAATGAAGCAGAATAAGGAAAAGCAAGTGTTAAAGATCCCTTCAACATAAAGAAGGATGGCCAAAAAATTATCCCACTCCTCTCCTTGTAGAGACTCACTACAACACACCCGAATTTGACGAACATTCACTCAAATGCGGCAGCTTGATTCCAGCCACTGCTGGCCAAATGACACGATGTTGCATCAAGTTATGAGAAGCACAGACTGATTGGGTCTAATGTCATGACACCTCTTTAATCACATGGTGATCGCCACACAAACCCATAGATCTAACAAATTTATCCAAATTGCGCTGGCCAGCAAACCACTCTCAACTCTGCTGATGAGTTATCATGAATGAAAGTGGAAATACTAAGACATTTGACAGCGCAGTCATCAACTAATTGTTCTCTCACACCATTCTAGGTATTTCGCATGTGATTCCTCTGATCTGTACCTACTTCAATCATTTGGCAAAGGTATAGTATGTGCAGCAGTTCTTTTAAATCTACCTAATAGGGAAGAACACATATCTATCAAAACATAAAACGCGACATCTGAAGGCCTTGATACGAACTAAGTATGCTGACATAACTGGGGATGTGACCATGACCACAATCAGGGGAATTTGAAGGAATAAGATATTCGGTGACCTTGCAAACCGGCCCCTACAAAGTACAAGTTTAGCATGGAGAATAAGTTCAGTCAATTCAATTGCTTTCGCCATTCCCAGAGATTTGGCTTTGCTGCTCTGATTTTGGTCAGTTCTTTTCAAGTCGTCCCCATTTAAAAGGAGATGGTAGACTGCAGAATGGCAGAACTCCACAACTATGTTGCAACTGCTCGATGGTTTTCACTGTCCGTGATATACTAGTGAACGCGTTGATCAGTGAATGATGCTTATGAAGCATCTTCTTATATAGACTTGCGTTTTGTTACCTTGAACGTAATTTGCCGAGGCTTGAGAGGAAAGCTAATTGTCAAGAGTGGAGATGATGGATTAACATTACAGTAATTTGGATAGATGCGCTTCCCTCGTCCGCTTCGCTGCCATTATTCATTGCCACTTCAACCAACATTCTTGCAAGAAGCAGCTAGGTACTTGAAGTAGAGCATTTACTTCAACAATGCATAGAGCATCACCAGACAGTAGCCATGTTCTGTCCAACCTCGTATAGTACAAATTAACTGGTTCTGTATGTGTAGAAGTAGAGATTTAGCAAACTTGGATGAGTCCTTCACCAAACAATTGGAGCAGAATAATCAGGCCTTATAACTCTAAGACTTGGAGAAGGAGGCCTTGCCAAACGAAAAACAGCCTGTTCCACAGACGCAACATGAATTCATCCCTCGTACCCACCTGGCATACACTGCACTGGCCAGATGTAAGGCATATTCTACCCGCCTCTGTAGCACTGCCCCACCACGTTCGTGACGCCTTATTTTCCACACCAGTAATCGTCTAATCCTTGCATTTTGTATGAATCGCGCATTATATGTGAGTGGAAATTTAGACTAATTCCCAAATGTTTTTTTATTCCATGCAAACAAACCTGCAGCCCAATTTGGCCCATCCAGTTTTGCGATCTCCAAAGATTTATCTTTCCTTCTCTGAAGGTGATCAGATTTGCCTGATTGTCTCTCAATACTAGCTTTATACTGACAAATGAGGCAGAATAAGGAAAAGTAAGTGTTAAAGATCCTTTCACCATAAAGAAGGATGGCTAAAACACCATCTTGCCTTCACTGACATCTCATTCAAGAGCCTGCTGTGAGCGCTCGCTTATGGACGGTTCTCATGTACTCCTAGTTGACACGCCAATCAATGTTTCCGTGAGGTCACCTCCCTCTGTGAACGTACTGCATGTGCTCACCGATGGCCAGTGCCGATGTACACCTAGTAGACAAGCCAATCAATGTGTTGCCTTGGGACTATTTCCCTCTTTAGAATTGTTGCATTCATTTGTGAGGTGTTTCTCTGGCATCCAGTTAGTAGTTGCAGTTACGAAGGTGTTGGTCATATTGTTGAAATGCAGTAGGGATGAACGCCCAATTGGCATGCACACGAGTGCAGTAGTTGGTGCAGTTGTTGCCAATGCCAACGTTGATTAGGCATTGACATTAGTAGAAAATCGGCGATTGTGTAAATGACGGTGTTATGAATGGAGGTGGATTTATTTAAAGCAACTAAACCGACGGTAACATTTGAGGGAGGCGTAGAGGTGGTGAAAAATAGTGTTGACGGGTGTGTAGATGCACATTGCAGACTGTTTCTCGACAAAACAGAAAGCGCGATGGTACATATTGTTTGCCATTTTTGGACAATAAATTGCCCTGCCATAAATTGTTTCTGAATGCAATTTCAAATTAAGGACTGGTTTTAGATGCTTCTACTCGGAAATTCCTCGCCCCATAATTGGACTCTACAAAACCATCGATGCCATCAAATCAAACAGGTGGTTGGATAAATCACTAAATAGTACTCTAAAAGTAAATTGTATCTATCTCCAAAGGATAACAACAGAGAGAAGATGATTTTGTCGACGATTATTTCTCACTCAATGGGATAAGGGAAAACTGAGGAAAGCAGGATGGTTTATGCTGAAAATTGATGACCAGGTGAATGAGCTAAACTGAATTGGATTGTTTTCCAGGTGGTGGTCAGCTCAAAATCAGGTCCGATGAGTCATCTCATGACCGCTGCTTGTTTTGAGGTGATGATTTTGGATGATCAAAGCCTAACACCCATGTCCTAAAACGTGTCTATCGACTTTACACCCAACCAAATGCCACGAGGGCGAAAATCTTTTACCGGACCATTCCCCTTTTAAATCCTCCAAGTTAATACCGCAAAAAATTGGCACTGCAAAATGCCTTTGCTGCGGAATTACGACTGTTTGGCAAGAAACTGCTGCAGTTTTAGATGTGCCTCACCACAATGCCCTGCTCTCGGGGCATTGACTCTGTCATATTCCTCCAGCTTTGAAAGTGTCTATCTTCTGTATTCACAACTGGATGCTTAGGATATATCGTGTTGTTTACAGCCGATGGGCGACTATCGCAGAGTCTAAGCCTAATTAGGCTCCATGTATCCCGAAATTTCACAAACGGCCCAACGGTTGGGGAGGACAGGAAGGATGCGATAGCATTACCCATCAGTAGGCCGAAAACTTTCGGGAAAAGTGAAAATCATGGAAAAAATTAGGGTGGAGTGTCTTAAAACCCTTGACATGAAAAAAAGCTTAAAAACTACCAAATTCGGGTTCTTGGCTTTGTGGCAATCTAATGGCTGACCTCGCCAATTGTGAGGAGAGGCGTCCTTGATCCTTCAACGCTGCATTCGCATAAGATTCAGTAGTAATACCTTAATTTTTAAGAGATGCAAAGCGTGTGCATTTAAACGTGCAAACAGATTTGTGGCATGTTTAGCAGTGCCAACTGTTCAATCGCCACTCGCCACTCTGAACTTAACCATCTTCAACGGACACGCGTGCTTGCGCGTCACTACAACCTCAAAAGCTAAACTCAACAAAACAGAGAGCCAATCTTGGTACAGATTTCCTAAATGACAGAGGTTAAGAAGGACAGCCGAGTCAATAGGAGCCAGTTAATACAATCACTTTTTTCCATTTGTGCGTCGAAATCATCCATGTCCAATTGCCTCCCTAATTTTATCCACCAAAGTCGCTATCGGCACAACCTAGTTTGAAAGAGGGGCAGAAGTAAGAGGATAAAGGAAGAAAAGGTGTAAGGGTATGGGAGATGAAACAAGGTGGCAATTAAACAAAAAGTACTCACTGCTTGAAAAACTGACTTCACCCACTTACTCTTCTCCGAGGTGAGCAAAGAAACAAGCTTCTACAAAAACAGATAGTCAGAGGAAAATGCAGAGAAAATCGGCCGACTATGCATAAATCCACCACTTCAACGGTTGCATACATACCCTATCATCCACTTTTGAATTGTTTGTGACCTGAAAGTAGGAAAGGCTACATTCACATTGGAGCATTTTGGTACGATCTATCAAATAATAAACGAAGGAACAGAGAAAACTTGCATAGTCAAAAATAGCATTGACAGCATTGGAAACCTCCCTAGCACTAGCTGGTTTTGAGGCCTCTTTCAATCTTGCAGAGCAAGAAGAACATACACCCTAAAGTGGACGAGTTATTGCAGTCTTCACCCTACAAGCAAAAGACAGCATACCTCTTCGTGAAATGTATCCGAAGAATCAGTAGTTTGGTATATAGCAGGCATCTGGAAGAGAACGAGAAATTGTCTCAAATTTAGCCCCAATGGGAAATCAAATAGCAGAAATTTCAAAATGCAAAATGTCCTTACTGGGCCGGTGGAAAAGCCGGGGAGTGCTTCATTTAGGGTCACCTAAAGTGGTAAGAACAAATAAATTTGCTGCCAATGAAAAATCATAATTCATTGTCGTTATAATTGAAGTCAGTCTAAGTTAGATAAACATAAATGCAGCCTTAAAATCCTCGAATTCACCTTGTCCTTGCCACTAGTCCGATCTGAGGTGTTGTTACCATAAAACCTGCGCTGAAGGCGATTGAGCATTCTATTTTTGCGGTATGGAGGAAGTGTACCTTTCTCTCCAGTTATGGCACCTGTCGACTGGCTGTCATCAGAAGAAGTAGTCTGCAGTTGATTAACCAAATTAGTGACAATTTGAATGTACCTCATCGCTGCTACTATTCTCATCATCCGAGTCGCCGTAATTCGCAGCAAACCTGGTCTGAGGGATTGACCGAATTCCAGCAACGAAAAGAAATGCAAGTAGGAAGTGAGAAAGTGGAATTAATTGGAGCAGATATAAAAAAGAAAACGCAGCACTTTGGCCTCAATGCTCTTTTCCCTCATGAGCAAAACTAATCTCACCTAATATTAGTTTAGGAGGGAGAAAACGGAATAGCAGTGAATGGATTGTTCAGTCGAAAAGACTATTTTCTTGCTATAGCGTACGGGAGTCCCTCAGGCACAGATGAACTCATTCAGGACTATCGTAAGAGAAACTGAATCCATTCTCTCCTTGCAGTGAGCATTTGAAAGCAACGTACCAATTTACGTGGACGTTTCGAGCTTGAAGTGCTTGAGACAGTGCTGGTGAAGCGTCTCTCCCTAGACTGGGGTATCACTCTCACAGTGCAATTTGTGTCGGACATCTAAAACAAAAACCACTAATATTATAAATGTCCTTACTGATCTGAGGAAAAATTGCGCCTACTTCCCTCACTATCTACTCCTTAGCTAAGCACTACAACTTGCAGCCTCATAAAAATGCGCTATAAAGTAATCATCACATTGACATCCTTCCTCTGCTGTTAGAGAATTGAAAGGATTTGCGAAATGGAATTGACTTAATAGAATGTGAGCAAGTGCATGCAAATGGCAGAATGTCTGCCATTTGATCGCAGAGTGCACTAAGTGGATTTGACACGGTCTAGCAGGAAGGTGAGACAAATCTTCTAATGGATCTGCCTAAGCCACAGGGATCAACATTGAAGATTGCTGACTTACGTATGCTTGACGATGTCGAGCGAGCTCCCGAATGAACTCCTCAAGGCTCTCGTTGTCGCTGCTCCACGCCATTTCGAGCCGGCAGTAATATGATGGTGCACTGATTGCTTACTTCAACCGGGAGCCTGTGGCAAGAACTTAAACAAAACCAGTGCTAATATGCAAACCGGAAAAATGATGTAACCAGAAAATGTCAACTTAGACAAAATGCACTTGTATTTATTACTTTACAGCTTTAAAGTGAAAAATCAAATAATAACAAAACTTGATATTTCTGAGAACTTCACTTTTTACTTAATTTCACTTCAGCATTATAAGTCCTCAACTTAAAATTTCACAAATTGTTTGTTGAAGCATTACGAGCCTTTCCAGAATCTGTAAAAATGGGCAGAATATAATATTGATATCAGAAAGACTGAGGTGCTCATAGCATGGTCCAGCCACCATGGTGTCAAGTGGAAATAGAAGCTTCGGGACTCAAGTGGCCATTGAACCAAACACAGGGCTTAACAAACAGTGAAAGTGTTGCACTGTCCGCTTCGCCCTGAGTTGTGTTGAATTTGAGAGCCTGAGTATTATGGAGGAAATCACCGCTAATCGATGTGCAGATGATTTGACGGGAGGACAACACTTGAGGACTAGAATGCACTAGTGGTACAACGCTTATCCAAATTGAACAACGCATCTCTTTTCTCTTCAGCACTGTCCATGGCACACACCCTTGTCACCTCTCTGCGTCACATATCACAACGTAGTCTGTGCCGTCAGAGTCACTGGAGGAGAAGAAATGCCACTCATTAGAGTTTCTTGCATGCGATAGGTCATTTGAGTCAATGCAACTGATGAATCTCCGTAATATAATGACCGTTGTATAATGACCATCGCACTTTCCGAAACAATGATATGAGGTGCCAAGTCCCATTTGCTTCGCAACAGTAACAACGCTCCATGGAGCAAAATTTTCTTTGCACTTCTGACCTCTGTGCGCAAGAAGGCGGCATCACATTTGCGTCAAATGAAGCGTGAGAAGGTCTCCAATGAAATTTGCCAGATGGAATTGAGGCTAGTAAAAAGGCACAGTAGACATCCACCAAGGCACAGAGAGTGGTAATGTTGAAGATAATAGCGTTTGTGCTGTGTGTGGCATACTGCTCGGGTATGTCTCCACGCCATCACTTGCACCTCCCCATTATTTGTTGTTTTCAGTGGTTCTCCATCAATGTTTGCATTCCTTCGCTAATGTATTGCTAGTGTGGGCAGGAGTAACAAGACATGCTTTTCATTAAGGCGAACGCAGTCCAGAGCTGTGGGGCTCTCGGGTTGTTGGAACGCCATCAGGACCATCGAACACGATGAGCTTTTTGTTCCGAGACCGGTGGGTAAGTCCACTAAGTCGGTGAAGCTTATATGTAATGTTTTTAAATTGGAATTACGCGAAACCATGTCTAGCAGAATAAATTACTTATCGGAATATACCTTTGGATTGCAATGGAGTACTTTGGCTAATATAAACAGAGATTGAAGGGAAAGTGCTTGACTGCATTGTAATTTCGTTTAGACGGTGCGTGTTTCTAATAAAGAATCGGTGGGCGAATTGACGATTGAAGACGGCCAATGCATGGTCAATGGTACAATTTGGGGCAGCCCTTGCACAGAGGGGAACGGTATGTCTAATTTCACTCATTTATGCACATTTGGAACATCCTCTTGAGAATTTGAAGTTGATCACCACCATTTCCTGGCATACCTGATTAGTGGGACCAGTCTGCCAGCCTTTCATTTTGCCCACGCCATTTATGGTGTGGATTTTTTGGCATGGTGAATAACTTCGAAGGGAATCTGTTCCTCCCACTGGCAGCAAAAGGCCTGCTGCAAAACCTGTGTTGCTTAACAGCGGCGTTATCTGTTTCCTTGAATGGGGAGACGATGAGATAAGATGTGGGTTACGCGAATTGAAATATTCGATGCTGCAAAATTCAAGGCGTCTCTACTGCGATAAGATAAATGCCACACAAGTAGGAGACATAAATTTTTTTATTCCCTTCTACGAACAAATCATCGTCCAAATGCCACTCTTGCTCTAAATTCGGTTTTTTAATTATAGACAGGGCTAACATTACCGTGAAAGACGTGAGTTTGCAGAACAGGCTGGATATTTTCACAGGCCTGGAATTTGGCGCTCCTGTTTCAACCACAGTGTTTGCGCCGTACTGCGAATTCCCAAAACCTGATAAAGGTATCTGAGTAAATGTTTTTGGAAATCTCAACACCAGCTTCCAAGTCCTAATGCCACAATGCTTTTGACGACAGATGAAGTTGATGTGCAGACGTCATTTCCACTCTCTCGCTTTGTCAAGGGCCAAAGGTCCTTTGAACTAGCTTTTGCGATTGGTGGAGCAGATAGCAATGGAACGGTAAATCAAATTCTTTATTTTTATTTGTCCCTGTGCTCGTACTCTTACAAACTGGCCTTTGACGGGAATAGACTCAAATGAATAAGATTTAACTGGTACATGCTTATTTTATACAGACTGTATTTGGCTTGAACGGAGAGCGGGCCTGTGAATGGAAGGGACTTAAACTCGTGAGAAACATCACAAACCTTTGCAGTGAGTACAACACAGTCAAGATTAGGAAAGAGTTCTATGTATTTGTGGCCTTGTGAAGGGTGCATTTCAGCCAACTTAATTAACGAGTTTCCACCGCATCTTTAGGACCACATTCCCATTTACGACACTTGGAAGCGTCCTTACTGAGCTTTCATTACTATTTAATTTCGCAGCTGACATGGAGGTAAACGGAACTTCAGATTTGCGGGTTTTTCGCATAACTTTGCCTTCAACATTTGGTGTGACATATACCATCTTCAGTTGGGGTCACGAGAATTCGTTCTTGACTGTGACCGTGGATTTCACCCAAAATGGTGAGTTGGCAATTGCGCATTTGCAATTATGCCAATTGCAGTCAGAAACACAAACCACTTCTTCTCTCTTGACCAAATTGCATTGAGGCCCAACAGCACTGTGTAGTCGTGTTGTATGCACCGAATTTAGCAGGAAACAGTCAAAAGCTTTTGCTCCCATTGACTAAGAATCGTAACTTCGGCTTTAGGAACGTCACCAGAAGTGGCGGAATGCAGTAGTAAGTTTGTCGTAGCGCGATTTCCTCCAAAGTGTCCCTCTTGCCACCAGTGGCACTCAATTGCCTCAAAAGCTCTTCATGCCACTGGGAATATTTGCGTAAGCCAACTGTTGCACAAATGTTTGAGTTGTTTTGTGCATATTGTGTTTTAGAATACTGGGAAGCGCAGAGTACGTTACCCTCGTTTGGTAAAATTTACGTGCATAGCCTTCAGCATGAACGAAGTCGCCTCAAACAAATGTCCACCGTGGCTTGATTTGATGGCCACCATTTAGTCTCAAACAAACAGTTGAGGCAGCTTTGCAGTAATGCTGCACAATTAAGTGTTTTCTTGGAGGGGCAGTTTGCCCATCATTTAAGTGCTGTGTTTTCCACATTTTACCACCAGGAACGACATCATCGGGTGAGTGCACACTCCACTACATTTGTCGGTGCTATTCAACAGTTCACAGTCTTTAACTGCGCGAGTAAATGAGGAAGATGCGAGTGTTGCCGTGTCAGATTTGAAGTTGCTTTAAGTGCTAGCCCATTCCGAAAGCGGCTTATCGTAAATAGTAAGAGAGCCGCACAGTAAGTTGTTCAGACAATTACAAAATAGGCAAGTGAAACTGATTGTTTCCTACTGTTGCCTTATTTGACGTACGTTCATCACACAGGACCTGCGCTGGTGCACACCGTCGCAGGTAAGTTGAAAGTGGCGCACCTCACACGGCTGTTACGTATGTTGCAAAAACAAATGCTTTCTTTCATGCATTTGTTTGTGCAGAATGCGTTTGTTCCGAGGCACAATCCAAAGTAGCGGAGGAAAGCTGGTTTACATTTAATTTGTACAGCGACTGCTGTATTTGGCGTGAATGCTTTCACCGGTCTAGCAGTATCCCCTTCAAAACCCCTTTTGTTCCTTCCTCCCTACAACTTTTGAGCACAGAATATTGAGTGAAGATGCTGCATTATGGGAGCAGTTGGAAGGTCTGTGTTGAAATGCCTAATTGTGTGCGTTTCAGCGGTGCTGGAGTCAATGTTGGTGGTGACATTGCTGACGATGCAGGGAACCTGGTGGACAGGTGAAGTACATCATTTGTGACTACTTGGAACCAAATTCCTACTTTCCCGCTAACATTATTGTCAGCTTGCCTTCATTAGTAAATTTTCATCCCTTGTTTGCTTTACCACGCTTCTAAGCGCACTCTCTGTGCTGCTGAATAAATGTGCTCACATTCACTTGGTATTCCCGATTTCTTCAATTGTTTTCAGCTTGACAATCCCGCGTGTAAATTGACTCACCCTATAAAAGGACAAATGAATTTTACTTGGGTAATGCGGCAACACCGTTGGGGGTGCACGCGATTTCGCCTGTTCTCTCGACACCTTCACCCAAGCACAGTGCACCTCCAATGAGCAAAGTGCAAATTTCTTCCAGTTCATTGACCTGATTGAAACAAGCACTTGTAGTACACAGAATTGACTGCCATTAGAAAAAGTAAGTAAGGATTGTCTTACTGCCCAGCAGCAACATTTGCCTGCTGAAGCCACGCAGAGGACAGCCGACAGTTCGTGTTGTAGGGAGCAGTGCCCTCATTTGAATTCAATTGCGATGCGATTAGCATGCAGGCGAATTGAAAGGAATGCCGGTGTTTCCCAACGAAGTTGACATTTGCCACGCATGTAGGAAGTTATTTTGTTGCCAGCCTTCAGCTCACTGCGAATCGTGTGCCGGTTATCACAGCAGTTTCCCACACCTCCAAAATGTCAAACAAGAATTCACGCAAGCCTAAAGAACACGGCTCATCGTAACAAAATAGACCACCTATGCAACCTCCAATATTATGTCGCTTTGGTCAGCTTCTTCCAAACACCAGGTAGAGTATTCGGCGACATACTTGACAAGAAATGGATGCTGTATGTAGGGAAAAATGTGTGCAAGAACAATAGGCCACAGCAACGGGGATGGTGACAATTCTCACTGTGGAATCCTTTTGATTGGTGGCAAAATGCCTTGCGTACATTTCGTGCTCCTCCAGGTGACCCCATTGCTATTGACTGTTGGCAAGGTGAAACCGCTGTTACGGCAAGGAACAACAGCACTTTAATGGCACAAACTAACTCCAGCACGCTTCAGCCTGAAATGCATGGATGTCCATGTGGTGCTTACAGGATGCCCTCGCAAGGTCACCGCATACGTACTTGCAGTGAAGTTACGGGGACGCATTTAAGTGCCCTCCTTCATTCGCACCTTGGTGCATTCAGCATAACAAGTGCTAGTGTACGTAGGATTGTAGCTGAGGCTCCCAGCTTTTCATAACAAGGTGTATCTTCGTGGAAGTTGAAGGTGCCCTCTTTCTTACGTGATCGCCGCACCATGCAGCATTCACACGTGGCTTTGCTATTCTCAGCAGCAGTCTAGACATGCAGACCATTTCGTCTTCAAGATCTAAGCCACTCAATGCCTCCACCATCCACTAAGGCACCGTAAGTTTGCCTGTGCATACTCACATGAGTGAAGGCGCTCACACGGCCACATACTGCTGCCTCCCAGCGTTATAGTCGACGTGATCTGAGGCTTCATTTAACTCCGTTCACCCACATTTGACACTCAAACAACATCAAGTAGGTCGTGGAGTGTCCAGCATAAGAAGCTGGGAGGATACGAAGGGAGCAGTATGTGTGAAATGGCAAGGAGAAAAGTGAAACGATTTATTCAGATGATATAGCAAATTAGCGTGCACATACAGCATCAGTATTTAATCTGGTCCAGTCAGTTTTAAGAGCATATTTTGGTTTGTTCCAAGGGGCTTTGGACGTGGAGATTTCCTCCCAACTTGAAAGGCACTGGATTATTCACCCGTCAGCGCAAAAAGCAAAGACACGAAGATCTTAAAGAACGATGTGAAGCGAAAGTGGAAGGATGGAGTGTTGGCTGTTGGTTTTAGTAGAAATGTTGGTTTCAGAGACGGATCTGCCAATGAATGCATGGGAATATGAAAGGAATGCCTGCATGCCCCAACGACGTTGACTTCTGTCATGTTATGCAACAGCATTTGAGTGTCCCGTCCTCAAATCGCTGTGAGCTATTGGAACGAGTGTAATGCCGTCAAGGAACACCGGCATTCCTCGGCAATGATGTTCGCTGCTTTCCTATCACCTGCAATGCTTAATTGAAGCCTATGTTTGCACAATGTGATCTGCGAAATGCTGTGCCTGAAATGGAAGTGCATAAATGCTACCATGACCCCGCAACAAAGTGGCCATGCGCTTAATCTGTACCCCTGAGGCTGTTGTTTGGGTGATCTGACTTCACAATATGTGGCTCGCTTCCTCCACCACGCTAACTTGATACTGTTTAGTCACGTTATCCACAGTGCATGCAGCGGCAATGCTTTTGGGGTAGGGGAATTAAAATGCCTACCATCCCCATTCAAACACAGCACACCGAGACATCACACACTACGCTAAGCTGTAGTGACTTGTAACTGCAAGGTGGAGGTGTGCTGCCACTTTAACTCTTTTCAGGTATCGTAACCATTTTATACACTTCCATGGTCGAGCGCGCGCCTGTCAACGCAGAATGCAACGGCTGCAAGTGCTTGAAGAAATGTGGATTGGAAGTGAAATGGTGCATTGTTGGGTCTTGGCTTTTAATAAATCTTTTGGTCTCCAGGATGAATTGATGAATGAGTGGGTACAAATTATATAAATGTAAGGACATGAGAAGCCGTCTGCCTCATGTTCGTTTGGTTGTGCTGGCTGGTGTACCTCACAAAAGGCCTTTCAAAATATGACATGTGGTTAATATGCGTCTGCCTTACCTGTTAGGTGAATTGGGGGAGGGTGAAGGTAAGGGAATATATGGTTGTAATAAATGGGACACACTAAGTACGATGGTAGGGGAGTTGTTGCCATGAGCTCTCTGAGCCGCAACCACTCAGAGGAGCCAACGCTCGCCCATCTGTTTGCCATGCTGTGCCTATGGAGGACTGTAGGCTGTGAGCTATTGGAACGAGTGTAATGCCGTCAAGGAACACCGGCATTCCTCCACAGGCTTCTTACGCGGAGTAAAGACCCTAGTTGCCGCTAAATTGCATTCACCGGCATTAGGATTGATTAATCAAACGCAGCTGTTAGATTTAGGATGAAGTTTGTGGAAAGCAAGCCGCTGTCGTCATGTTCAACTTTTCCATCAGCGAAAGAACTGTCGTGCAGTTACCACTCTCCACCGGTGGATTCTGACACATGTCAATGCTTTTGGAGATGATCGGGACAGCAGCAAGACAATGCTGAGGAAGATTTTGGATTTGGAACTCGTTGTATTGCATTAAAATGACGCTTAATTCACTTGGGCACGCGATTACATAGGCGTGCAAATCCTCGTTGGCTCAATTTAGAGACCATCGCCTCACGCATCACACAACATGTGGCGTAGCTGCAGTCAGTATGAGATTGTAACGAATGGATGATGGCTGAGGTGTGGTGTCAGTCACTGCTACCTCCACTTGTCAAGCAATGCCACCAGCCGAAAATTATTTTGGACATCCACTGATAGAGGAGCCTTCTGTTCGAAGCGTAGGTACTCTGTGCGCTTCTGTGGCGACAAACACATTTCTTATTTTTGCCAGCATGTTTTAATATGAAATTGGCACCAGATGAAGAATATGACAAATTACAGTTTCGGCCATCACATTTCCCGTCATTGCCAAAATTCCCAGGAACACTTCAGCAGTGTCTGTACACCATTTCGTATTTGGTAATATTGCCAGTTCTCAAGCACGTGGCTTTCACCGGCTCGTTGCGAAATGAGTTAATACTTTCCAAATGCAGTACCTTCCGTGTCAGTTGCATTGTTGCCTTGAGTGTTTGCCTACTTCGAAAACAATTTACCGTAAATAACACGAGCTCCGCCTAGTGAGTTGGTCAAACAACTGCAGAGCTGGCAAGTTGATGCTTGGATGTGGGCATTCAAATAGATGGTTTACCGCTGCGTTCATCACACAGGACCTGCGCTGACCCACAGCGTCGGAGGTAAGCTAAAACATGCACTGCGGATAACCTGAAAACACTCAACTCTCCCGCATGGCTCATCACACATTCCAAGAAGGTGCACATTTGCTATCATGCACTCGCTTGCATAAAATACATTTGTTCTCCAAGACTGTCAATACGGCAGAAGAAAACAGGTTTGCATGTCACCGGCAAAGCTTTGTGAGATTTGGTGTGAATGCTTCTACCAGTCCAGCAATACTCTGCTCCAAACTCCTTTTACATCTTGCCCACTTCAAGTTCCAGGCACAAAATACTCAGCTGAGATGCTGTGTTGTCGAGGTAGATGGAGCTCCGTGCTGAAATGCCCACTTTCGTGTTTCAGGCCTGCTCGGGTCAGTGCTTGTGCTGACGTTTGTGGGGATGTAGCAACGCGGTGGACAAGTGAAGTGCGCCCTTCGGGACTACATGCAACCGAATGCTCTGCCCTCGCCTTACAAACTTGCCCACTTCCTTCCCCACCAGGACACATTTTCCCCTCTTCACTTTTCATATTTTTATGCACACTCCCTCTTTTGCTGAATAAAGTGCGCTTCTTTTTTCCTAAGGCATTCTCAACCCCACACACTCTGTCATTTTGGTCCCCTAAATTTTAATTGCAAATTAACTACTCATAAGTAGGGACGAATTCAACTTCACTCAGGTGCTAACAAAGCGAGACCACGTGCTGTGCTGTGTTCTCGCATAGCCTTCACTTAAGTAGAGTGCGCTTTCAACAGGTCAAGTGCAAATGAATCGCGGGTAATTGGCCTGAATGAAAAGCCCTGTAAAACACAGAAGTAATTGTCATTGAAGAAATAGTGGAGGGCTGTGTTGATGGAAAGCAGGAAGATGGGGTTTTGGTGAGACGTAGAGGACGATAGACAATTCCTGTAGTGGAGAACAATGCCTTCACTTGAAGGCACCTGTGATGGGGAATTACCTGATTGATATCGGAGGGACGTCCACTCCCAAGCTCCGACTTCTAATTCCTCTCACGTACGTAAGATATCTCGTCTTTCGACTTTCGCATTTGTGCACGATTCCGCATGTTTCTAGCCCAGCAAAGCAGCTTTAGCTTGCTTTGAACATCCACTAATTTTATCGTGGCAGAAAACAACAGAGAGTACACATTTGGTCATTGCTGCCAGATACCAAGAGCAAGTCTGTGTATAAATTAGCATAAGAACTGTAGAATAAAAATTTTAAAATCAGTTTTTGTTTACTGCAAATCCTCAGTAGAGTTGAGAGCCCTTTGCTAACCTGAAAATTTGGCTGAATTTCGTGGATGATTTGAACAAAATAAGTCCATTTGTGTGGCAACCATTGTGTGATTTACATGCGGTTTTGACAGTAAAAGTCATGTGAAGTCATTCCCGAGTCAGTCAGTCCGTGCTTCCCATAACTTTCTATTAAACTACGCGTCACTAGGCAACCATAATACCGTTTGGTCACGATATTCACAACGGCAATGCTTTTGTGGAGGAATTAAAATGTCTACCTAACCGACCAGAACACAGTACACTGAGCTATCACGCACCATTACAAGCTGCAGTGCCTTGTAACTGCAAGGAGAGGGTGTGCTGCTACTTTCTTTCTTCCCGGGCGTCATAGATTTCTTCCCCACTCCCATGGTCGAGCATGCGCCCGTTAACGCAGAATGCAACGGATGCAAGTGTTTGAAGAAATATGAATTGAAATTGAAGTGATGTAATGTAAGGACATGAGAAGCCGTCTGCCTCATGTTAGTTTGGTTGTGCTGGCTGGTGTATCTCCATCTGCCCCACCCATTAGGTGAATTGATGGAGGATAAGAGTAAGAGAATATGTGGAAGTAGCATATGGGACACCCTAAGTGCGATGCTGGTGGACTTGTTACAGTGAGCTCTCTGGGCCACAACTACTTAGAGGGGCAAATGCACTCGGTCCAATAGCACGCAGTGAATTGAGGGATAGACAAATACATGTTATTGCCTAACAAAACAAGCCTCAACATCCTAAGGGCGTAACAATATTCCTTTGAATTTTCCCATACACTATGCCTACCTTAGGTGCATTTAAATGAAGGCATTGTTCTCTATTACGGAAACCGTCTATTGTCCTCTACGTCTCACCAAAAACCCTATCTTCTTGCTTTTCGTCATGTATTACTATTATTATTATTAGTTGATAAGATGAATGACCTAAAGTTGCATTAATGAGTGGATGCATAAAGGGAAAAGAGGGTTGATTTTGAGTTTCAGCCTGCGCTCGACTATGTGACATGCATGCCTTGCCCACATGCAACGGATAGTTTCACAATCTTTTATTTTAAAATATTGAAGAAACATTGAAAGTGCCGTTTCCTGGTTCATTTACGTTTACTGCAAAAGTCACCTCGATGGAAGATGCCTGGGCTAGTGGGACCGGAAGCATGCCTGAAGGCCAAGTCTGCCCACAAATGTGAGCCACTGCTAAAGCCGTCAACCATCGCCTATCACGAGAGATGCAGTATCCACAGCAAAGTGTTGGATACTGAGGAGAGAAAAAATTACCACTGAATCGTTGAGTAGATTGAGAATTTGATGGATGTGCATGAGAAGCCTAATTTAAATTTGCCCTTAATGTGGAAAATTCCAATTTAACTAACAACAAAGACATCGCTGCGAATGCTTTTACGCACCACCCGTCTTCTTCATTCAAACCCCGATTGCACCGATGTCCACTTGATTTAGCCTTTTCGCTCAGTCTGCCTACATGCACGTTACCCTACTCCTCCTCTCCGTCTCTAGTCAGGGTCTCCAATAGGGACGTGAGAATCTAGTAGGAGCAGGCAATACTGGGTGCAGACAAATGTGCGGGGGGACAATACTGATAGAGAGGTTAGAGGAGGAAGGTAGTGAAGGAGGGCAGGACGGAGGAGAAGGAGAAGAAGGAGACAAATTGGTGAAGACAGCTGACAGCAAAACCTTTGCTTCGTTTAAGTCTGGAACTTGATTTTCTGGAGCATTTTTCAATTTCTCATTATTTTTGTCTCAGGCGTCTATCACTCTTTGGGTAAAACACGAGCCATCGTTTCCTTTGCGTTTTATGTCCGCCTTTCACTGCACCATCGTATTGGCTGATGTGAGTGGGTGAGAAATTCACCCGAAGTGAGTGAAAACTGCAGCTGCTCTGCACTGGCGACCCGTACAAAACCTCAAACTACCGCAGAAGGATCAGCATCTGCAAGAACGCGCTGAAGAAGGCAAGCTGGAGGCAAGATACCGAATTTGGTGAGCTATCTCAAGAATTTGTGTGTTGCGTGTAAGTGTCATTCAGCTGAGATGTGCAATCTAGCTAAAGAAACTGCCCAGCATTTTGCACAGAAATTGCGAGAGATGGAGCAAATCGTTGGGGCTGTAGCGGAAACAAGTTGATGACGTATTGATAGCCACAGTGGATGATAAGAGAGTGCTGAGCAGCCTGCCGCTGGAATAAGCAAATGCACAGATGAGTCTCACACTCAGCATCCAAACAGGCTTTGGTGGAGTTCAGCTGAATCCTAAGCTGGCCAACGTTGACTGCCGATTGGCTGATTAGAGGTAGGCAAATCAGCTAGGCCATCTTCTGGCTTCAGACTAATTTCAGCTAACGATAATTCAAACTCAGTAATCGCCACGCCGTAAACACTAATGCCTTTTCGTATTGGTAACTAATGTGTTAGCGTCACTTACTTCTCCTTTGTAATGCTTTCGGAAAGAGCTTCTGCACACTCTGTTGAACCACACTGCAGGCAATTCATTAGTCGCAAAGTGATGAAGGGCCGAGTGAATCCCATGTGTCACGAGGCAGTGATAGTAAGGTCTAGGCTAGATAACTCCTACCTCGTGTCTTTATATGCCTTTGACGACTAAATACAAGGACGTCAAACAAACATCTGACTATCTGCACTTAACATTTAACAATTATCCCGTTATGGCAATATTCGGGCATGGTTTTCACAGGGTATTTGACCCTAGGATTTGGCAAAGCTGTCGTAATCCTGCTTACAGTGGGTGCTTTTGTTCACTTCCTGTGTGTCCATGTGTGAGCACTTTCTCGGCCTGGATTATACGATTGTCTGCTGAAGAAGTTCTTACACTCCTCAATGGTGAAGGATTGTATAGGGCACTCAAAATAGATTTTCGGGAAGCCTAAAGCACCAACATATCATTGGAGAATATTTGTGGATTGCTTTGCGAAAGTGAGAAAGAGACTGATCCTAAGGTTCTTTATGCTGAGAACGAATTCGTGTAATAGAAAGCGCATTCACCCCAGACTTCAAGGCATTGAAAATGCAGCAGCGGGTGTTGTTGTCTAGGTCTAAAGTCTATACCACAGCCACCTCTGAGTCACCGGTTGGGGTCACGACATCTCGGTACTGCTTTGCTTACAAGCTGTCCCAATGCTTGCCAAATGACTTATTTGTTTCCTAGGCCGTATCACAGTTTATGGCACAGGCAATTTGTAAGAAGTTCTGAGTCGACTGCTTTACGTGCAGTCTGTGCATTTCCTGCCAGCAATCAAAATATGTGTCGGAACCTATCAGGTGATCCTTCCTGATGCAACCTCATATTCTTGACTGTCACTTGTCACTGGCCTTGAGTTGTTGGTAGTCGCACAGGGTGGATTGCGGGAGGAATACCAGAAGAAGACATAAGTATAGATGCATGGAGAGGAAGGCAGCAGGAGATTAAGGGAATCCCATTAAGGAAGCACCTTCGTGGCATTCTCCCAAAACAAAGCAGTCACCACAGCCAAGGGGTAATGAGCGTTTCCCATTCGCATTCTGGCATTGCGAAGTCTTTCCGCTCCCCTATACCAGTGGCAGAGCAATGAGCACGCAGCCATGGTTTCCCGAACGCGTGCCACTATCTTGTAAACATGGAATTTGTTCACCAAGGCAAGCAGATTTCGCATATGCAAAGGCCCAAAGACATGTCCTTAAAGGAAGGGCCACAATTGGTAAACGGCTCCTTTGTCCTCCGTGGCGTGCTGATTTTTGCAATCAAACGTGTGGATCAAATCAATTCTACCGACTGAGCTAGAGAGATAATATGCAACTCTCATCACCAACGAGATTTTTGGAAAGGAAATGGTGTCGGTGTGGACTCGCCTTGGCTGATGGCTGCTGTGCCTTTGCACAGGTCTCCTTTCCATTTGGGCAGTTAGAGTGACTGCCTGGCTTTGTTTCTACGGGTGCTTTTACAAATTGCTTGTAGTGAATGCATTCAAAGCTGTTCAGATCAGCTGCTGTTTTGTGCATTATCCGCCCATTAGGAAGTGCACAATTAAGCTAGATAGTCCTCCACTGGTTACAGTGATCAATTCACCAGCCTTTTGGACAGAATGTAAAGATATTGCTTAGTGTAAATGATCAGGGTAGGTATTCCCTTCGCTGTATTGGACTTCATCCATCCTCTCTTTCAATCTCCCCGTGGAGTCGACGAGAAGCGGACTGTCAATGATGACGTAGACATGTTGGAGACCCGTTTGCCATCCCTGGAGCGCAACAAACGGTGCCGTGGTAAATTTTCACCCATTGCATGCATGAAGGGGATGGAATCTCCTACAGTGACAGAGCGACCTCTTCATCTGTCAGCTGCGACTTCGAGCTGGAGGACTTGTAAATTCTGCTCAAATTTGCTAATTTTGTGTCTTTCAATTTTGTCCATTTTTGAGTGCTTCTACTCACTCCATCATGCATTTATTCGTTAATTGCGTTCTCTTTCTCCTTAATGCACGCGAGTGGTCTGGAGGGACTGAAAACTGAGGTTGGGGCATTTTTTGAACTCGCTGTGGAAACAGAAGGCAAGAGCAACCGAAGTTAGGCTTCTTAGATGCTGAGAGGGAGAAATCATCTGCAGATAGGTAAATTGACTCCATTTTCTGAGGCATTGGGATTGCGTCACCTTGTTTTGTTGATCTCCATTACCATTAATACCGCTATCACTATGAATCACCGGTTGAAGCGGCAACCTTTGATGTCGCTATGCTTAGGTTTGTCACCGTGTCTGACACATGATCTTGCCGCTCACGAATCGTGAATAAGATTGGTTCATGCGCCTTTCATGCACAAACTCTACCCACCCACATGAATGACGGAATCAACCAATCAGTCAGCCCTTCTTTCTGTCAACTCTTTACTTCAATTGTGTCCGCTTAACGTTCTTGAACTGCAAAAATTTGCTGCAGATGGAGTGCGAGAGGAGAACGTGTGCATGGCAGATGGGTAGAGCAAATAGAGACGGCGAGAGGGAGCGTGGGGTGACAACTTTGAAGATCAGGTGCGTGGCATTTCGCACACAAGAAGGCGTCAACAAGGCTAATGGCAGTGCTTGATTTCCTACCTGGCTCTGGGTTTCTTATTGTCGGACGTACACTGATTCACCGTCGTCGCAAATGAGGTGTACGAGGAGCCTTCCTGCTTCTCCATTTCACAAATAGTCATGAACATGAAGCGATTACTCTTCTCACACATTCCATCGCACTAAATGAGACATTTGTTTAGAGTGACAGTGCAAATTATAACACTATGACGTGCAAATTGTTGGAAGAAGGCCTCAAACAGGATAAAATGCCTCTCTGTCCTCCGAGACGCGCGGATTTTCCGTATTCCATCGTTTGTGCGAAGTCACTTTTATTGAATGCACTCGAAAGGCAATATTCAAATCCCGTGGTAGACGACATTTAATAAACTATAGAAGCGTGTCTACGTGGACGGGAATTCACTCACATTTCCGCATTTAAGCCTGTCTCTTGAAGGAGGACCATTGGACCGCTTCGCCAGCCACTTAAGCGCACCCCATTACCCACTTTGCAACACCGCACATTAGCTTTACTGCTTTAGCTTTACAGCATTTTGGCCTTTATCCTCATTCTGTTCATGAGCAACACTTATCCCGCCTATTAGTAGCCTAGGAGGAAGAAAACGGACGAGCGGCATGTGGACTGTTCAGTCAAAAAGGCCATTTTCTTGCTATGGCATACAGGAGTCCCTCAGTGCACAGGCGAACGTTACATATTTGAATTGGAAGCACAACTAGTCCCACAAAAGAAAAGATCTCGATTGATGTACCGCTTCGACACCGCCACCACCACCACCGCCACCGCCACCGCCACCACCATTACAACCATCAACAACAGCGTTAACAGCACTGAATCCGCATTTATGAGCATCGTAGGAGAAATGAATTTGCTCTCTCTTTACCGTGAGCATTGGAGGGTGACATACTAATTTAAGTGGACGTTGCAAAATTGAACTGCTTGAGACTGTGCCATTGAAGTGCGTTTCCCTACACTCAGGTATCAGCCTCACAGTGGAATTTGTACCCGACATCGAAGATAAAAACCATCAACGTTATATAATAGGCTCACTAATTCGAGGAAAAATTAAACCTCTTCCTTCATTATCCACTCCTTACATAAGCAGTAAACATTGCAACTTCATAAGATGCACGACAAACCAATCATCGCACTGGCATCATTCGTTTGCTGTGAGAGAATAATAAAGAATTTGCCAAGTGAAATTGCCTTAGCAGAATTGGAACGCGTGCATTCAAGTGACTAAACGCCTACTGCTTGATGGTGGACTGTGCTAGGTGGACCTGACAACGTCTAGCAGGAAAGTGGGATAAATGATAGGAGGGATCTGCCCAAGGCAGAGGGAAGGACACTGAAGATTGCTGACTCAAGTATGCTTGATGATAACCAACGAGCTCCTGAATGGACTCCTCAAGACTCTCGTCGTCTCTGCTCCACGCCGTTTCGATGGCGCAGCAGTTCGGTGGTGAATAGATTGCTCGCCTAAACTGGGCGCCTGTGACAAGAACTTAAACAACGCCAGTGCTTAAGTGTTAGCCTGCAAAAACTATAACAAGAAAGTTGATAACTCGGCCAAGCCTACTTCACGCACACCATTTAGCTAATGCAGCCAAATTACATGCTGCATCAGGGCGTGAGAATCTGCCGATGGGCAATGGAGGTCCTCTTAGACTGGGGAAGGACCGATAGATTCACGAGACCACTGCCATGATGAGTCGTCCCAACCGCTTCCTGCCGCACCACATCCAGTCCGACAGCCGAATACTATTCTCCACGGAAAAATGACGACCGGTGCCAATGACTGACCAATACGACTTGTGAGCCGACATTTTGATCGAAGTGGCTAAGTTGTTGCTACTAGGAGTGTGATTAATTGTCACACTACTGTCAAGCAAATTAAGTGCGCTTCATTGTGTGACATTTGTGAGTTGTGAGCGATTTCTTCGCTTCTTTCTTCTTTTCACTGACTGTAGGGGAACGTCAGCAGTGGCATAATTGCTGCTGCCTCACCCCACACGTATTTACTAGCAGTGGACTTTGATGAACGCTTTACACCTCGTAATCGTACCCAGTAGGCCTATTCCACTAAAGCTACTATGAAGCACTGCAAGGTCAAGTCTAATTAACGTTTCCCAAAATAGCTGGCAGGACACACACAGATGTGCTATTGCCGTGAGCAGACATGCGAGTTACACACAATGCGCTTCTCAGGCATTTGTTGCACACTATCCACAGTGATGACAAGAGATCCACATTGGTAGCACTGACAGAGCCCTTCGAAGACAGCATTCTGTCTACCAGCTGTCACATGCACCGTCTGTCAACTGTCTGCAACTGAGGCCTTCTGCTCTGGTAACATCTGCACAGTAAGCCTTGATCACAGGCTAACCCACGGGCAGAATGGTATCGCCTTCACATGCATTTGTGTGGCAAAAGTACTTGTCAGGCAGAATCGTAACGAAATAGCAGCCAGTTGGCTGGATGGGACAAATCAGCTGTAATGAGATGGGTGCTAGACCCATTCACTCGCAACTGATTCTTGCAAAAGAGGCAAATAATCTGCAACTGATCTATCTCCCTTTGGACTCGTGTGTGCATCCCCCTTCATCATGACAGTGGCATAGTCTTGTTGCAGTGGCACTGCCCTTTACTTCCCTCAATGCACCCACTGTTTCCGCTCTGGCGCTAAATAATACCAAGTGAGTTGTTGTACATTTAAAGGAGCAAAATAGGATAACGAACTACATTAGGGCAATACCCCTAGAAATACCATTTTCCATCTTAGAAAGCTGCCATTCTGCAGGCCAGCACAGTTGACTCACTGCCCGAGAACTCGATCGCGCCAATGCTGCAAGTGCCTTGGGTAAACACCTCGCAGTAACAGACAGCGTCCACATGATAAG
Source organism: Echinococcus multilocularis (assembly GCA_000469725.3). NCBI lineage: Eukaryota > Metazoa > Platyhelminthes > Cestoda > Cyclophyllidea > Taeniidae > Echinococcus > Echinococcus multilocularis. The sequence goes on from LN902850.1 coordinate 2,138,270, forward strand.
CAAAGTAACCAACAATCTCAACATGTGCACCATCCATCTGCACGAAGAAATAACGTCAGGTTTGCAGCAACTTGCCACCGACTCAAGCAATGCAAAGGTGAGACGACCTGAGAGGAGTTGCACTGACACACCACAATGCAGTCTGATGCAATGTGTCATGAAGGTGAGATTTGTCAGTAGAAGAGGAGTTGCTCACACCAGTCATCCTCAAGGCAAATCAAAGGCATTTCCAATGACTTTGGTGGAGAGACTGTCTTTCTCCTAATTAGCCTTGACTTCTCAAAGTGAGAGAAACATTCACGCTGACTTGCAGGTGGTCTGCAACACGTCTGCCACTCTCACAGGCAAGTCGCTTACTCACTTGGGTGTACCAGCGATGCGAGTGATTGGCAGAGGCGCGTGTGCCTGCAGACACATCAGTTGTGGGGATGTCGTTTTCAGCTTACTTTACCGCATAAGGGAGATGGAAATATTTGCCAACTTTGGCAGGCTCTTTCCATCAATTGAAGCTTTTGCCATTTGGCGATGTCAGCAGCTCTGAGTGAAGTGGTCAATTCAGTGGACGATGGCAGATGCATCATTGAAGTCCTCTGGCACTCCGAGGATATCCCCATGCTCTCCACACAACTCATTTCCACAATGCCGCAATGGCAGTGCGCCATTTGTTGGTGTGTGTCAGTGAGAGGCTTTGGATTCTAAAGGAATGACGGCCCTGCTTTGTATTCCACGGAGTTGATGCAGTCAAAGCTGCTCAGACCAGCTGCTATTTTATGCCTCTTTACGAAAAAGCAAATGTAAAGTGTAGCAAGTCAGCTAGGCAGTCCTCCAATTAAACGCATCCACTTTGTTGCTAAAATCGAATGATATTGCCTGGTGTAGAAGACCGTGGTAGGCATTCCCTCTTTCCCACATTGAAGCAATGGCAGCCAATCCTCTCTCCTTCTTTGACATTGACCGCATTGCCAGTTGAGTCGACGGCGTCGCATGCCAATCAGTGCGTGTTTGTCACCAGGGCAATATGATCGCACCGAAATAAATTACTTCCTCTTGGAAAAAGTGTATTTGATAAAATTTTGCTCTCAAATACGGAAAAGCAGTTTGTCTTTTTTGCCATCTTTGTTCCCAATTTCTCAAGCATTCCAACATTGCTCTCTTCCTCCGTCCCTTCATGTGTCTGTATAACGTGCGCGATCCGCATCATCTGCACTGGTTGCCTTCACAATCAAAAGAATGTGCTCAGACCAAAATGGAATCGATTCGAATGTGGATTCGAATATGGAGCTGGACAAGCAGTGCGGCAGTACTTCCGCCACGTCATCCACCTCCCTTCATTCTACGTATTTGTGCAACTTGCAGTTTAATGACAGAAGAAGTGTGGATACCATTGCTTCCATTGCGAGGAAGGGCAAGATATGCCCATCTCCAGGCACACTTGTTTAAAAGGAAATGTGAATGCATGACAACTATTGAGTTGATGCTCAATAGCCACCAGAAACAGGCATTCCTCATGAAGCCTTCTACAATACTCCACTTGCAAACAAGCAGATGAGCAAGAAAGGAGTGAGATTAGCAAGGTGACTTCTTTGCCGACTAATATTATCACAGAATCTGTTGCATGACACTCACAAGCATGCAGCATGTAACAGCAATGTCTCGAGTCCTCCTTGTGGGCGTCATGCACCCATTTCCCCAAGCACCAAGTTCTTGCAGTAGAACAGGTTTCCCTTTTTTGCGTATGCAATTGGACTCCCTTACTTTCTACCCACGTACATTCTCTGCACGCCCATCCAGATGAGAACGCTGCACATTTTCATGCATCTGAACAAACTGCGAAATCACCAGGTTCGATTAATGTCACCCTCCCCTAAATCAAATTTCCTTCTAGTAGAGGACGACCTCGCATACGTCAACTGGGACTGAAGTATCTGTTGGTTTATGGGGTATTAGGCACAGAGGAATCTCACCTTCATTCAGCTTATTTTGCACACACCAACAAACACACACCATTCGCTGGCAACTTCAATGGCATTACAAGGAAGATGCAGCAATCGCAGCCACCAATGGAGTGCGTGGTGGTGTCATCAGCCACCTGCGGTGTCAGAGTCGTGGTTGAAAGGAATGGACTGCAGGGATGAGTGCTCGCTGTAGTATGGGGCGTGGATGAATTGTAGAAGTGTATGGGAGAGGAAGTGAATCGGTTAGCGCTACATTTACGTGGGAGCAGGGACGTTCAAACAACCGCGTTGTGGGTGCAATCTGATCGTGCATCACCAAAGTGGTCTGTTTGAAGAAGAGCTTTGCAGGAGGATGGATGCACGTCTCCAAGCATAATAGCCTTGCCTCTGTGCTCTATCAACCGCGCATCACATGGTTGAGGTCAAAACTGGCTAGTCTTTCAAAATCCCCTTTCTTTGTGATCTGCGATGGTGCAGGTCTTGCCATTGCGTTGAAAGTGTGAAATGGGGGTGAGTCAGTTGAGCAGATTTGCAGTGCAAGGCCTGTCCTGTCATATTATGTCTCACCATGCGGTTTCACGTATAAATAGGCGGGTTTCACTCGCCCTCCCAGTCCATTTGCCACAATGATGCCCGCACGCCACAGTGAGTTGATGACTATGCAGCATCCGTTAACAACAACCTCGACTTTTGCTCTAATCAGGCAAGGCAGTAATTCTCCATGTTTCCCACGTTGTCAGGTCTCCTTGCGAGGATCTGTAGCCTGATCGCTCTCATCCCTGTTGCAATGGGCTACTTACCTACGAGAGTTGAACGGGCACAAATGCTGGAGGTCCATTTAGAAGCTCGAGAAACCGTGTACCCTCCTGCCAGTGATATGTTACTAATGGTGCGTTCATTTCCACACTGCACATTCATTGCCACCTCAACCTGTGCCCTATGGCCGACCTTCCGTGCGACGTAATTTAATGCCCCTTTGTGGCTTTTCTAGGAGTACTCGCCTGATCTGGAGCGTCTGGCAGATTCGTGGGCCCAGAGATGTCAATTCGTGCTTCCCGATACAAAAGTTTATCCACAATACCGTGGGCTCATCCAAAACCTTGCACTTGTCGCTGGTGTGAGGGCACCATTCACTGAGGCCGCTTGTGCCTGGTTATTGGAGAAAAAGTACTACAATTACCACAACAACTCTTGCACTCACGTTTGTGGTCACTATACACAGGTGAGAGAACCGCGTACTCATCGCAGCCATTCCGTTCTACTTGAGAGATCTCCTACAATAAAGTGTGGTGGTGCTATGCAGTTTACTGCTCCACGGTATTGCCTCTCATGCTTTCCTCTGTACCTGAACAGATGGTTTGGGCCGACACAACGCACGTGGGCTGTGCCATGCACCAATGTGATGGCCTTAAACCTGAATGGGGTAATCCACAATACTTAACTGTGTGTCACTACAAGCCCGGGTAAGTTTCAGTGGCCTCTTATCGTTTGCACAAATAATTGCTTGCCAGATCTCTGCATGTGCGATGGTGACAGGCAATGCTCTTTCCTTCAGAGGGAACTACCCAGGGGTTAGGCCCTACCAGTCCGGACCAATTTGCAGCAAGTGCCCCGAAGGTCACGAGTGTTACCGCAATCAGTGTGTCAAAGACCCTGTCTGCAAAAAGGTGTTCCCGACAATGGGATTTAGGTTCGAGGACAGAACTGTGCCAGAATGTGTGGTCTTTAAGTCCTAACTATCACTCCGCTGGAGTAGCAACGGGCAGCGCTCCTCCGATTCCCCCAATTGCACTCTTACATCATCCACACTCATTCTACTGATGCCTTCTTACATTGATAACAGCTTTGCTGGCGCTTATGCTTTGGTTCTTAATCCTCCTTTTCGACAGGTTAACGAATGCTGCTGTACAGGGAGCCTTGTACAGAATCTAATGGGGGAGAGGGCAATGAATTGATGGCCTTAGGACGGTGAAGTGTGGGTCGGTAGTAGCAGAATGGGGTTTGCTTGCCCGAAGGAGTTATTTGCGCCGGCTGTGAAGATACCGCACACATTGACGATGCGTCTCGTTGGGAGAGCAGGCGATGGTCCTATAAGTTCTAATCAGCAAATCGGATCGGTTGTGCATTTGCAAATGGACTGAAAACCAGAATGAAGGTGTTTAAGGGAATTTTTTGTCAGGAAAGGGACATCCAATCCTTGTCCGCTTTAGACGGTAAAGAAGCAGTTGATAAATGCATCCTGTAGTATGCTTTCAGCAAATGCTTGCAGTATTTCGGACAGTAGTGAATTGCATTGTATCCATCATCTCATCTGGAATGATGGCGGAGTGTAAAAACCCACGGCCTTTGAAGGGATGCAAGCAGTCGAATGCTTGAAGCTCAAGTTGAGCCCAGTCAACTGTGCCGAGAATCGTCTTCCAGTCACTGTTCCCACTACCTGTTGTTGCGTCACATAAATTTTTCAGACTGATTGGAGCATGTGCAGTCACGTAAATAAATTGCTGAGTCGTGGGACGACTGATGCCTTTAGCAAGGAAGTCCTATCTAGCCTACCAATGCCGCAACAACCACAATTCATCAAAACAATTCGCCCACACATTTCTCATTCACATCTAGCCCACTGTGCTTGAATTGAACAAGCTCATTCACCTTTCTTCACACCGCAAGTCAACTGAGTCGTGGATGGCGGAGAAACACGTGCACACGGTGTTGTTAGCATTTGATCAACACAGGCTGGGTCGGGATGCTTATGAAAGCGCCTGTATAGGTGAAGACGAGGACACCAGACAGCAGAAATATATCTTCCCCTCACCACCCACCTCTTCCTCCTTAGCATCATCGTCATTCGTCGCTAGAGACAAGCCTCGTTGTGCCTAATTTCTCTGGCAAACTTTATTGGAATAGACTACTCCGGTAACTGATGAGGTGATCGCACAAGCGTTGCTGAGTGGACATAACGAGAGGTGTCGGACATTGATGACCCACGCACATCCCACAGATAAATTTTAATACTCGTGCGATCTCCGACCTACATTAATGCCTGTAAGTGAATGTATGCGCGTTGTCAGAAAGTAAGGGAGACCCAGTTGAAACGCATAAAAAGGAAACCAGTTCCACCACGAAAACCTAGTCTTTAAAAGGAGGAAATTGCAGTTGCATGACAAAAGAAGAGATTTTGTAATGAAGTTAGTTGGCATACAAGTAACTCTGCTAATTTTGCTCCTTTACTGGCCCATCTGCATGTTTGCAAGTGGAGTATTGTAGAAGGCTTCATGAGGAATGCCTGTTTCTGGTGGCTATTGAGCATCAACTCAATAGTTGTCATGCATTCACATTTCCTTTTAAACAAGTGTGCCTGGAGATGGGCATATCTTGCCCTTCCTCGCAATGGAGTTTGCAGCTTGCTCGAGTTGCAGGGGCACCGCGGACTCTCTCGCCCATTTGCACTCACCGATGACGGCCACTGAGCCACGGAGGCTGGTGCATTCGAACCGCCTCTCACCGAAGTGTCATTTGCCCTCCGGACAAATTGATCACTAAAATAACCAGCCTTCTCCGAATAACCAATTTACCAGTGAGGCTTGCATGTTATGGCAAATGGGAGGTGGGGTTTAGAAATGGGTTTTCTCTGCTTTTAACTATTCCTGATACGTCAACAATCAGACCGAGCAAGCCAACAAATCTACTGCATTCCACACTCAAACCAGCTTGATAAATAATTCTTTCGCATAAAATCATTTCAATTGTCCTTTTCAGCAAACACCTTCCATAGAGAATGCAATGACTGAAGCACAGTGCGGTTGACTGGCTATCCACGCTCTCCGTTGCAGCATAATTGATGGTTGTGTCGAGGGTCTGCAATGGCTCAGTCCCATGATCACTCTGCTGAATCGCGTGATAGACTGTGCACGGGCACATACTTTCTTTCCATTCACAAGGTACAAGTTACCTGAACCTCGTGTGCATTCCCTTACTACTTCAACACTTGGCGGTTTGCAGCCATGTGTCCAACTGCGGTGACAGAGGCCGCATCCCCTATTCTGGTCAGTCAAATGCACAATTTGCAACTCTCACTACGTGCTAGCAAAGAAACCAGTGGCATGCACACTTCTTCTGTCATTAAACTGCAAGGTGCACAAATACGTAGAATGAAGGGAGGTGGATGGACGTGGCGGAAGTACTGCCGCACTGCTTGTCCAGCTCCATATTCGAATGCACAACTCACATGTGGTGGGATGTCAATGAAGTGACAGCATTTGCAATTCGTTTGTTGCTTTATTTTGAGGTGAGGCGTCTACAGGTTCTGCTTTGGCCAGAGCACATTCTTTTGATTGCGAAGATGACGTGGCAGCCAGTGCAGATGATGCGGATCGTACATGGCATCCGAACACCTGAAGGGATTGAGGAAGAGCGCAATGTTGGAAAGTTTGAGAAATAGGCAACAAAGATGGCAAAGAAGACAAACTGCTTTGTCTGTGGTATGAAAGAAGAATCCAGCAAATACACCTCTTTATCTCAACACTAGGCAATTTACATCGATGTGCTCATGTTGCCTTGGTTACAAACAAGAACGTCATTCCGTTAGTATCTAAAGCGCTGCCATCATTCTTTCAATGTTTAAAGTCATTTACTGACAGACATGAACAAATAGCACACTCCCACTTCGGCATTGCGGAAATCAGTTGAGAGGAGAGCATGAGGAGGCATACAGTTTGGAGGTCCTCGGAGTGCCAGTGGTCTTCAATGATGCATCTGCCATCGTCCACTGAATTGACCACTTCACTCAGAGCTGCTGACATCGCCAAATGGCAAAAGCTTCAATTGATGGAAAGAGCCTGCCAAAGTTGGCAAATATTTCCATCTCCCTTATGCGGTAAAGTAAGCTGAAAACGACATCCCCACAACTGATGTGTCTGCAGGCACACGCGCCTCTGCCAATCACTCGCATCGCTGGTACACCCAAGTGAGTAAGCGACTTGCCTGTGAGAGTGGCAGACGTGTTGCAGACCACCTGCAAGTCAGCGTGAATGTTTCTCTCACTTTGAGAAGTCAAGGCTAATTAGGAGAAAGACAGTCTCTCCACCAAAGTCATTGGAAATGCCTTTGATTTGCCTTGAGGATGACTGGTGTGAGCAACTCCTCTTCTACTGACAAATCTCACCTTCATGACACATTGCATCAGACTGCATTGTGGTGTGTCAGTGCAACTCCTCTCAGGTCGTCTCACCTTTGCATTGCTTGAGTCGGCAACCAGTTGGAGACAAGTAGTGCGTCATGATGAGACACAGCACACTGTGTGAGGCTTGAGCTTGACAATCACTGGGCCTCTCCTATGCAAGCGTAATTAAAGCATTGAGTAGTGTTGCCTTTAGCTTAAGAGTAGCATTTTTAGATTAGTGTAAATGCCCATGATCGGGAGGTCCATGGTGTGGTGGAGCGTCTATCGGCATTGGGTGGACATTACCCACAACCGACAAATGTCACACAATGAAGCGTACTCGATTTGCTCAGCAGTAGTGTGACAATTAGTCGCGCTCAGTGGCAACAGCTCGGCAGTGTTGATCAAAATTCAAGGAAGTGTCAGCTCACAAGTCTTATTAGTCGGTCACTGACAGCGGTCGTCATTTCTTGGTGGAGAATTGTACCCAGATGCCCGACCGGATGTGGTGCGGCATGATGCGCTTGGGCCGACTCATCACAGCAATGGTCTCGTGAATGTGTCGGTCCTTCACTAGTCTGAGAGGACCTCCATTGAGCATGGGCGGGTTCTCACGCTGATGTAGCATGTCTCTGTTATACTATCGTAGTCAATCAACTATTTTTCCCTTCAATCATTCTGCTAGCTTTAAATCTTCTTGACTTCTTTTAGCAGCGCATCTTCCCACTACGAGCTGTCCAATGAACCTCACCACAATTTTACCCGTATTTGGCAGTAAACCTCACTGCAGCGTTCTTTCCTTTTGGCATTTCCGCCACAAGCATGCAATGCATTGGCGGGGATAGGAGGTGGTTTATTTGCAAGTTCCTCACGATATGGCAACAAGTTATATCAGAATGCCAAGGGTATATAGTGAACAAGGAAGCGGACATTTGCCAGCCTCTGACTAGACCCTGTAAAAACAATGTATCGGATTTTCAACCTGGGGCAGATCATTGTTTGAAGTGACCTCGAACCTTGAAGACAACCGGCTTTATCTGACACTCGTTCGGTTTGCCTTCACAGCGAGTCAAATGCAGCCATTCAGTCAATCCACAACTCAGCCACTCAATACACGCTCGAACTGTCTAGACAATTCCTTTGGCATCAAGTCATCCAACCTTCTGTTGCCCGAAGGCAATGACGTACTTTATTGCACAACGCTGAGAGAGACGATGGTAGAGTAGGTTGCTCACTCACATCACCACCACGAACTCACGCCACTTCTTCTGCACTGTCCAGGTGATCCATTTTTCTCCTTTGCTCTTCATCCCCTCTAACTAGAGATAAGGGTTTGTCTCCTTCCTGCAGGCATTCCTCTAGTCGGTGGTAAATGGACGGGCCAGCTATGTGGCGACTGAACTATATGGGCAATGATATTGTTAAGTGAACGAACAGCAACCCCAATTGCTTCACCTTACTGCAGCGGGTGTAGCTGTTTGTCCAGTATTAGCTGAAGTGTTTATGCATCTGTTCAGGCGCCCGCATTAGTCTTGGCCTGATCGGGTCTGTGGTAATGAAGAGGCCAGACAAACGGTAGCTAGGCATGTATGAATTGGCAAGCTGGAATGCTTCTCCACACAGACGCTGACACCAAAGCAATGGATGTGCGTATTGATGAAGGACACCAAGTGCATCACGCTGATGGGGACTCAACCCCGTGGACCATTTGACTGTAGCCAATACTTGTCAATGTCAGTCATGACTCTCGTGAATTATTTCACCCATCGTAGGCGGTCGTCGACTCGGAGAATATCTTGAAGGCGCATTTAACGTCTAATAAGCACATAAGCTCTCTTGCTGCAAAACTGCATAGGAGACAATCTCCTCAGCGCTGGCTGTGAACAAAGTCATTCTCCTGCATTGGTGCACCAGATCCATTGAATTGAGCTGCATGTAATGTGAAGCTTAAGCTGTCTTCATAACAAAGCTACCTGCGGAAATTGCTAGATAAATTTGAAAGTGTACGCAAAAGCCAATGCTTTGATTTCGCATTTCTGGCACCTCTTGTAACCTACAAACCAGTATCGAACTTGAACTCACAAATCAGCCTTGTGGGATAAATTTGTGTGTCTGTGCTGGGACGGTTGTGTGCATCGGGGTGGAGCGAGTGCTTCAAAAGTCAGGAAAACTGCGCCAGTGAGGAAATGCTGTTAGACTAACGCTCCAAGCAGTGAAAGTAATCACTTTGCGCCACAAACGCCGGTGGAAATGCCTTTGCTATTAAGCCGCTGTCATGGGGTTAGGACTGCAATAGCAAAATAAGAATTTCAAGGAACACACTAGTTGGTTCAGTTAGTTAATGGAAACTGAGGGCTCTACTACCTAGCCATTACCTTCTTTGTTTCAAATATGTCAGAACAGAGAATATCGTGAGGCAGTTGCAAAGAAATCACCTCACATCCCCGCGAATGCTTTCTGTGACTGAGGCGGAAATGCTGAAAGGCAGGAGCCCTGCAGTAGGGAGGTGTACTGTTAAATAAGGGTGAAATTGTAGTAAGATTCATTGGACACCTCGTTAGTGAGAAGATGTGCTGACAAAAGTAGTCGAGAAAAAGTTAACTTTAGCAGAATGATTGGGCAAAAATATCGAAATGACCACGATAGTGTGGGAGAGACCAAATTGGTGAGACTGCCATTTCGGAGATGGAGGGAGTGGGTGGAGCATTTGGCATGCCTGAGTGTTGGCCTACTTCACGCACACCATTTAGCTAATGCAGCCAAATTGTTATTGGACTTCCTCCTGCCTGCTTAACAGCACTGGAGGTCAACAACGTGTTGCGCAGGAGTGCAGTGTGAGTCATTCTAGCGTGTCAACTTATTCCTAACTCTGTCTGCCTTTTCTTCGGTACAGTGTTGCGCTTTCTCCTGCATACTTGCCTTATTTCTCTAATGAATTTACCTATTTGCATCCATGCTTCCATCCCTTCATCCATTGGCATACACACGACCAAACACGTCCTTATTAGTTTTCCTTTGGGAGAAGTCATTCCACCTCGCAAATGCAAACCCCCTGTATCAGTCTCTAGCAAGCATCCATCTCACCCATGCCCACTTTGAATGCACAATTCCTCATTCTATTCAAATCTTGCCCCTTCATTTAGTGTTCATTCATGCAATGTACATCCACCCACCCATTTATCCATCGCGTGGCTGCTTTTTTGAAGTCAACCTCCCTCATCGAAACATTCAAGTTGCAGACCTCTTTCAGACGTTCTCATTTTTTGATATGTAATGGGTGTATTCCGAGGGCCACTTGAAGATATTTCATTGACTGCCTACGAGGAATTAGAAGAGAGCCTATTGCTGGTTGTGTAGTTGTACTTTACCCGAGGTTGAATTAACATTTACTAGCAGGAATGACGACTCAGGTCTCTTGGCACAGTGCAAGTTGGCAATAGAAAGAATGCCGCCCTTCCCTTCATAGGCAGCTCATTCAATTTGCCTGATTGAGATGTTCGCTTATGTGGCCGGCTTCCTTATTGCATCTTTTCTGGATGGCTTTGGATGAATGAGTGGCTGATTTCTCTGCAACCACGTCACGTAGACGAATCTGTGGCATTCAATGGGATACTTCACTGTTTGGAGTAAAATCGTAGGCTGAGGCAAAATTTGCTCAAGCTTCATGCTTAATATCAGTACTTGACATGTTTTCCCTGGGCCCACTGCTGTAAGTACGCGGTAAATTCCTTCTATGGCGCCACGTCGATCAAACTTGCATTGTGCATGAAATTGCCATCATGTTCGCTGTTCTGCGCTACGCGAATGTGACACTCCAGCATTCCGGCCAAAGTGGGGATCTTGCAAACATGCGCATTTCTCCAAAGCACACCGCGTTGAAGTGATACTTTCTCCTGCCTGCCTAACAGCACTGAGTATTGTGCAATCAATTCTATGTATCCACTGCGGCAGTTGGCAGAGCAGGAGACAGGAGGTTGTTGTGGCGAATCGTGCAGTGGTTGATGTGCTCAATGAAAGGAGACCTCCATATAATCTCGAATAGCCGCACAACATTCCATCGCTTTGACATGTCCACTCCTCTTTGTTAAGATTATTCTGCAACACAGGATGCAACAGCATATCCATGCCTACGTTAGTGAGATGATTGTATGTAGTGGAGTGTGCACCCCAACTTCCCATCCATCCAAGAATTCCGCATGCGTTAAGACACGGTGACTTATAAATCTTAACACAATACTACTATCATCACACTTCTCACCAGCAGTTAGAATTCCACAGCAAAGACATTTTGCAGTGCCAAAGTTTTGTGTGATTAACTTGGAGGAATTGAAACAAAAAACGACTCGGTAATAGATTTTCGCATCCGTGGCATTTGCCTGGGTGTGAAGTCGAAAGACAGGTTTAAGGCCAGTGATGATAGGCTGTGGGTGTCCAAAATCATGACCTCAAAACACGCAGTGGTCACACGGTGACTCATTCCACGTGATTGTAAGCTGACCACCCGGGAAACAATCCCCAATTCAGAGCAGCGATATGTAAAAATAAACGAAGGAACAGGGAAAACTGGCGTAGTCAGCCACTGCTTTGACAGCACTGGAAACCTCCTTAGCATTAGCTGGTGTTGAAGCCTCATTCAAACTTGCAGAGCAAAAAGTACGTCTACCCTGGTGTTCACGAGTTATTGCAGTCTCCACCCTACAAACGAATGGCATCGCATGCAACAGGCCTCTGGAAGGAAGGAAGGAAGGAAGGAAGGAAACGATGAACTGCTTCACATTTAGCCTCAATAGGAAATGAAATACCTGAATCTTGAACTTGCAGAATGTCCTTACTGGATGGGTTATACAGACGGGGACTGCCACATTTGCAGTCACCTGAAGAGGGAGAAGTAAAACAATTGATGCTCACGGCAAAGCATACGTTATTACTGTAATTTTGGTAAACAGCCTAAGTTTGTTGAACATAAGCACAGCCTCAAATGCCTTGAGTTCACCTCGCTCCCGCCACTAGTCTGACCTGGGTGGTCGCCGTTACCATAAAACCTGCGCTGAAGGTGATTGAGCGGCACGGAGGAAGTGTACCTTCCTCTCCACTTGCGGCATCTGTTGACTCGCTGTCATCGGAAGAAGTAGTCTGCAGTTGATCGACCAAATTGCAGTGGCAGTTTGAATGTACCTCGTCATCGTTGCTACTATTCTCATCATTCGAGTCGCCGTAATTTGCAGCAAGCCTGGTTTGAGGGATTGACCGAATTCGAGCGACAAAACGTAATGCAAGTAGGAACTGCGAAGGTGGAATTAATTGGAGCAGATATGGAAAAGACAAACACAGCATTTTGGCCTTTATCCTCATTCTGTTCATGAGCAACACTTATCCCGCCTATTAGTAGCCTAGGAGGAAGAAAACGGACGAGCGGCATGTGGACTGTTCAGTCAAAAAGGCCATTTTCTTGCTATGGCATACAGGAGTCCCTCAGTGCACAGGCGAACGTTACATATTTGAATTGGAAGCACAACTAGTCCCACAAAAGAAAAGATCTCGATTGATGTACCGCTTCGACACCGCCACCACCACCACCGCCACCGCCACCGCCACCGCCACCACCATTACAACCATCAACAACAGCGTTAACAGCACTGAATCCGCATTTATGAGCATCGTAGGAGAAATGAATTTGCTCTCTCTTTACCGTGAGCATTGGAGGGTGACATACTAATTTAAGTGGACGTTGCAAAATTGAACTGCTTGAGACTGTGCCATTGAAGTGCGTTTCCCTACACTCAGGTATCAGCCTCACAGTGGAATTTGTACCCGACATCGAAGATAAAAACCATCAACGTTATATAATAGGCTCACTAATTCGAGGAAAAATTAAACCTCTTCCTTCATTATCCACTCCTTACATAAGCAGTAAACATTGCAACTTCATAAGATGCACGACAAACCAATCATCGCACTGGCATCATTCGTTTGCTGTGAGAGAATAATAAAGAATTTGCCAAGTGAAATTGCCTTAGCAGAATTGGAACGCGTGCATTCAAGTGACTAAACGCCTACTGCTTGATGGTGGACTGTGCTAGGTGGACCTGACAACGTCTAGCAGGAAAGTGGGATAAATGATAGGAGGGATCTGCCCAAGGCAGAGGGAAGGACACTGAAGATTGCTGACTCAAGTATGCTTGATGATAACCAACGAGCTCCTGAATGGACTCCTCAAGACTCTCGTCGTCTCTGCTCCACGCCGTTTCGATGGCGCAGCAGTTCGGTGGTGAATAGATTGCTCGCCTAAACTGGGCGCCTGTGACAAGAACTTAAACAACGCCAGTGCTTAAGTGTTAGCCTGCAAAAACCATAACAAGAAAGTTGATAACTCGGCCAAGCTGCATTTGTGTCTATTGCTCGGCAGCCCTTAAAGTAACAAACTGAATGCCGACCAAAGCTGATTTTACTGAGATTTTCATTTTCTCCTCTTATTCGGCTTTAGAATTATGAGGCTTAACTGTAAAATATCGCAAAGCGTTTGTTGAAGCATCACGAGCCTATTTTGAATCTGCCAAATTCGGCGGAATGCAATAGTGATGTCGGAAAGGCTGAGATGCTGATAGCACGGTCCAGCGACCTTGTCGTCAGGTGGAAATACAAGCTGCGGAACTATGGTGGCCACGAAGTTTAACAAACAATGGAATCGTGGCATTATCTGCATTGCCCCGAGTCCCGCTGAATTCGAGCGGTTGAGCAGTGTGGAAGAACTCACACCGCTCATTGACGTGCGGACGATCTGAAGGGAGGACATCACTGTGGGACTAGAATGCACGCGTGGTACGGCGCGCATCCACACCGAATATCATATCGCGCTTCTCTTCAGCGCTGTGCATGGCGCAGAACATTGCCACCTTTCTGCGTCACGTATGGCAACGTAGTCCGTGCCGTAGGAGCCACGGGTGGAGAAGAAGTGGCAGTCATTGGGGTACCTTACATGTGATAGTGCAACTGTTGAATTGCGTTATATCGCTCTGCGTTGTGGAATGACACGTCAAGTTTTCCTCATAAGCAGCTGCCGCCGTCAACTGTGGTGCGTCTGGAGATTATTGACTACTTTGATGCGGCTAAGTGGATGGTGCAGCAACACTCTTCCGTTGTCCATGGCTGTCGAGGATTGGAAGCTGAAAGGCAAGAGAGTAGTATGAGCCGAGGTGTTGCCTGTATTGTGGAGCAGGTGTTAGCGCGGTGGTATGAGTTGGTGCTCGTGCAAATTCAATGCTCCCATCTTGCAAGTCTTCCTGTAGTCGGCGTGTAGGCAGGTTTGTGCAGCATTGCCTGCAGGGCTGAGTGGAGTGCAAGAAGCAGGAGCCCATGATCTGCTTAAGCCGCCTGAGTGTCACAATTTGTGCTACCATCAGCAAGCAAAATTGCCCTGAAAGGGAAATGGTTGCACTTTTCAGTGGTGCCTTAGAATGAATTTACTGGACACTCACAGCAGTGGGCCTGGTGAAACCAAGTCAATGCCAACATTATGCTCAAAACTAATGAGGTAGCTCCTGAAGAACTGCTCGCGGCATCACCATTCGGAAACTGTGAAAGTAAGTGAGGGGAGAAATGGGGTGTTTCGACATGACTTGCCACGAACATGGTGAGCAAGAGTAAATTTGTGGAGAGAATATGAAGCATGAAGGATGAAACTGATGGCACATATGAAATAGCTGACCATCGTGGGTTAGGTGAATTTTCTCTGGATTGCATATGTTCTCTACGTTGGCAAGCGTTTCTGTAGAGAGTGGGCGTGAGGCCACATGCACTACGTCCACTCACTCTGCCATCACGCTCTGAAAAATATTATTGGAGGCCAAGCCTGGTGCAGACGTGGGTGTACAATGAAATGGGGCCAGTGTGCCATGAAGTCTTGGCGAGTAAATTTGGTGCTAGTAAACTCTAAATGCAGCTGCCAAGTGTGTGCAAACACATTCTGTATGCCATGAGCTAGATTATTCCTAAGTCATTCAAGTCAGTTGTCCTGCACATGCAAAAGCAGTTGGTTTGACTGCGAAAGTGACTAAAGGAATTGCGTTTGTCGTTGAGGGATTAGCTGCGTTGGCAAATGGACGTGGAAATGGGTAGGTGGGCTAGAAGGCATGGATGTGGTTAATTGGAAGGAACAAACCTGCCTCTCGCATTTGAGTGAAGTATGCCACCTCATCAACAAATGCCGTTTTATGTCATGTATTTTGTTGAAGCGGTTATCCTAATGACCAAACTTCTCAAGGCGAATCGATGAATTGAGGTAGGATAGACGTGGACAGTCCAAGGCTGCGCAGTGAAAGACCAAGCTTTGTTGGAAAAAATTAAAGCGCTTAGCGAAGCAATTGATTCAAAGGAGCTTCTTCTAATCACCAATTCATTCCGCCATGTGCTGCGCCTTTGCCATCGCACTTTCCGAAACAATGATATGAGGTGCCAAGTCCCATTTGCTTCGCAACAGTAACAACGCTCCATGGAGCAAAATTTTCTTTGCACTTCTGACCTCTGTGCGCAAGAAGGCGGCATCACATTTGCGTCAAATGAAGCGTGAGAAGGTCTCCAATGAAATTTGCCAGATGGAATTGAGGCTAGTAAAAAGGCACAGTAGACATCCACCAAGGCACAGAGAGTGGTAATGTTGAAGATAATAGCGTTTGTGCTGTGTGTGGCATACTGCTCGGGTATGTCTCCACGCCATCACTTGCACCTCCCCATTATTTGTTGTTTTCAGTGGTTCTCCATCAATGTTTGCATTCCTTCGCTAATGTATTGCTAGTGTGGGCAGGAGTAACAAGACATGCTTTTCATTAAGGCGAACGCAGTCCAGAGCTGTGGGGCTCTCGGGTTGTTGGAACGCCATCAGGACCATCGAACACGATGAGTTTTTTGTTCCGAGACCGGTGGGTAAGTCCACTAAGTCGGTGAAGCTTATATGTAATGTTTTTAAATTGGAATTACGCGAAACCATGTCTAGCAGAATAAATTACTTATCGGAATATACCTTTGGATTGCAATGGAGTACTCTGGCTAATATAAACAGAGATTGAAGGGAAAGTGCTTAACTGCATTGTAATTTCGTTTAGACGGTGCGTGTTTCTAATAAAGAATCGGTGGGCGAATTGACGATTGAAGACGGCCAATGCATGGTCAATGGTACAATTTGGGGCAGCCCTTGCACAGAGGGGAACGGTATGTCTAATTTCACTCATTTATGCACATTTGGAACATCCTCTTGAGAATTTGAAGTTGATCACCACCATTTCCTAGCATACCTGATTAGTGGGACCAGTCTGCCAGCCTTTCATTTTGCCCACGCCATTTATGGTGTGGATTTTTTGGCATGGTGAATAACTTCGAAGGGAATCTGTTCCTCCCACTGGCAGCAAAAGGCCTGCTGCAAAACCTGTGTTGCTTAACAGCGGCGTTATCTGTTTCCTTGAATGGGGAGACGATGAGCCAAGTTGTAGGTTCCGTGAATTGAAATATTCGATGCTGCAAAATTCAAGGCGTCTCTACTGCGATAAGATAAATGCCACACAAGTAGGAGACATAAATTTTTTTATTCCCTTCTACGAACAAATCATCGTCCAAATGCCACTCTTGCTCTAAATTCGGTTTTTTAATTATAGACAGGGCTAACATTACCGTGAAAGACGTGAGTTTGCAGAACAGGCTGGATATTTTCACAGGCCTGGAATTTGGCGCTCCTGTTTCAACCACAGTGTTTGCGCCGTACTGCGAATTCCCAAAACCTGATAAAGGTATCTGAGTAAATGTTTTTGGAAATCTCAACACCAGCTTCCAAGTCCTAATGCCACAATGCTTTTGACGACAGATGAAGTTGATGTGCAGACGTCATTTCCACTCTCTCGCTTTGTCAAGGGCCAAAGGTCCTTTGAACTAGCTTTTGCGATTGGTGGAGCAGATAGCAATGGAACGGTAAATCAAATTCTTTATTTTTATTTGTCCCTGTGCTCGTACTCTTACAAATTGGCCTTTGACGGGAATAGACTCAAATGAATAAGATTTAACTGGTACACGCTTATTTTATACAGACTGTATTTGCCTTGTACGGACGGGGGATCTGTGAATGGAGGGGATATAAACTCGTGGAGAACATCACCGATCTTTGCAGTGAGTACAACACAGTCAAGATTAGGAAAGAGTTCTATGTATTTGTGGCCTTGTGAAGGGTGCATTTCAGCCAACTTAATTAACGAGTTTCCACCGCATCTTTAGGACCACATTCCCATTTACGACACTTGGAAGCGTCCTTACTGAGCTTTCATTACTATTTAATTTCGCAGCTGACATGGAGGTAAACGGAACTTCAGATTTGCGGGTTTTTCGCATAACTTTGCCTGCAATATCCAATGTGCCGAATGCCACCTTCGTTTGGGGTCACGAGAATTCGTTCTTGACTGTGACCGTGGATTTCACCCAAAATGGTGAGTTGGCAATTGCGCATTTGCAATTATGCCAATTGTAGTCAGAAACACAAACCACTTCTTCTCTCTTGACCAAATTGCATTGAGGCCCAACAGCACTGTGTAGTCGTGTTGTATGCACCGAATTTAGCAGGAAACAGTCAAAAGCTTTTGCTCCCATTGACTAAGAATCGTAACTTCGGCTTTAGGAACGTCACCAGAAGTGGCGGAATGCAGTAGTAAGTTTGTCGTAGCGCGATTTCCTCCAAAGTGTCCCTCTTGCCACCAGTGGCACTCAATTGCCTCAAAAGCTCTTCATGCCACTGGGAATATTTGCGTAAGCCAACTGTTGCACAAATGTTTGAGTTGTTTTGTGCATATTGTGTTTTAGAATACTGGGAAGCGCAGAGTACGTTACCCTCGTTTGGTAAAATTTACGTGCATAGCCTTCAGCATGAACGAAGTCGCCTCAAACAAATGTCCACCGTGGCTTGATTTGATGGCCACCATTTAGTCTCAAACAAACAGTTGAGGCAGCTTTGCAGTAATGCTGCACAATTAAGTGTTTTCTTGGAGGGGCAGTTTGCCCATCATTTAAGTGCTGTGTTTTCCACATTTTACCACCAGGAACGACATCATCGGGTGAGTGCACACTCCACTACATTTGTCGGTGCTATTCAACAGTTCACAGTCTTTAACTGCGCGAGTAAATGAGGAAGATGCGAGTGTTGCCGTGTCAGATTTGAAGTTGCTTTAAGTGCTAGCCCATTCCGAAAGCGGCTTATCGTAAATAGTAAGAGAGCCGCACAGTAAGTTGTTCAGACAATTACAAAATAGGCAAGTGAAACTGATTGTTTCCTACTGTTGCCTTATTTGACGTACGTTCATCACACAGGACCTGCGCTGGTGCACACCGTCGCAGGTAAGTTGAAAGTGGCGCACCTCACACGGCTGTTACGTATGTTGCAAAAACAAATGCTTTCTTTCATGCATTTGTTTGTGCAGAATGCGTTTGTTCCGAGGCACAATCCAAAGTAGCGGAGGAAAGCTGGTTTACATTTAATTTGTACAGCGACTGCTGTATTTGGCGTGAATGCTTTCACCGGTCTAGCAGTATCCCCTTCAAAACCCCTTTTGTTCCTTCCTCCCTACAACTTCTGAGCACAGAATATTGAGTGAAGATGCTGCATTATGGGAGCAGTTGGAAGGTCTGTGTTGAAATGCCTAATTGTGTGCGTTTCAGCGGTGCTGGAGTCAATGTTGGTGGTGACATTGCTGACGATGCAGGGAACCTGGTGGACAGGTGAAGTACATCATTTGTGACTACTTGGAACCAAATTCCTACTTTCCCGCTAACATTATTGTCAGCTTGCCTTCATTAGTAAATTTTCATCCCTTGTTTGCTTTACCACGCTTCTAAGCGCACTCTCTGTGCTGCTGAATAAATGTGCTCACATTCACTTGGTATTCCCGATTTCTTCAATTGTTTTCAGCTTGACAATCCCGCGTGTAAATTGACTCACCCTATAAAAGGACAAATGAATTTTACTTGGGTAATGCGGCAACACCGTTGGGGGTGCACGCGATTTCGCCTGTTCTCTCGACACCTTCACCCAAGCACAGTGCACCTCCAATGAGCAAAGTGCAAATTTCTTCCAGTTCATTGACCTGATTGAAACAAGCACTTGTAGTACACAGAATTGACTGCCATTAGAAAAAGTAAGTAAGGATTGTCTTACTGCCCAGCAGCAACATTTGCCTGCTGAAGCCACGCAGAGGACAGCCGACAGTTCGTGTTGTAGGGAGCAGTGCCCTCATTTGAATTCAATTGCGATGCGATTAGCATGCAGGCGAATTGAAAGGAATGCCGGTGTTTCCCAACGAAGTTGACATTTGCCACGCATGTAGGAAGTTATTTTGTTGCCAGCCTTCAGCTCACTGCGAATCGTGTGCCGGTTATCACAGCAGTTTCCCACACCTCCAAAATGTCAAACAAGAATTCACGCAAGCCTAAAGAACACGGCTCATCGTAACAAAATAGACCACCTATGCAACCTCCAATATTATGTCGCTTTGGTCAGCTTCTTCCAAACACCAGGTAGAGTATTCGGCGACATACTTGACAAGAAATGGATGCTGTATGTAGGGAAAAATGTGTGCAAGAACAATAGGCCACAGCAACGGGGATGGTGACAATTCTCACTGTGGAATCCTTTGATTGGTGGCAAAATGCCTTGCGTACATTTCGTGCTCCTCCAGGTGACCCCATTGCTATTGACTGTTGGCAAGGTGAAACCGCTGTTACGGCAAGGAACAACAGCACTTTAATGGCACAAACTAACTCCAGCACGCTTCAGCCTGAAATGCATGGATGTCCATGTGGTGCTTACAGGATGCCCTCGCAAGGTCACCGCATACGTACTTGCAGTGAAGTTACGGGGACGCATTTAAGTGCCCTCCTTCATTCGCACCTTGGTGCATTCAGCATAACAAGTGCTAGTGTACGTAGGATTGTAGCTGAGGCTCCCAGCTTTTCATAACAAGGTGTATCTTCGTGGAAGTTGAAGGTGCCCTCTTTCTTACGTGATCGCCGCACCATGCAGCATTCACACGTGGCTTTGCTATTCTCAGCAGCAGTCTAGACATGCAGACCATTTCGTCTTCAAGATCTAAGCCACTCAATGCCTCCACCATCCACTAAGGCACCGTAAGTTTGCCTGTGCATACTCACATGAGTGAAGGCGCTCACACGGCCACATACTGCTGCCTCCCAGCGTTATAGTCGACGTGATCTGAGGCTTCATTTAACTCCGTTCACCCACATTTGACACTCAAACAACATCAAGTAGGTCGTGGAGTGTCCAGCATAAGAAGCTGGGAGGATACGAAGGGAGCAGTATGTGTGAAATGGCAAGGAGAAAAGTGAAACGATTTATTCAGATGATATAGCAAATTAGCGTGCACATACAGCATCAGTATTTAATCTGGTCCAGTCAGTTTTAAGAGCATATTTTGGTTTGTTCCAAGGGGCTTTGGACGTGGAGATTTCCTCCCAACTTGAAAGGCACTGGATTATTCACCCGTCAGCGCAAAAAGCAAAGACACGAAGATCTTAAAGAACGATGTGAAGCGAAAGTGGAAGGATGGAGTGTTGGCTGTTGGTTTTAGTAGAAATGTTGGTTTCAGAGACGGATCTGCCAATGAATGCATGGGAATATGAAAGGAATGCCTGCATGCCCCAACGACGTTGACTTCTGTCATGTTATGCAACAGCATTTGAGTGTCCCGTCCTCAAATCGCTGTGAGCTATTGGAACGAGTGTAATGCCGTCAAGGAACACCGGCATTCCTCGGCAATGATGTTCGCTGCTTTCCTATCACCTGCAATGCTTAATTGAAGCCTATGTTTGCACAATGTGATCTGCGAAATGCTGTGCCTGAAATGGAAGTGCATAAATGCTACCATGACCCCGCAACAAAGTGGCCATGCGCTTAATCTGTACCCCTGAGGCTGTTGTTTGGGTGATCTGACTTCACAATATGTGGCTCGCTTCCTCCACCACGCTAACTTGATACTGTTTAGTCACGTTATCCACAGTGCATGCAGCGGCAATGCTTTTGGGGTAGGGGAATTAAAATGCCTACCATCCCCATTCAAACACAGCACACCGAGACATCACACACTACGCTAAGCTGTAGTGACTTGTAACTGCAAGGTGGAGGTGTGCTGCCACTTTAACTCTTTTCAGGTATCGTAACCATTTTATACACTTCCATGGTCGAGCGCGCGCCTGTCAACGCAGAATGCAACGGCTGCAAGTGCTTGAAGAAATGTGGATTGGAAGTGAAATGGTGCATTGTTGGGTCTTGGCTTTTAATAAATCTTTTGGTCTCCAGGATGAATTGATGAATGAGTGGGTACAAATTATATAAATGTAAGGACATGAGAAGCCGTCTGCCTCATGTTCGTTTGGTTGTGCTGGCTGGTGTACCTCACAAAAGGCCTTTCAAAATATGACATGTGGTTAATATGCGTCTGCCTTACCTGTTAGGTGAATTGGGGGAGGGTGAAGGTAAGGGAATATATGGTTGTAATAAATGGGACACACTAAGTACGATGGTAGGGGAGTTGTTGCCATGAGCTCTCTGAGCCGCAACCACTCAGAGGAGCCAACGCTCGCCCATCTGTTTGCCATGCTGTGCCTATGGAGGACTGTAGGCTGTGAGCTATTGGAACGAGTGTAATGCCGTCAAGGAACACCGGCATTCCTCCACAGGCTTCTTACGCGGAGTAAAGACCCTAGTTGCCGCTAAATTGCATTCACCGGCATTAGGATTGATTAATCAAACGCAGCTGTTAGATTTAGGATGAAGTTTGTGGAAAGCAAGCCGCTGTCGTCATGTTCAACTTTTCCATCAGCGAAAGAACTGTCGTGCAGTTACCACTCTCCACCGGTGGATTCTGACACATGTCAATGCTTTTGGAGATGATCGGGACAGCAGCAAGACAATGCTGAGGAAGATTTTGGATTTGGAACTCGTTGTATTGCATTAAAATGACGCTTAATTCACTTGGGCACGCGATTACATAGGCGTGCAAATCCTCGTTGGCTCAATTTAGAGACCATCGCCTCACGCATCACACAACATGTGGCGTAGCTGCAGTCAGTATGAGCTTGTAACGAATGGATGATGGCTGAGGTGTGGTGTCAGTCACTGCTACCTCCACTTGTCAAGCAATGCCACCAGCCGAAAATTATTTTGGACATCCACTGATAGAGGAGCCTTCTGTTCGAAGCTTAGGCATAGTGGACGAAATAAAACTGATCACAAAACAAACAACAATCCGCAAAGCATGATTTGCGTGCTAAACTTCAAACACAATTGCTCGACGTGTATGTCAATTTGTCCTCAGCAGAAGTATCATAGAGGCGCCTGCTTTCCCTTCAGAGGGGACAACAGGTGCCACTTTTATCTTCGCAGGCGGCTAATGTGATAACACCACCTATGCAAGTAAGTTTTCAAGAATCCTTTGCTAAGTGCCACACATTACACCACTGAAATTGGGAGGACAAAGAGACATGCATGCCAGTCCCATGGTCTTCTACCCAAGCCAAAACACTGTATAACCGAGTGAGGTGGAACTTCGTCCAACAGCGTGGGCTGCTCAATTTGGCAATGGCGAGTGACGAGACGCTTGATACAGACCGCCTTAATAGAATATTGTCGAGTCCGCAAATGCTGCCCACAAGTCATTCGGAATGACCAAACCATGCGGCGCCCTCCGTCCGTGCCTTTCATTCCTTCTCCTGAGGCACTGTGACTACGTCGGCTCGGATTGTAAACTAGGGATAATGTTCGTTGTCACCACCGCAGCCGTTACTTTGTGTCGTTGGTCAAAACAATGATCTCTAGGTGCTTCTTTGCCCAAAAAAGCTGTATCCGTGGATGTGTGGTGCCTTGGTTATTTGCGAAAACGTAGGTGGGTGTAACATGGGCCATTGCAGACTGAAGATTTGTCAAAACCACCTACTTGACTGGACTACGCGCCGGCCTGCATGAGCAAGGGAAGTGTCAGTCGGGTTTCCCGACCGACACTGGCGGAAGGTTGGAGATAATAGGGAGTAGGCTAAGGTCAAATTAACTAGTGAAGCACATCCGCGATGATGTGGAGGTCAGCAGCATAACTATTGACCAAGGCTATGTCATGCACCTGACCATCACATTTCCTTTGTCAACGATATTACTTAAAATTGGCACATAAAATCGCTTCACCAAACATATCACTGAGCCAGATTTATGGCTTTCTGTTGACCAACTAGTAGCCTAAGTGCTCATTCGGCCGACATCCTCTTCACACTACCATAAACTGACTCTCTGGTGTTTTCGCCGATGAAGGCAATCATTTGCTCTAAACCTACTTGATGCAGGCAAGTAGTCATTTCTCCGGAGAGGTTTGCATTTGGAGAGGCGAAAATGCGGACCAAATTGTTGATGATATCGACATGGCCAAAATGGACTGGACTCAAGCATTGCATGCATAGCGTGAGTAGGTGGAATGTCCCGCTTTCACTGTCACCAGTGAGTGGGAGTGTGCTATCAACTGCAGCTTCTCTTCTTCTCGTGAAGAAAGTTAAAGTGCTGGGGATGCTGGCCTCAACTAAAATAATTCTGCGTTGTAATTGTGGTGAATAAAAATGACCCAACCTGACAAGAAACAAAGAAGTTTTTTACAGGCGAACGAGATTTGATTTTTGAAGTATGAGAAACTTGCGTAATAATTCTAAAACTAACGCTACCTTCAATTTAGGCCTCCTTTTGAGAAGTATGTGAATGAACGGGTGCCTGATTGCTGCAAATTACTGCTACCCCGGAATCGAAACGCTCCAGTTCAGGTCTCCGGATTGTTTTATTTTCATGCCTGTCTGCTCAGGCAGTCTCGAAATTGGCTTACACCAACTTCTCTGACTTGTTAATATTGCCTTAGCTCCGCCTTAAGTGGACTAAACGTCATTTTCCAAACTCAAGCTCAGCAGCTGTAAGCCCGGGTGGCGAGACATTCTTGGCAATTCCGTACAGCTAACAGGCCATCCTGAGGGACTTTAGCAGTAAATCAGTTATTACACAAACCCTAAAAGGCGAAAAATCGGATAGCCGAAATGGTAAGGAAGGAGGGAACAGCTTCTTCTTTCCCAGCGCACAATCAAATGTCATGATTGAGTGTGGACACCCGTGGCATTCCAGATTTTGAGCATAGTTAGGCCTCAGCGAATGATGATAGGGAGGACATTTTGTCTCCTGGGGCACCTATACTAATCAGTCTCTTTGGTCTCAAGCCTCCACCACCCCTAACTTCTTCCGGATTGCCAATACAAATGCCTTGTTTCTATTGCCAGTTGCTCGGACATCAGTTGAGATAACATCGCAATCAAAATGTGCCAGTAAGGAGAATTGCCAATTTGCAACAAATTTTATCATTGTAGCTTAAGAAATTAAACGTTTGCATCAAAAAGAGACGTAGTGTGACAGCGATAGGCTGAATGCACAATCAAATTGTGCCTTTGGTTTTGCATTCGAAGGATGATGTGTTATATTCTTGTCGATTGAATAGGGGTGAAGATGAAACAGCACCAACTTTGAAATGCTGCATCATGCGTACCATCGAAAAGCACGTTGCTTGCAATCTAGAAGAATGTGAGCATGGCCCGGACAGATGGTGCCTAGCTTCTAACAAAACTAAAGTGACGGCCGAAGCTGCCAGACGCAAGGAATGCGACTATAATTATGTTGGCAGGCGTTTCTGTAGAGCGTGGGCTTGAGGCCACCCACTCTGCCATCAGGCCATGAGAAACATCATTGGAGGCCGAGCGTGGTGCAGAGGTGGGTGTTAAATGAAATGAGGTCGATGTGGGATGATGTCTTGGCGAGTAAACTTGTTGCAAGCAAAATCGAAGTCCACCTCCTGCATACAATGAATTGGTATATTCCTGGGTCAGTTGTGCAGCACACGCAGAAGCAATTTGTATTACTGCAAAACTGACTAAAGGAGTTGCATGTGTCGTTGAGAGATTAGCTGCGTTGTCTAATCGACACGATGATGGGTGAGTGGGCGGGCTAGTAGGCATGGCTCTGGTTAATTGGAAGGAGCGATTCGCCCCTCACATTTGGGTGCAATATGCCACCTCATCACCAAACGCCACCTTATACTGCGCTTTTCTGAAGCGGTCCACTTAGCGACCGAAATTCTCAGAGGAAGTAAATGAAATGGGGTAGGGTAGCCATTGCCAGCACAAGGCTGTGCAGCGAACGACCGAACGTGACTGGCAAATACCAACGTGCATAGCGAAGCGCTTGACTCGCAAGAGCTCGTTCCAATCCTCTATTCATTCCATCATGCGCTTCAGCTTTGTCACTGCAATTTCCAGGTTAATGATGTGATATGCCAAAAGCCACTCACTTTGCCGTGGTAACAGCACACAATGCAGTATCTTCTCCTTTGTAATTCCGACCTTTGTGTACAAGAAAGCGGCATCACACTTGTGTCAAGTGAAGCGTCAAAAGGGCTTCAATGGAATTTGCCCAAATGGAAAGGAGACCTGTGCAAAGGCACAGCAGCCATCAGCCAAGGCACGGCGAGAGAGATGATGCTGGGGATGATTGCGGTTTCGCTGTGTGTGGCATACTGCACGGGTATGTATCCACCCCACCATTTGCACTTCCCCATTACTGGTTGTTTTCACTTCTACTCCATTCATTGCTCCTTTTGTTTGCCGGTTTATTATCGACTTGGCAAGAGTGACAAGACAGCCTTTTCATTAAGGCGAGCAGAGTCCAAAGATGTGGGAATTTGGGGCTGTTGGAATACCATCAGGGCCATCGGACACGATGAAATTTTCTCCCTTGAACTACGAGTCAATGCATTAGTGTGGTGAAGTTTATGCAGAATTTTTTAAAAGGAATTACTAGGAAATGTGCATATCAGAATGCATCACTTGTCAGAATACACCTTCCGATGATAATAGAATGCCTTGGCCAATATTAACAGAAACTGAAGTGAAAACGCTTACCTACACAATAATTGCGTTCTAATGAGTAATCAGTGAGCAACTTGACGATTGGAGGCAGCAATTGCACAGTCAGTGGTACATTTTGGGGCAGTCCTTGCACGGAGTCGGACGATATGTCGGATTTTGCCTTCTTCTGCACAATTTGCCCTAGTTCCTCCTCCCACACTTTATAACACCTTCCCAGTTTACTCTCCAGCCGCCGTCCAATGGCCTCGGCACTCCCCCTCCCAACTTCAAACATGCCAAGCATTTACGGCTTCTTACCTTGTGCAGTTTGAATCACACCTTCTTTATCCACCTTAGCAACATGCGGCAGCACAAATTGAGCGCTTTCACGAAAAGTCGACCCTCAAATTCATTCCCGACACCCCAACTTGAAGCATTTATTTCGCAACGACACAGTCAGCCACGCCGGAGTGGATTTCATTTAAACGCTCCCTCCTAACCTCTTTACTTAAGCCGAAAAATTTTATTGTTGAAAGTGCCAGAAGTATCGTACCGAATTATAGTCCCAGATGGCTACGCGTCGAAGGTCGACATGTTGTCATTCCAAAAAATACAGGGTTCTTCAATTCCAGGACTCGTCTTACTACTTAGTACAGCATGTGCTGTGGCCACTTCGGATGCGGTAACATAACCAGCTAAACGAACAGGTTTGACAAGTTGGTTCCACTTTAAATATGACCACTGCACCAATCTCGTGCAACAAGATGGAAGAGATGGTGCACTTTATGCACATCGTGAGAGCATCAACACGGATGTCGGAAAGGTTAGTCTTCAGGAGCATCAACTCACATGCCCACATGCATTCAGGACGATGTCCACCTTCGACGCGTAGCCATCTGGGACTATAATTCGGTAGGATTGATTCAGGATTGCCTCTTCTGGCATCAACAAACAAAAGGGCAAGTTAATCTTGAGACTGATATTGCTATTTGGAGATGTAAATGTTCCATGGAATAGCCATGACATCTACTGCAAAAGCGCAGATCAGCACACGAATAGATCGGGAGTGTTGGGAATGAGGGGTGGAAGAGGGTTTTTAAAGCCAAAATGTATGGGTAGATACAAGGATATGGGAAGAAATGAATGAATAGATGTGAAGTGGGGTAGCGAGGTGTATAGATGGATTGCTAGATGATCCGTGGGTGTCAAGTCTGATCCAATTGCCTCCATCAGTCGCCTTCCATGTATGAAACGGTGCCTGCTCCTAGTGCTGCCTCTTTGTAAAATGTGTTGAGCATCTGTATTTCTATTGCCCTCTATTTCATCACAAATGCGTGGCGACTGAGAACCCCTTTCCTCTTCTTCAACATTCCCTTCCTTTCGCCCAGTTCACCACTCTCACCTGACGTGACAATGGCATGGAATGCTGTCCATGACTATCCACACAAGTGTTAACTCTGTGATAAAGACACCAGACCAGTCTCGGTTTTCAATGCCATGTAAGTGGTTAACGAACAGGCCTCTGCGGTGGTGCCGACTACCTCACTTGTCTTAGCACCACACCGTGGCATCAGCACAACACATCACGATGTGTGCGAGTGTGAGTGCAGACGGCTTCCCATTTGGGTTAGGGCTGCGTCGAGAAATCCATTTCACTCCCCTCACTTGAATCTGTGCAACGACTTGTGCGGTTCCGCAGCATAACCATGCACGCTCAGAGTAAATTAATCTGCTGGCACTGCTCGAGAGGGAAATGAATGAAATTTTATAACTAGGGAATTCCTGGAAGTGGCGGTTGTACCGACGGTAGCCGGTGGGTTCTTGCCAAATCCCACCATTTGTGATTGCATCATGTCAGTGTTTGTAATTCTTTTGAGGTGTTACATGAAGTGTGCCAGGTTTAGGGCTCCCTCAAAACCACTTCCCGTCGATGGTGTGAAGAAGAACGAGGTGTGTGTTAGATGGGCAACATGGGGATAGTTATTTCTAATTTACGACTCTAAATGGATCAAGACCACTCCACTTTGAGTAGGCAGACAACTTCTTTCGATCTGTGGAGGATATTGAAATAAACATGGATAACTGCATTGTCTGCAAATTTCGCCGAAGCACGTGGGATACTGACATGACAATTGCTTTGCAGACTACCCCATGCACGCATTTCACATTCATCCTACAGGTGAGGCAGTGATATTAAAAGATTAAAAAGCCTTGGTTTTGTTTGGATTTCAGAGGGCATTGATAACGTTTGCATGTGTGCTGAGTGAGGCGGCTGAAAGTTCAAATATTTGACCAGATGCACCCCACGTTATTGGGCTTGTTTCGAGATCATAGGCCGGCTAGGATTAGAGCAGGAATAGAAATTCACTCACTTTTGTTAAGACAGATGCATGAAGGTTGGTTTCTTTTAAGATGCTTGGGATTCTACAGAAACCGTACCTTTTCTTTCCTCCATGCCACAAGCATTTCATCACCACGACTGCTCCTAATGCTAAACGTTCTGTGACGTTAATGTTGTCCCCTCACTACTGATTGTTGCAGTTGACACTTTATTTAGGTGGTGCCTGTTTTTTTCTGCCATCTCTTCTACCAAATTTAACGCAACACTGCTTAATTTTATCCAATGGAACACCATGAACTCGTTACAAACATCAGTGTCGCAGTCTCAGCTCCCACGGTTTCAGTTGTTGCAGATAATGAACGTGGTACCAGTGTAGCTAAGAATGGGTGCGTCCCACGGAGACACAACACTGTCAGCGTCCTTCCATTAAGAAAGCTTCCAATCAACAACGCGGTTGTCAGATCCACAAGGAGAAGAAGCCGGCAGTTTGTATCGTCGTGGAAATGTGCGGTTGATGCGTTCTCTGCGCCCCCCAGTGCGAATTGACTGGGCATGCTTTGTTCAAGGAGGCGCCTGCATTTCCCTTCAAAGTTCCGAGCATGCATCCTAGTGCAGGCGAAGTAGAAGGGCAAACATTGTGGTCTTGTAGCACGTCCTGCAGCAGCGACTTCAGTAGCCTGAATGGTAGCACTGTGTTGAGTAGCCATGAGAGCCTACTAACACTGCAGTCATCGACAATAGCTCGGAAACCATGCAATGCATCTAGGCTATTAAACAATGAAAAAAACCTTTATAAAGAACAATTTTGTGATTAGTAGTAATGATCCGATGAATGCGTATTCAGGATAGTTGAAGAGTGAGGCAGAGGAAGGACAAGCCAGCAATCAACTTCTCTCCATCCCGCTAGTGTTTTTAATGATGGAAAGTGAATTGTGAAGCATCGTCACTCTCTGCTGCTACATCGCGCAGGTTCTAGAATCAGGCAGATTAACAGTGTTGCAAGCAAGAAAATGCTTGAAGTGTCACATGAAAACTCATAGAACTGGACCAAACACAAAATTCGAATCAGCCGAAGAATGCCTCATATGCCCTAGGATTTATGCTTGTCCGTGATTTTTGGTGAACGTAAACCTGACAAATGGAGTAGAGCTTGCACTGCACATCAAACCTGTGGTTGAGTTTGGAGGAGTGGATGCAAATCCACTTACCTGGGTCTATTCAGGTTAGCAGAGTTGTCATCAATATTGGCACGCACCCCACCAGCATGAGACAGGACAGCAGAGGGTGGAATTAACTTACGTCTGGGGTGTGAGGAGCACTTTGCGTCGGAATGGCTTCTATCAAATAGGTTATCTGCACTACTGATGGAGTCGATACAGGCTTCTTGTAATAGTCTAGCAATAATTGCTTCTCACCTATCTCAGTAGAGTTAAGAACATCATTTGACACTACACTTTGTTCCCTTGATATCCCACAAAGCCCCACATCACAACTGTTGACTGGGTAGTTTGGTCAACACGCTTTCTAACTCATCGCCCTGTAGACGTGAGTCCCAAGCCCAACGTGTATGTGGAAATGGGACATTCATGTGGCACCTACTTGCGGCATCACTTCATCCAAGATAAGTAAAAAAGTCATCCCCACGTAGACTACTAGACGATGTGTCTATGTGCGATGCAGGAATACAAATGGATGCAGCCCACTCAAACTAGCTTTTGAAGTGCTTTTACCGGCGGAGCATCGGCGTCAATAGGTCAACTTCTCCCTTTTGAGTTTGACCAGTGAAAATGTGGGCTTTGAATGCTGCTTCATAGCGGGACAGGTAAAGATTGCATTAATTAGGGCAACACTTAATTTACTTTACTTCACTACGCATGACAGCTTAATACATTTGATCCTTCCCTCCTGGCGGTTCACGTTTGCGTCCCCACCTGCGTGGTTTGTCTATTGGTAGAGAGACTGTGTGTCCAAGTTACCACTCCACACTCCTTAAAACCTATTGTGCATGTCGAAAGAAGAGATGGAAAAGAATAGTTCCCGCAATTAATGGCTTGATTAATGGATTATTCAGTTGTAATAACTGAGTTTATAACACAAGGACGCAATACTCCCTAATGAAAGGGACATCGCAGAACAAGTTAAGGCTGGACGAACCACTTCGGAGTAGTACGAAATGGAAGTTTCTATTTTGTATACCGAGGGACCGCTAAATCTGGAGTCTGTGATATGACTGTCTTCAAAGGAAGAAGGATTGTGAGCCAAACCCATACAGCCGTGATCACTCACTTTAGCACCGTGCTTCGTGATGAGCTACCTAATCATCAAGGATTTGGTTAAGTCGGCTGTCAGAGATGATCGAACGCATGTATGGAGATTTGGCGTGTTTTTAGAAGAAGAAAGTGGTGGAATGTGAAAGAATTTTTGCCATAGTAGTTAAAGCAGCAATTGGTTAGGAGTGGCAAGTGAGGAAATGCAATGGAGCTGACAACAAGGGATTTCCTTAATTCCCCACTGAAATGCCTCTCCAAAATGAATATCTACATAACCCCTGACTGTGTTAACAAAACCGAGGTGTATGCTGGCTAGTAATGGTGGAGATCACTATTGCTTCTTCTCAATATTAGTAGGTTCAGACATCGTCCACCTTAAAACAGTAAAGCTTTCTGGCAAATTTGCAGAGGGAGGTGACGCAAACGTGGATGATTTAATGCCAATGGACTTCGTCCCACTCCCCCTGAAACGCGTTAGAAGGAGGCACGAAATTTGCGTTGAAGTGAGCCTTACGCACTTATCCAACCACGCTTAAGTTTCCTTCCGTTGTCTTGTGAGCCAGACATTCAGGATGGAGGGTGAAATCGTCTCTGTTTTGCATAACTTGTAGAAGGCAGAATAGAACACGTTGATGTCTGTTCGTCTTAAAGTCAATGGGGCTGCTGGTTGTCCAAAAGTTTGCGTTAATTCAAGACCAATAGTAGTACAACAGAAAAGACAGAAATGAAGTGAACATGACAAATGCAACGTGTATGTTTTACTCTCAAAAAGTCAGAGTAAAAATGATTATGGGAATGAAGGTGGACTAACGCATTCCCTGGACTGAGCAGTAATGGAACAATTGCTTGTTTGCAGTGATTTGCCAAAATCTGCAAACTAGTGCTACCACGAGGGATGTCGGTGATGGCCGAATTTGTAATCAATTCGTTAGTTGCGAAATCGCGTCCTTCCTAGCCTTTAAAATATGACACCGCTGTAAGGCTACCGTGTAACACTTGTACCTCGCAAATTCTCATCTGTGACATTTGTGCTTTTTTCCCACTTTACAAGATTCCCTGCTTTAGCTGAATTGTGTTAGATTTCAGGGAACACTCAGTGTCTACTTTGTTATGTAAAAATTTCATTACACTGCAAGTTGTCCTGGTGTTTCCAATGGCCATAAATAATTGAGGCGATGTGTCTTGCAATCTCCTCACAGTATTTAAGGTCTTTGTTGACGTGGCGGTCGATTTTGCTTTTACGGTTAAAGATCCTTATATAGCCTGTCTGCATTCAAGCTTCGAGAGCAAATGTAAAAGTGTCGGGTTGAAGTCTGATGCCAAGTGAGGTGCCGCATTCATCTCGGTAAAAGTGCAGTGTGGGAAATTCCACCTCACTACACTCCTTTAACCTCAGCTAAGACGGTCTTCCAGTGAGGTAGTTGCTACGATTGCTTGGTGGATCTCTCGGGCTGGCAAGTCGTGTCTGTGTCTGTGCATGTAAACATACGCCAGGTATTGCGAGGGGCCCAGAGTTTGAGGAGGAATGACATGTGCGCCAAAGCGATGGGTATGGTGGCAGAAAGTATACCGCTGACGAGCAGAAGAGAAGGTATAGAAAGATTGAGGGTAGAGTGAATGTAAAGAATAGCACGACCAACACGTCGATGGTCATCACACCTCGTCATTGACGTCTGTGCTGAACTGACGGGTATTGTATAAGGAAGAGATGAAAATACCGTGTGACATGCACTTGCATGATTTGTGGTGCACATATAGGCCAGAATCCACACTTCATGATTGGCCGATTACACAGATTTATGGAAAATGCTAAGGAGGTGCCATAGTGAGTGAATGCGGGGGCAATGCCCGGTATTTCCAAAGAGGTGTCTCCACATCATCTGTGCGGCAGACTAGTGAAGCAATGCAAATCCACTCTATTCTACAGACCCGAGGTTCGGTACACCTCCTAAAGCACCTCTCCTCTACAATCATTGGGCAGCTCAAAATCGCTCACGGAATGCTGACAAATCAAGAGGGTGAGGTGTACATAGACGCAGAGTTCTACAACAGATCAAGTCTTGGCAAATAACTGCATCAATTGGGGATGGAAAGTATTAATGGGATTGGCCGGAAGTTATGCAGGAAACAATGGCAAGATGTTAGGATCAGATCCTCTGCCAGAAGGCAGGTCAGATCACAAGTTGAATGGTGTTTGAATGATAACACCACCATTTTTCACTTCCCGCTCGTCTGTTTCAAGGAGTCCGTAAACTACGGGGGATGGCGGAGGTATATTTGCAGGAAATGCGCCGATGTGGATACTGGACAGATCTTCTGTCATATGTTTGGAAGATAGTTGACAAGTTTGGATAGATAAATAAGTGGATAGATTGGAACAAATATGCAAAGTAATAAAAGTAAAAGACTGCAAATGCAATATTTGTATGAATTGTCTGAAGAATCACTTGAGGCCAAACATGCCATTTGCACCAAAAAACGATGGACGCAAGATGTGCTTGTAAGACTTTTGACATTATTCTTTTCACTTTCTGTCTTCGTTCCTTTGCATCCAGTGGACTGATGAGATGGGACATTCCATTTTAGTGACATTACGAATGAAGGAACAGGGTAGAGGTTTATAGGTGATCAGAATATACACATCAACCTCGGGTGCTGATGACGTCGTCCCGACATGAAACTCGATTCCTTAGTGATTTCCTCTATCCTATAAGTCCAGTTGTGAAAACATGTGCTGCGATGCAATATGGATTAAACAAACCTCCAAAGTTGTTTTACTATGCCACACGCTTGACCTCGAGGCAGTTCATTAATTGGTCAATCGAAGTGATGGTCAACTCGATTCATACTCCTTCAAACCTTTGGCGCATGACTGAAAAACAAAAAAATCATACAAATAAGTCCTTCAGGTAAGTTGGCTGAAAAATTTTTGATGAATTCTGGTGATCTTACCTAAATTGCTCTTTTGCAATATTCCTTTCTTAATTGAAGGACAGTTTCGAATGTTGATGGGCCTCAACGCCCACCGCCGATTCCTCTTCTGCTTTCACTTTCCCTGGATTTTAGTACAATGGCAAAGCTATCTCGCCTTGTGCTTTCTTGAATTGTGCTGTTACACCACATCACAGCAGAGGTGTGGGTGGGTAGTCAAACGGAAACTGGTGTAGAGAAGGAAAGCGCGGTGAAGACGGTCAGCATCTGGGTACGCGACTTAGATGGAGGGTAATAGATATAGAGAGGTGCAAGGAAACCTCACACTTCATTTCATTGTAGGGCAAACTACTTCACCTTACACGGGATTCAATAACTCACATTAAGTACTGATTATGGGCACCAGATAGGAATTGCGTATTCCATTTTCTGGGTTTCATGAATTGACAATGAGTAAGGAAAAACAGATTGTGAGCACAATCCGACAGTATAAATGGGTGACGCAATTCGTTCCCTATTTTACGCTTCTGTGTAAATGGTGGGTGCTGGTGGAGGTGTAGTTGTAGGGAATGCGTCGATGTGGTTATTGGACGGATCTTCGGTTGGTTATTTGGAAGAAGGGTTATCAGTCTGGATGGGTAGATACAGGGATATAGCGTGATTGGACAAATGGGTAAATAGAAATAAAATCTGCGAAGAAACACAAGTAAAAAATTGCAAATGCGATGTTGCTATTATTTGTCCAAAGCATTACTCGAGGTCAAACCTGCAAGATGCACACAAGTACGATGGACATATGACATGCTGCAAGATGCTGGGCATTTTATTTTTTTGGAACTAGTGGAAAAATTAGGTGGGACATTCCATTTTTGTAGGATTACTAATGTAGGAAGAGGGAACAGGTTTACACGCGTTCAGGGTACACCACAAACCCTGTTTCTGGTAAAGTCGCCCCTACACGCAACTCGATTTCTTGGTGATTTCCTCTATCCTGTAAGGTACAGCTGTAAAAGCATATATTGCAATGCAATAACACTTGCTGTTCATGGATTAAACAAATCTTTAAAGTTGTTTTACTATACTACATCCTTGACCTTGACAACTGTAATGCTTTCATTGCGCAGTTCGTTAATTTGTCAGTCAAAGTGATGGCCAACTTGCCACGTACTCCTTCAAACCTTACGTGCATGACTGAAAACAAAAATCAAACAAATGGATTCTGGAATAAATTTGCCTGTGCAATTTCTGATAACTTTTGACTATTTTAGTCAAGTCGCTCGCTTGCGATAATTTCTTTCTGAACTCAAGTGGAGGTTCGAATTTTTATAGGCCTAGACACTCACCACCAATTCCCTTCCACTTTTACATTCCCATAATTTTTCTACAGTGTTAATTCAACTTATGAGGGGGACCACAATAAAAGTAGAGCTATCCTACCTTGTGCTTTCTTGGATTTCGCTATTACATCACATGACACGAGATGTGTGAATGGGTAGCGAAGAGGAAACTGGTAATAATAACCTGAGTATCGTATTCCAATAGCGTGAATACAGGCGACATTTCATGGCAGGGCAAACTACTTCAATCTACATGGGCTTAACTATCTCATAGTAATTACTAGTGATCGTCACCGGAGAGAGATTGTCTTTCCCATTTCTCAATTGCGCGACTCAACTGTAGGCAAAGAACGACAGATTGTGAACACAACTCAAATACATAAAGGGGTGGCAAAACGCACTGACAGCTGCTGTGACCCGTCCATGACCCTTCCTCCCAGTTGCGCGAAAGAATGAATGAATGAGTGAGGCTCTACTATCCGTTTTACTGAATGAGGGATAAATTGTACAAATGGCTAAGAAGTGGGCTGTACAGCTCAAGTGTGGTGATTAGTTCAAATCCTGGACAAGTAGCGGACACGTCATCGCTGACAAAGTACTGTTAAGTTCCTCCGTACTCTGCACTCTGACTGAGGTCAAATAAAGTCAACAAATTAGTCGTAGTCTCATTCACTAACTAATGCGCATTCACGACCCCCAGTGAGGTATCCGGCGATTCTTAGTTGTCTCTAATCTTGAGCTACTAACATTTTCTTATTCAGTACCCCTTTGCTTTGACACAGGCGAGTAGATGTCAGGGCGATCAGGAGAATGTACGACCATAAATTTCTTTCGCATGCGTGGAAGTGGACATAACTGCTGCCACAAGGTGTGTGAAAGGGAACTCTGCATTACTCCCAACTCGTCTTGCTACTTCTGGAGCAATGAGGTAGGGGATAAAAGTATGACCACCTTATAACTAGGTGTGCTTCCGCTTTAACAGAGAGGGAGTAGACATAGCATACGTCGTTTTTAAGCCCATCGTTGGCCAATGGAGGAAGACAGGATTAATTTTCACCATGTAATCATTGACCTCCCTAAACATACGCCGTTCCATCCATAGATCCCATTGATCACAAAGAACTACCTTCTTATAAACACAAATTTATTGTCACTTCCTATCCTCAAAAATGTCATGTGAGAATGTGCCTTCTTCTGATTCTTCACCCTTACTTTCTCGGTTCTTTCCTTTTCCCTGCTTTCCATTTGGGGGTGATCTAATACGTAGAAGAAATCATCAAATGTTTACGCATGTTTAAGTACTGCTAATCAACGACTTCTCTATTAATTTTACCAGATCTGACCAGACTTGAAAAAGGATTTTTTAATGTTGTAGCCGTGATGTTGTAGCACGGCTAGTCTGACAAATGACGTGACTTATTCCATGATCCTCTATTGAATTCACAACAGGTTGTACCCATTAGGGTTAAGCTGCTTTCGAGTCTGTGAATTTCATACGTCTCCCACTACTCAACTGCTGTTGCATTATCTAAGTGTAATATCTTAGGAAGCGTATTTCAAACTGACTGACATTGAGCAGTCAGAGGCCTACAAGTCTACCGTGTCAGTGACACCCATTGTGACTCACACATTCCGACCAATGGAGACAGTAACACAGACTTGATTGTCACTCCAACTCCTCGCATATTCAACTCTACAGCGATCTACATGCAAAACTGAGGCTTTCAATCTTAAGTGGACGATAGGATACCTGACACCTACGAGCACTTTGGGTCATGCAAGACATCGATAATTAAAGTAACTCTTATTGAAAGTAATACTAAATTCTTGTTTAAGTGAGGTGAAAACAAATATGAACGAAAAGACGCCATTTGCTGCAGTATTTTTCCAAACGTAACAACTCCTACTTGACAACAGAACTGCACATTTGATGCAACGTAACAATGGCATACATGAGGGATAGTAAAAAGGTACTCGAGGAGACTTCTTTACATGTGAATGTTATTGTCTGCGTGAGGTGTTGTGGAGGAGGAGAGACAAAGGGTAGGTGGTAGGCGCTCGTATCCCTGCACTGTAGAAGGCAAGAGAGCGGTCTAAGTGGAACCATCACAAACGAGTAATCCAATCAACATCAACGCAACTACATCGAAATTTAGCAATGAGCTTACCACAGGATTTGTTCACTTTCCCATCTCTTCCCTTGACATACGCGAAAGGATTGGATGTGCACGAGGTGGAGTCCGACATCACGTCACCATACCAAAGGACAAGCCAAGGAGAAGGGAAAATACAATCGAGCAGTGGGCAGTAAAGCGTCACCATTGGCCCCGTTTTGGCTTATGGTGCGGTAAACTAACTATAATTTCCGTTTAATGGAATGAATGCAGTGCTTGCAACTCCTATTCAAAACACTATAAATCCGTTCATATTGTTGATCCCTGCTTTTGTAGTGGATTCCACGGTGAATCAGTGAAAAATCCACCTCTAAAAACCGCATGTGCTTTACCATCTCCGTGGTTCGTTCATTACCACATCAACGTGATGTCTGACTTGCCACCTCGCACCCATCCAGACTTACCGCGCCTGTGAAAGGGAAGGAGAAAGAATAGAACGAGAGAATTATCACATTGCATGCACTGATAGTCCG
The DNA here is from genome assembly GCA_000469725.3 of Echinococcus multilocularis. Classification (NCBI taxonomy): domain Eukaryota; kingdom Metazoa; phylum Platyhelminthes; class Cestoda; order Cyclophyllidea; family Taeniidae; genus Echinococcus; species Echinococcus multilocularis. Next base: position 2,175,863 of record LN902850.1, read on the forward strand.
CCCATGGACGAATTCGTGACCTAACTGCTGGCATATTTGGATAGACTGTAAGCAGGATTTAAACAGCTCTGGTCACTCATTTTGAACTTTCATGCTCTTGATGCTATCTGCCTGATTATCTCTGCATTGTTTGTCCCATTGAGCACTGAGTTGCCCCCAGGCGAACTGATTAACCCTACAAAAGGATGATGAAATTGAAGAAGACACGGATTGCCTTTCAATATACGTGGAGACAAGAAGCAGTAGCTGAGGAATGAAAGTGAGTACAGTTGGGGGAATTAGAAATTTTATCCCTCACTCTCTTTAGTGGCCAGAGGCGGGAAATACCATGTTGTGGGCACTTCTTATATTCAGCCACTTCGTTTTTCAGCCCATTCATATCCTTGCCTTGACAATATTAATTGCTTGCTTAGATCATGGTTAATTACAAATGAGATTTGCGAGATATTAGGAAAACCTGAGGTGGAAGCAAAACAATCGCTTTGACTAATTCGATGTGGCAAGTGGACGTGTTGAAGAATGTGCTTCATCAGATAAACGGTCGAATGGACTCATCCATGTTAACAGAGAGAACTCGGAGAAACAGCGATAACCAGTAGGAATGACTGGTGAAGGTGAGAATCTAATGCTGGTCCCAATTCCTTTCCATATAGGACAGAGGGAGACAAACAGCCACACCGACCACCTCAGGTGTTAACTCTGTTGCTCGCGGTTAAACATTTGGAGTGAGTGCTGTTAACTTCGCCCCAGATGGATGTCCAACCAATCCAATCCGTGCGTTTGCATCCACCGTCAACGTGCAATTTCAGTTCAAATAACGTTTTGCATCGACGACTGATCGGACGGGTGAACGAATGATTATAGATTACTCTTCACCTCTTTTTAATGCTAAATAAAATATGGAGTGGGTACTCACTAAATGACGAATTTGTTTGGACTGCCCCTATGTTTTTGCCAGCTTCGGTCGCTGTCTTTTCGTTCACGCCGTAAGAAGCAACCAATTTGCGGTTATGGCAACTCTGGAAGACGGGAGCATTTGTTAGTCGTGGAGAGGGGACAATCACGACACCACTACCCTTCAGCACTTGTGAGTGAAGGGTAAAATCTGATTGATAATAGCTATGTGAACTGTTCTGGGTACAGATTCCTGACCAATCCACACACTTTGAACCACACTGTGCTACGCCAGTGACCTATGCAATGCTTGCAACTCCCATTTCCAACACTTTAGAGTAGTTTATATGCTGATCCTTGCTTTTTTGGCTGAAATTTTAGTACTATTATAATCAGTGAAATAATCACAATACTGACAGAGGACACACGAAAAACAACCACTAAGCTCAAGGTTGACAATATACACAAAAAATATATGGGACACTGTAATCCTCATATTGTTTTAATGATCCTTTCAGAGAGGAGGCGGGGATATGAATTGGACCTCGTGACGCAGTCGATGTCCTGCAATCCTGAGAGCGGTTAGGGATCCTCACCCTCCTAAACTCTGTACTAGTTTTGAGACCTCTGGCAGATCGGAGTCGCCCGGAGTTCTTGAAGCTTCATGGTTGCCAGCTAGACCAATTGAGAGAGCCAGTTGGTATTTGCGTAGCATAGCCTCTCAACCAAAGCGGGAGGTCGGACCCCATGTCTGAACTGGACCGTTACCCAATTAGTGACCATGTTTGGAGGACAGCCACTGAAAGCGCATTGCGCCAGGAGTTGAAGGTTCTTGGCTAATTCTTCGTCGTCCTCTTCAGCTTTTTGGAGGCAAGGAAGAAGTCTCTGGCAAGGGTTTGTTCTTCCCCATCGATGACGGGTTGAGCCAATGGATCACAGCATTGGTCAATGTCGGTACCTTGGGAGATGCCGGCGTCGACTGCGGCCAAAAATAAACCATGGGGGAGAGTGCGGCTAGTTAGAGGTATTCTTTGGCGATGGGAATAGAGATGAAGGTCAAAATTTAGCAGTTTTGAGCCAGTCTTTGAAGCTGATCTCATCTTCGAAAGGGGAAGGGTCTGCCGGCGCTGCCACCAGTGTAGGAGGAGGCTCGTATGTCTCCTCTTCCCTGTTCATCGTACTCTTCGAGCAACCAGACTGGCTTGATTTTGACATATTTATTGGAGGAAGTGAATAGGGAAAGCTGGTACAGAGTTTTTGGGGGGTGGGGATCCCTGACCGCTAGCAGGCTTGCAGGGAGTAGATTCTGTTACGAGGTTCAATTCGTATCCCCGCATCCTCTCTGAAAGGGACCTTAAAATAATACAAATATTAAAATCACTTTGTTTCACAGTCTTCCAAAAGATGAACAAACGATGCTTAATGGATGCACCCACTTTGGCGTTATATCCATCTACTTTGAGATAGACTGCCAGAATTACCTACTCATCGTTCAAAGGTAGGACGCAATTTGCGAATTGGGGGAGTGACATACCGGTGGAATGTTGTTGCGACTTGTCGGATCCAATTAATTTGTTGAATGACCAGAGTTACTGATCGGATACATGGGTCTTATATCGCATGCAGATGGGAATATATTAATTACAAGATAATGCGATTCTAGGAAATATGAGGGATGGCGTGCACCGTTGTACCATTCCCCAACCTGCACTTCACCTTATTAATTTTTCTCACCACTTATCTCTACGTCATCTTTCACCTCACCGGTCCGTCAAATACAACTGACACCTACTGACCTGATCGCGAGACGTTAGGTTACAAGTTCTCACACATAGGGTTGGCAGTTTAACGTAAATGCCATAATATGAACTTGGCATTAAAAGGAAGACTAGTGATGACAAATTGTGACTGCAAAACCTAGAAAATTCTAATTTTTAATTAAGGGTTTATAATGCAGCATTCCCTTCTAGATAGTCTCCAAGGAGAACCCATCACCGCAGTCGAGAAGGTTTATTGGACCAAATGCCGACTCCGCAGTTCAGGTGCTATGCGTAGTCGGAGAAGAGGACACAGCGGTTAATTTGGTGTTCTAATCACCCAAGCCTTCATTCCAAGACAAATCCACATATTTCGTGGAAAAATTCATGAATCCTAGTTTTAGGATAAAAACCCGGTTAATGTAACTTAAATACACTACTTAAATTATCTTTAGCTTCCACCTCCAGATTCAGATTTTTAGGTTTATGGGATTGGCTATATGAGGACATTTCATGATGTGTATTTTGAAGTGGGTTGTCCGAAAAATACCAATGTTTTACAGGAGACCAGTGTCCACTTTTACCCTGTGAAATGACGATGAATCCCTTGATCGACAAGCATGATTTGTTAAAAATAGTGTACGGCTTGGAAGACGAATTTTGTATGTAGTACATTTTTGAGGAGGATTCCGATTGCATATCCACCTTGGGGATGAATGGTGGTGTTTTTCGTCAGGATCGAGGCGTCTAACTCGACAAAAAATGCGGTAGTCCAGTACAAATTTGGTTTTTACTTGTAGAAGGTTGAATTCTTTCTTCCTCTTAACGGACTAATCGGTACAGCTGTCCTTTTCCCGACCTCTGTGCCGGTATTGGATGGTGCGACAGATGCATTTAAGCTTGACCATAAGACAGTGGACAGTGTACAAGCGGCTTCCGGTTGTTTTGGTTAACCGTCTTTGGGTGGTTAACAGTAAACTGGAAGCAGGTCTATGCTGAATATGGGCTACGCAGTAGAAAGTGAAGTGAAAATATATTGGACTGAATAAGTGAGTGAGGACGGGGATATTTCGTTTGCACAACGATTGCAGGATGGCATCATCACTTTGGACAACGTAGAGCCGTTCCCATTCACAACAGTGCACTGCTCCACATCGTTGTGACTATACCCCTTGGAGGGTCGTTACATCCCACCATCGGTTTAAAGGAATTTTGCCTTGTTAAAGTGCTCTCTTTTGACATGACCCGACTGATGGGTGCTCGAAAGGTAGGTGTTTGCAGTGGACTGCAAGAGCAGAGAGGATTGGAAAACGGAGTTGTGTAGGTGAAATCACCTTCATACCTCATCATTCTGTAAAATAATAGCTTTTCGTGAAGCCCTAAACAGAAGAAAATGAGCACTTTCTCAGCAAACAGTGAAGAAGGAGACCAATTGTAGTCCGGCCGAGGGAATGTTTCTGCAGATAGACTGTGGTGTTAAGCGAACCAAATTTATTCTGCCTATTTGACATTACTCCTTTCCTCATGGATGCAAATAAGACAGTAGTGCTGTTTGCAGGGAGCCATCTTCCACTTCCAATCAAGATTAACAGTGTGGCAGCGTATACTACTCAAAACAAAACAATTCAGTAGTTTGCTCAGACAAGTTAATGAATACCACTATTCACAATTCCTTTCTTCCACTTGTACTAGGTAGTCAAGAGGCACTTTTCTGCCGTCATAGTGATCAACATTAAAATATCCTCCTCTGTTCACTTCACCAAAACGCAATGTGAGTGTGAGTGAAAAGGGAAAAAGCAACTTTAATAGCAGTTCTAGCTTCACGTTTTCGTCTCCTCGGTTTAGACATTTGCCCAACATTTATTGAATGTACTTAATTACTACTTCCATTTTGATGCTTTTACCAATTGATGTTTACGTTGGCACCCAACAATGAGCACCTGACAGCTTGGACATCCTATGGCTTCTCACAAAAATCCATGGCAGACTTTTATAGTCCTTCCTTGCTAATAGAAGTGTGATTAGGCACCAGAAATGCATGAAGGGTTGTCAGTGCATTTAACATGGGACTAACTTATCTCACTAATAATAAAATGATTCGCAGCAGTAAGCGGACCAAGATATGTGATGGGAATTTTTAAAATTCATTTCTGTAGCGGGTTCATTCAATCCTACATCTGCATTCCACGCTGCATGCATGCCAAATGTATTTATTTGGCGGCAATGACTTCGAAGCAACGAATCATACATGGCACTTCCAACGATCATTCACAATCCAAGTGTGTCTGCCTATCATCTTACAATAATAACTGATGCAGTTTGCTCTAAAAAATAACCAAATCGGAGTGTGGTCATGAAACATCTCTGCATTCTACTTCGGGATCCGGCTGTTCAATTTATGCTATCACGATTAAAATTTACTTGCTAAGGAAGCAATTCGACGAAAATAATATTGCTTTATAATTTGGTATTGTGGATACGAAAGTCATCATAGTTTATTCCTGAAGTGTCAAACAAGTATATAAATAAGTAGCGTCCCCTAAAATATGCCCGCAATCCAGATGTGTAAAAAGTTCAGACTAATGGCCGAGAAAATCAAGTTGGGCAAAGTTGAATGTAAACATATCACCCTGCCAAGCGGAAAATCTACATCTTTATACAGAGCAGCAAAGCAGTGGTCTCTGTTCGCTTGTGGCTATTGTGCGCAAATTGCATTCCCTATCTCATTCGGACGCCCTAACGTAATCCTTGTTTGTGAGCTATTAGCAGGGGCTTTGGATAGGAGTGTTAAATCCGTGCATAACCAGCAACCACGGCACAGCCCATGCGTCCGTTGTGGAGCATTGCGGCGTTGTTTGTGCACATCTCATGCAATTTTGCGTATGAAAAGGCAAAAATGTCCTCATGTCAAACTTCGGTTACAAATGTCAAATAAACAAGAATAATTGTTGGCTCATGCATTGCGATATTCCAAAGAAGAAATTAGTACGGAAATTGTTTGCCATAAGCCTTATTAATCCAAATGGTGAGTCAAAACGTTGGTTGAGAGTTAAGGTGTCCACATTAAATGGGCAAAGCATTTTATCCATCAGTAACCGCAAGTGAACAGGGTAGACTGCTTTTGCTTTTTCGCTGTCAAATTTTGACAGTTACATTCCAAAATTCTCCGTGTGGCAATTAGAAATATTGCCTAAGCAATGTGATGCCTTTCCACTCAAATTTGCAATTTTCTATAGCCTTATAACTCGGCTGAACCGACTTAACTATCCGAAGCACTAATAAATGAATAAATTTCGGAGCCGTATAAAATTTGTAGCGACTCGTCGACTTCCTTGCCACTATCACTGTCCAGAACCGTTTGATGTAAACATTAAAATAGAGAATAATTAGTAGCCGAATTTCCATCCACCACCACTTGAACAAGTGGCGATTATTCGACTAGTGAGAAATAAATACCAACACCGGGAGAAATTGAAAACCGGAGTGTAATCAGTTGACAGTCCCATGCTTCCACTTAATTTCATCAATCTTATTGACAATGCATCTTGCGTACATTAGCGATTTCGTTTTTGATGCTATTTTTAATTACATATACCCATGTAAACTTAAAGTGTATGCTGATTGGCGGTAGGGGTTGTAAGTTGAGTTAAAAAAAATATCAAAAAGTCTGGCTGCCATGTAGGTAGTTAAAAATATCCTCGCGTTGTAGCCTAGTAGGAAAGGGTTAAGCAGGGTAAATGCGTTGACAAATGTACTGACACATTCCAGAGGGCTACATGCTGAGGGCTTAATTTGGCAATACCAGTGCCATTTCAGTAGCTGAACCTGAAATTCATTCCTTTAAAGTGAAGGCTGTGGTTGTGGCTTTGCTATCGCCGTGGCTGTTTGCCATGTTGCTTACTTCAGTGCGACGAGTCAAATGACTACTGCCTGTCACACCGACGGTCAGAGTCATGCTCGAATCAAAAGAAAACTGAATTTTGCCCTACTCATTTGTATCCTTAGGAAAGAAACTACCATTGCAATGTTTAAATAAACGTTTAATGCCATCACGCCAGTAATCGCTAATTTCAGTGCCAGTTACTTGTATCAGTTGCTGAATAAGCTGTGCTAAACTCTTGTTTACAGTCACTTTAAATTAACGAGGTTAGATACTCGGATTTCTTTTTTAATTTTTAGGAGAAAATTTATTTACTTTTTACTTTTTATACAAAAGTGTTTATTATCTTTAGTCCTGTTAAAGTGAATGCTTCACAGTCATGTTGTTGGTTTCTCGTGGTGATCTAGAACAAGAGATAACCTGGAAAACGAATGAAAGTGGCTGCACAACTAGGCAACATTACTGCGTGTCAATGCTGTGGCATAGGCACACCAGTGAAGAGCAACAAAGGACCTTCAAAACCACCCCAAAATGTGCAACTGTGACTCCCAGCTGGGGATTTATCACTCGTAGCTACTTTATTTGGCAAGTGGGTAAAATTTGATGCAATGACAACACCGCTGGAGTAGGCAACTAGTCATTGTGACAGTTTGTTTTGGATTACAGCCTGAGTACAAGTGTAGGCACGGCAAGGCAATGTTGCTGTTTGCACAGGTTTTTCAATTCCTGATGAGAGGCTCAAAAATTACCCCACGACAGTGAAGCGCACTTTCACCTATTTGCGGAAATGTGTCCTGAAAACTGCTGCGAAAAGGGCTGGAAAGCCGACGTAGAAAAGAATTCAGATTCTACCAAAATGTTTTCTTGGACTTCAATTCTCTTCTACTCAGTAACACAGCCAATGGAAAAAAGGCAGTTTTGTGCATTTGGAGGATAAGTAAATCAAGCGGCAAATCTTGTAATTAATCTGCCATAACAATGATGCTGGAGCAGGCTGAAATCAAGCCTAACGACATGGTCGGCAGAGGTGTAGAATTGTGTGCTATGTTCGCACATGGATGTAACGAAGGCACAGGCCCTGCGGGTGTACCGCTGCCGACTGATCATCCAATCATAATGGAGCAGGTACTTATAAGTAGATAATTCCTTGAAATTATGAGTTACACACTGCTCATGTATCCCAAGGCCTGTTCAAGACTTGTCAATGCCGATTGCAATGTCGTTGTTTTCGTTAACGATGAAATTCGGTCGCTAGGGTCACCACTTTCTTCGTTGGAAAGACTCTTGCCAAATTTGAGAAAGTGTGTTTGTCTTTAGCGCATCCACATGGTAATAGATGCTCTTCTAACCAGCCAACAAGGGGGTATTTTGGCTTTCAGGTAAATCCCAAATTACCCGAATCTTGTGACCTCATCCCATTCCCTTATCACCCTTACCAAAGACTGGTGAGTGTCTACAAATAGTTTTAAAAAAGACGGTATTGGCCATGATTTTTACTGAGATGATTGCTGACGCCCTTCAGCTCGATGTTTTGGGTTCGATTAAAGACATTGAGGCCATTTGAGTGTTCTAGCGTCGGTTTAAATGTCTGACACTTTACAGTTTAGGGTTATCCCAGTGAATGTGATGTGATGAATTAAAACAGCCCGGATTTTTGCACAGGATACCTGTAGTCCCCTTAAACCCCTCATGGCGCGTTGGTGAATCTCTTGTCCCGCATCACGTGGTCTTAAATTTTCATGAATTCCAGGCATTGGTTCCACAAATTAGGGGAAATGAACTTTGACGTACTGAATCCTGTAGAGATGCACCGTTCTGCAAATAAAACATATCTGGATTTTTAATGTTATTATGTGGAAATGCAATATTAACTCATCAGTTGTCCTTTTTAATATTGTGGATTGTCGCCCCAACTGGAAAACTTGATGGGGATACTGCAGACAGTCGTAATATTTCGGATGTGGCTTCTAAAGCCATCAAAATGTATGTCAACTTTAATTAATACAAAGTAGAAAAGAGTCGATTTTCTCAAATATTTCCAAAATTCTTTTAATATTTGTCAAGGGAAGTATGAGTTTTGAGTAGGCAGATAATTTTATCGTTATAAGTAGGTGATGTATAAGCTGGACTTTCCCCTTTCAGGACACATCGCATAGGCTGTCGGAGACCACTCCTTGTAATTGGAGATATTGCGGAGGGACCAAAAGACGCTGTCTGGATGAAAAAAGATTTTCCTCTGCTTAATGCCATCCTTGGTGCTATGCATGCCCTCTATAACGTAAGACATGCTTTCCAACGTACTCCAAATACTGTCTTCTTCAGCCACTGGAACTGCGCAAGGCATTTCCTGAGAAAGCGATGAAGTTTGATGCTCTCTTGGTGTTTGGTGCTTCGGAGAGTATCTTGAGGGTGGCCTACGCGATGAAGGAGGGATGCCGCGTAGCCCGCGACATCGCCGGTTCTGATCCAGAGCGAATGTCCACTCCGCGAATTGTCGAGTACCTAAAGCGTGAATTTGCCTGCATGTCCAAGGTGATGATGCAGGTTGGGGAGATCGACACTTGTGCATATCCTCTCATGGCAGCTGTTAATAGAGCCGCTTCGGGTAGGACAGCTGTTGTCTGCATTTGGACTTTCGATTTTTGGGGTGACCCCTAAATATCCCACTTACTTTAAGAGTTGAGCGGCACAATGGAAAGGTGGTGCACTTGACTTACGAGGGTGCTTCACCGGTAGACACAACACTCTTCCTGATTGGCAAGGGCATCACCTACGACACGGGTGGAATGGATGTGAAGGCGGGTATGCACAGGGACAAGAGTGGGGTCGTAGCAGTAGCAGGGTTATTTTAGGACCTTAGGTCTGCCTAAACGGAAGGGCCTTTAGGTAGATGAAGCAATGACCCTTGTGCGCAACAGTATCGGTTCCAACTGTTACGTAGTTGACGCTATCATCACTTCGCGTGCCGTTTGGCGCGTCCGTGTGGGGAACGTCGACACTGAAGGAAGGACGGTCATAGAGAAGGCTTTAGCATAGATCCACGGAAGGGTTAAAGAGCTGGCGAAAAAACAGCAAACGGTTATAACACCTGCTTCGTTTTACAGCTCCTCTTCTCGAGCATTCTTCGTGTTCTCGCATTTACAATAGTAACCACTATGTAGTTTGGACTTTAAAATTACCGGCAATTGGGTCCATTGCATAAACTTTCACAGGCGAAAGACAGCCAGAAAAGGGTGAGGCAATTAGCTTCAGAAACGAAGGCTTTGAAAAAATTAAAGTAAATGTTTAGTGGAGGTATACTCCACACCTCATATTCTAGTTGCTACACCATTTGATCCCAACAGAACCACAGCCACGCCAAACCGGTGTAATGCAACACTTGTGCATCCGAGCTCAAGCTACTGCATTCACCAATCTCCTTTACTAAATGGAGGGTGAATGTCATGCAGAACCTCAACAGTACCCCATCTATCAAGATTGATCGACACTACCACCCCATGTTACGTACTCGAGTGTTGCGGAAATGACACTCCACAGTCTCCACAAAACAACGCGCTCACCAAAATAACCAACGGCAGCACATTGAAATGAGTCATTACTACTTACTTTAGACAGAGCGACATATCACCATGCAGACACCACAAAAAATGGGCCTATGGTACACTCGTGTACCCCTTTTATCAAAAAACACGCAGCAGGGTAATACGGTTGTAGGGACTCGTGCATGTTGACCGAGGGGACTCTAGTGGACAGCGATAATGGGCAGGATTGAATTTAGTGAGGAGGATGACTAATGAAGGTGGGAAAACAATGCTGGTTCCGATTCCCTTCCATGTAGGAAAGAGGGAGACCAACGGCCACACTGACTACCTCACAACAACCGACCGACTAAAGCAGCTCCTTCCCAGTTAGCCAGTTGCTCACTCAACTGTGTTATCGCAATTAAATAGTTGGCGTGAGTGCTGTTGACTTCGTGTCAGATGCATGTCCAACCAATCCACGCCCTGCGTTTGCATCCACCATCAACATGCGATTTCAGTTCAAATAACGTTTCGCACTGACCACTGATCGGAGAGATGAACGAATAATTGCATATCACTCTTCTCCTCTTTTTAATGCAGGAAGGAAATGTGGAGTGGCCACTCACTGACGGATTGATTTGTTTGGGCTTATCCTTTGTCTTGCTAGCTTCGGTTGCGGTCGTTTCGCTAGCAAACGCCTCACTTGCCGGTGTCAAATGTATGCATGATTGTCAACCTCGATTAAAACGTTGACTTTGCATTCGCTGAGGCGCAGTATGAGTAGTATGGCTACACGGAGCCGGCAAGAATGTGTTTTCTGCATGGACACTAAGTATTAATCCCTTCGGCGAGGAGGGCGATGGGGGCACAGCAGTAGGGGCAGCAGCAGAGCCAGCCGAGTCGCAAGGTGTGGTGTGGGAGAGTGGAGTAGGAGGCGTCCTCGGTGGGCTGTGGCTTCCGTGAAAACGGAGGTGGAGGTCGTGGTGTGCAGCAGCGGATTGGTGGAGAGGTGGGAGAGAAGGTGCAAAGTGAGCACCGCAAGTGCATGTTGAAGGAGGAGGGGGAGGAGGAGGAGGAGGAGGAGATGGGAGTGATAAAATTGAGAAGTGAGTGCTGAGAAGGATGCCAAGGAGGGCATCGCAGATCAGTGAGGTCACCCATTTGTGCACGTTAGGGGTACATTTCTCTCTTGTAGGATGTAACTGTTCCGCAGGCGGTGAATGCAGCTGAGGAGGAGGATGAGGTAAACAAACTGAGCGCTTCGGATGATGATTTCTGTGAGTTCAGGTAATCCTCAAGCCTTTGAGAATGCTCACTCTACAAGTTCAACCATCTCATATTCACTTGCTTTATTCTTCGTAGCGTTGCGCGAATGTATCTGGTCAAGCCGACATGTTGGACGAGGACCACTGTTGATCATCTGATGCCATAAAAGGCATTCTTGTAAGTTTATAGACCAATCCGGTTTCGGTTTGCAAATTGAACATTTTGAATTAAATCTTATTTCCTCGCTCACTCTATGTGGCATTTGCGGGAGGCCATTGTCGTTGCAATTGTTTGATGTTTCAATTTTGCGTCTTTGCTTTCTCGCACTTTGCTGAATCCTTTGTGGGTGTGTTGCTTGTTGGTGGGTAAAACAAACGCGTTGCGCCTAGCGTCACACACTTGTGACAGGTGTTCTCCCTCACTTTGTGTTAACCAAAGTTGTACCTCCTCGTTTCCGACACACAGATTAGTTGAGTTTAAGAATGTACAAATTAACGCCATGCTGTCTCCACTGTTTTCAGGCAAAGACTGGATAAGACGATAGTTTGTGTCTTGTGGTGGTCGATTGCCCTGCCGATTGTGATGGTATGCATGTTACTCCTTGTCCGAGTTTTGGTTGTTGAGGCCCTTGTTGAGAATTTCGGCACCGACTTTAGGCGGTGGATGCTCAAGTTCACCCTGTTGGAATCATAGATTTTGTGATTGTCCAACGCAACTGTGCAACCTCCCTTTACAAATTCTTTGGTCATCATTTCTTTCAACTTCGGTTTTCATGTTGACAGATCCTCAGCAATTGCTCTCCAACTGGTTGCTGCTGACTGACTTCACGTTGCTCAAAGGCTGTCACAACCAGTAGACGGAAATCGTTTTTTGAGTGCGATGATGGCAATTCTCCCATTCTTCTAGGTTATATCTACTAATTCACTAAGTCGTCTTCTTGCGATGTCATAGTGTAGACTGTAAAAGTTGCACCAACCAAGACAAAACACATGATGGAATCGGTTGGTGTTTAATGCTTCCTCCTCTGCGCAATTTGGCGTTTTCCAACAAAGTGCGGTAATTCGTTGCTTAACTACATATCAGGCGAATCTACCTCACTTCTTCTCAAGAAATCGTTGGAATATTTCCTTGACATTGGAACCAAACACAACTTCTGTAGTCAATTTGACAAGCAGAAGAACTGACTGCTGGGTGGGCATTACATTTGTATCCAACGTTTTTAGCACATTCAGGAATGCCGGCATCCAGACTGCTCCTTCTCATCTTTTACAGCTGTGGTTAGATTTTGGTGATGCCAAATTTACTAACGCAGACACCGTGACATGTGATACGACTCTCTAAGAACTCCTCCATGCTGTTGTGGCAGTGTGAGGTGGACGCGTGATCCACACAATCGCCCTCAAGAGAGGTGCGCCACAGGGCGATAAACACCAAACCCATACTGGCAGTGCTGGTAACCAAAGAAGTTACTGATTTACCCAAGGCGTGAAATCTTCAGGTGAATTTCATTTTTCCTAGAGAACCCGTGTGCACTGCACATTTGTATAAAAGGATATTTTTCCGACGTGATGTTAAACGATTTCTTTTGTGCTATATAGAGATTTGTTTTTTCATATCTCATGTCAGTATTTATGGAGCCATGTATATTGCAAGGCAAGATGTGATGCTATCCTGTCCCTTCATTTTTTCATTTGATTGTAGGAGGTGCTGGTGTGGTCGGAAGACGGACGAACTCGTAAACTGAACATTTGCAATGGCCAGAGCTATGTTGACGGTGAAGTCTGGGGTGGTCCTTGCCAAATGGATGAAAGTAGGCAGGAGCTCAAATACTTCTCTTTTCCACGCACAGGCCCCTCTTTTCAATTTCTTACCCATTATGATAAGAGAGCTGTTGAGTGCATGAGAATCCTTTCCGTTACTTCAACAAATCAAACTTTTCCATCGTAGATTCGTGTACAGTTCTTTTGTTAAATTTCCTTCAATGAGTAAAGAACAGCATAAATGGAATGTTGATTGCATTTAAAGACAAAAAATGACCTGATTTAATGCTCAACAAACTCACGGCAGAAGGGCGATGCGTTCTCCACAAGCTTAGTGCCTTGCCATTCGCACAGCGGTTCTTCGTTAAGGCTAAAGCGAACCTACACTTCAAAGTTAGGAAGAGAGACAAAGTTGACCTGCACAGTGTCATGAGTACATGATGAAAGGGCTGCGCAAGTTTTGTCTGGATTATAAGTCAATGCGTTGAGAGCATCAATAAAACAATTTACAAACCATCTAGTCACTGTTTGCGTCTTTAACAGCGAATTTGAGTTCCTCATGCGACTTTTCACGAAGAAACCGAGAAAGTGGAAACGATGTCTTCAAGTCTACTTCACCTGCATGGAAACCATAAGCTGAATATATTTCCTGATCCCACTTTTCCTCAGCACACAAGTAAGTAAAGGCCTCCGACATCACATAGACAAAATAACAACATTCACTACTCGAAATACTGTGTTCTTCAAAGAGGGTTTATGCAAATTCAGTTAATTGAAACAGGCGTCCATCTTGCAACATTTCTGCATTTTCCTCTCCAGCTCTACTCACTCACCTCCCCGTGGTCTCTAAAATGTACAATTCGGTATGAAGAATGTTGTGGCAACTAGGAGGGATCGAGACTGCACTAGCAATGCCTTCTGCTTTGATACGTCCTTCAGCGTGATGTTGGTACTTCCTAAAATGATACACACTGTTTCTGGTGGCATTGACAAGAATTGCTATTTCATTGTTGCCGTTCACCCACAACAACCGTGCATTTCCTACTTCCCTACCTGCATAGAATCAACCTGAAACTGTTTGATTTGTTGAAGTAACGGAAAGGATTCTCATGCACTCAACAGCTCTCTTATCATAATGGGTAAGAAATTGAAAAGAGGGGCCTGTGCGTGGAAAAGAGAAGTATTTGAGCTCCTGCCTACTTTCATCCATTTGGCAAGGACCACCCCAGACTTCACCGTCAACATAGCTCTGGCCATTGCAAATGTTCAGTCTACGAGTTCGTCCGTCTTCCGACCACACCAGCACCTCCTACAATCAAATGAAAAAATGAAGGGACAGGATAGCATCACATCTTGCCTTGCAATATACATGGCTCCATAAATACTGACATGAGATATGAAAAAACAAATCTCTATATAGCACAAAAGAAATCGTTTAACATCACGTCGGAAAAATATCCTTTTATACAAATGTGCAGTGCACACGGGTTCTCTAGGAAGAAGGAAATTCATAGGCAGTGATGATCCGTCTGGCGTTTTAATGACCCGCAGTCCCCAGAGCACTGGATCTGCCCCTATTTCACACACATAAACGAGCAGTTTGAGTTAATTTGTGGGAACACAAACAACAACCTTGCGGAGGGCGCCTGCATCCATTACGAGTTACAGGGACTTTTTTTTAAGATTAACTCATATGAGTGGTGTAGCGGGTGAATTGCATAAAATTCCACCATAAGACACGAGTAAAGGCGCCGCATCTTCAAGTGCGTATAAGTGATGCACGAGGCGGGTGCGAATGGGGCTGGCATCTCACGACCAATCGCTATCAGGGACTCACCATCTACGACGCATGGCTTTTTTCCCCAACCTAACCCACGCATCTTTCCCGACAGCATCTACTCACCACTTTTACAATGCCTGCAGCTTCACTGTTCACTCCACTGAAACATGGTCCATTGAGACTTCCATTGCAATTGGTGACTTGGACCTGCACATGGAAAATGTGCTGTCGCCTGCCTCCCACCCAACTATCACATTACGCAGAATGCTTTGTGTAGCTCGTGCTGTTTATCACAAAAGCCATTCGAACATGGATTCACGCTAGCGTGACAGCACGCCTCATTACAACACAATGGACCACGTACACCGCTTTCTATGTTATGCCTATCAAGAGTGGCCTACTACCAACAGCCAAACACACTATCGCATGCACAGAGTTTTGGCAAACAGTGATATTTTTAATAAGAAGTAGAGACAAAGTGGAGAATGAGTACGTACCAGAGCAGTGGGTGATGCAGATAAGAAGGACGACAACTGACTACATGGCACACTTTCATGACTAGCATAGTGCTGTGTGTGCACTTATACGCTCGCCAGATTGACCTCACCACTACGATTGGTTGGCTGCTTGATTAGGTGAGACTGCAGTTACGCTTATGAATAGAAGACGTTCAACTTTGCGTTGACCTCCACCATGCTTCATTCAGAAGTGCGTGAGTGTAGGCGTGGTGCCTAGAGTGAGTCCTTACAGGCTTAGTACGCACGCACTTGCAGTGAGGCTACGTGGAGGTGTCAACATCTTCCTTCTCACTCATAACTTGGCCTCCTGGATACCAACAGATGCAAGTGTTGCTACGATTGTGGCTGAGGCTAATGCAGTGAAGTTACGGGGAAATACAGGCGTGTTCTTCCCTGGGAATTAGCACAATAAAGATTAGATGTTCCTGGACCGCTCACAAAGCTTTAATCTGCCTCAACTTTGTTTAGGAGTGACATCTACAGGCTGCAGGAGAATCGCGTTGAATGCTTACGCAATCACCTTCCCGTAAAGCATTTGTTCTACTTTATTATTATAAGCATAGACATTCCCACCATTTTGTTTTGATAATCAGACCGACTAAGCTCTTCTGCATACCACTGGGGTCATTCCACCTCACGTGAGTACACTTGTGTGGATGAAGGCATTTGTGTTTCAGTGTGTGCTGCTGCCATCCAACTACCACGTCATCTCGCCTCACACACATGCCACACTCGGACGCTTTCCAACAGATCGTGCACTATGCATCAGGTGGGTTAGGAAAGCTAATAAAAATAGGGAAGATTACAAAGGCTAGTTTGGCGAGTTTGCAGCAAACACGTTTGAGCCAGTCAGGCATGTTGAGGTTGTGTGATTCAGTGCAGAAGATTTATCCTGTATCTCTCCCTCTCCATCCTGGCCATCGTGGTAGTTTGTGAAACGTCGGGAATTGGATATTTGTCGCATGGGTTGCAGACTATAAGTTTATTTCACCTGGACTGAAGGAGAGCGAAATGTAAAGCACTCAGGATTTTTTACTCCACTCATTCAAGTATAGCCTCCCAAGCAATCTCCACAAGGATAGCAATGCATCACACTGTGCAAGGAAACATTTTCGCTGTATACACAGACGTGTTTCTGGAAGAAATGGCAAACTTCAGATACTGACACTTCCTGAGATGGTGACAATGGTAAATGCTTCAATGTCCTGCAGTCAGCAAGATGCTGCAATTGCTTCGCCATATCTACGGCCAAATCGCAATCCCACAGACGCTAACCACGGGCAAAGTAACGGTGTCCATGCCGCGCGAATCCTCTGACTCTCGCTGTCATGTCACTATGTGCATTATGAGGGGTAACGGCTGCAACAAATGCGACATCGAAATAGTAGGCCGATTTTCGCCGTTTTCAAAGTAAATTAATATAAGGTATTTCGCGATCAAGAAATGGAACACCAAAGTAAAAACTGAATTCGTGCATAAGCAAAGTAAATAAATTTGCCTATACTTTGCCGTGACTCGTGGAAGTTGGAGCACGTTAGATAAGAAAAGGATTGCCTGAGGTTGCCCTTCCATAACAACAAGAGCTTTGAATAAATACTGCATAAAGTAGCTCGGCATCAAAATTGCAGCCAACTAAGGCTTTAATTCAAACCTGAAGATTTCACGCCTTGGGTAAATCAGTAACTTCTTTGGTTACCAGCACTGCCAGTATGGGTTTGGTGTTTATCGCCCTGTGGCGCACCTCTCTTGAGGGCGATTGTGTGGATCACGCGTCCACCCACACTGCCACAACAGCATGGAGGAGTTCTTGAGAGGCCAAGCAATGTCACGGTGTCTGCGTTAGTAAATTTGGCATCACCAAAATCTAACCACAGCTGTAAAAGATGAGAAGGAGCAGTCTGGATGCCGGCATTCCTGAATGTGCTAAAAACGTTGGATACAAATGTAATGCCCACCCAGCAGTCAGTTCTTCTGCTTGTCAAATTGACTACAGAAGTTGTGTTTGGTTCCAATGTCAAGGAAATATTCCAACGATTTCTTGAGAAGAAGTGAGGTAGATTCGCCTGATATGTAGTTAAGCAACGAATTACCGCACTTTGTTGGAAAACGCCAAATTGCGCAGAGGAGGAAGCATTAAACACCAACCGATTCCATCATGTGTTTTGTCTTGGTTGGTGCAACTTTTACAGTCTACACTATGACATCGCAAGAAGACGACTTAGTGAATTAGTAGATATAACCTAGAAGAATGGGAGAATTGCCATCATCGCACTCAAAAAACGATTTCCGTCTACTGGTTGTGACAGCCTTTGAGCAACGTGAAGTCAGTCAGCAGCAACCAGTTGGAGAGCAATTGCTGAGGATCTGTCAACATGAAAACCGAAGTTGAAAGAAATGATGACCAAAGAATTTGTAAAGGGAGGTTGCACAGTTGCGTTGGACAATCACAAAATCTATGATTCCAACAGGGTGAACTTGAGCATCCACCGCCTAAAGTCGGTGCCGAAATTCTCAACAAGGGCCTCAACAACCAAAACTCGGACAAGGAGTAACATGCATACCATCACAATCGGCAGGGCAATCGACCACCACAAGACACAAACTATCGTCTTATCCAGTCTTTGCCTGAAAACAGTGGAGACAGCATGGCGTTAATTTGTACATTCTTAAACTCAACTAATCTGTGTGTCGGAAACGAGGAGGTACAACTTTGGTTAACACAAAGTGAGGGAGAACACCTGTCACAAGTGTGTGACGCTAGGCGCAACGCGTTTGTTTTACCCACCAACAAGCAACACACCCACAAAGGATTCAGCAAAGTGCGAGAAAGCAAAGACGCAAAATTGAAACATCAAACAATTGCAACGACAATGGCCTCCCGCAAATGCCACATAGAGTGAGCGAGGAAATAAGATTTAATTCAAAATGTTCAATTTGCAAACCGAAACCGGATTGGTCTATAAACTTACAAGAATGCCTTTTATGGCATCAGATGATCAACAGTGGTCCTCGTCCAACATGTCGGCTTGACCAGATACATTCGCGCAACGCTACGAAGAATAAAGCAAGTGAATATGAGATGGTTGAACTTGTAGAGTGAGCATTCTCAAAGGCTTGAGGATTACCTGAACTCACAGAAATCATCATCCGAAGCGCTCAGTTTGTTTACCTCATCCTCCTCCTCAGCTGCATTCACCGCCTGCGGAACAGTTACATCCTACAAGAGAGAAATGTACCCCTAACGTGCACAAATTGGGTGACCTCACTGATCTGCGATGCCCTCCTTGGCATCCTCTCAGCACTCACTTCTCAATTTTATCACTCCCATCTCCTCCTCCTCCTCCTCCTCCCCCTCCTCCTTCAACATGCACTTGCGGTGCTCACTTTGCACCTTCTCTCCCACCTCTCCACCAATCCGCTGCTGCACACCACGACCTCCACCTCCGTTTTCACGGAAGCCACAGCCCACCGAGGACGCCTCCTACTCCACTCTCCCACACCACACCTTGCGACTCGGCTGGCTCTGCTGCTGCCCCTACTGCTGTGCCCCCATCGCCCTCCTCGCCGAAGGGATTAATACTTAGTGTCCATGCAGAAAACACATTCTTGCCGGCTCCGTGTAGCCATACTACTCATACTGCGCCTCAGCGAATGCAAAGTCAACGTTTTAATCGAGGTTGACAATCATGCATACATTTGACACCGGCAAGTGAGGCGTTTGCTAGCGAAACGACCGCAACCGAAGCTAGCAAGACAAAGGATAAGCCCAAACAAATCAATCCGTCAGTGAGTGGCCACTCCACATTTCCTTCCTGCATTAAAAAGAGGAGAAGAGTGATATGCAATTATTCGTTCATCTCTCCGATCAGTGGTCAGTGCGAAACGTTATTTGAACTGAAATCGCATGTTGATGGTGGATGCAAACGCAGGGCGTGGATTGGTTGGACATGCATCTGACACGAAGTCAACAGCACTCACGCCAACTATTTAATTGCGATAACACAGTTGAGTGAGCAACTGGCTAACTGGGAAGGAGCTGCTTTAGTCGGTCGGTTGTTGTGAGGTAGTCAGTGTGGCCGTTGGTCTCCCTCTTTCCTACATGGAAGGGAATCGGAACCAGCATTGTTTTCCCACCTTCATTAGTCATCCTCCTCACTAAATTCAATCCTGCCCATTATCGCTGTCCACTAGAGTCCCCTCGGTCAACATGCACGAGTCCCCACAACCGTATTACCCAATAAAACTCATTTTCCAACATGTCTACACACCGTATCGAATTCCTCCAAGCAATAGTTTGCTTCCCTCTGATTGGCGCAGATTTAATATTTGTTGCCTTTCACCTCTCAAAGCAGTGAGGGATGGAATTTCCAATTCGCCCCAACCGTGCCCACTTTCACTCATCGGCTGTTTCTTCTCATCACCACGTATATTGCAATGCGAGCCATGGCTTCTACAAATTCGTCAGCCTATTGTAGGGTTGATCAGCTCTTCCTGAAGACTTGGAGGCGACTCAATTCTCAATGGAACAAATGGTAAAGGCAGATGGCATCAGAAGCATGAGAGTTTAAAATAAGTGACCGCAGCTGCTTGGACCTTGTTTGCAGTTTGTCCAAATTTGCCAGCAGTGGAGTCACGAATTCCTTCATGGACGGACTATCAGCGCACGAAATGTGGTAAATCGCAGGCTCTGTTATCTCCTCCTTTCACAGGCGCGGCAAGTCTGGATGGGTGCGAGGTGGCAAGTCAGACATCACGTCGATGTGCTAATGCACGGACCACGGAGATGGCAAATCACAAGCGATTTGAAGACGTGGATATCCCACTGATTCACCGTGGAATCCGCTACAAAAGCAGGGATCACCATATGATTGGGTCTAAGGTGTTGCATCCATTCGTGTTGATGGTGCTGATTTACTGCTCACTGCTCAATTTTATTTCTTCTTCTCTTTGGGTTGTCCCTTGACACGGTGACGTGATATCGGACTCCACCTCGTACACTTCCCAACCTTCCGCGCCTGTCAAAAGGAGAGATCGAACAGTAGACGAACCCTGCAGATTGGCCCATTGGTAGATTTGGATGAGTTTGTTGACACAGAACGGACACTCCTTTGTGGTGGTTCCACTTACACCACACGCCCGCCTTCTACAGTGCAGGGACACGAGCGCCCACCATCGACCTTTGTCTCTCCCCATCCCCAACAACCCAAGTAGGCAATTACATTTACCTGTAAAGAAGTCTCTTTGAGTACCTTTTGCTCTCCATGTATGTCACTGCTACCTTGCATCAAATGTGCAGCTCTGTCTAAACAAATGTTGCAGCCAATGGTGCTTTTGTGTCTATGGATGCCTCCACCCCACTTAAACAAGAATTTGGTATTACTTTCAACACGAGTTACTTTACTTACCGATATCTTACGTGACCTAAAGTGCTCGTAGGTGTCGGGTATCCTACCGTCCAATCTGGTTTGAAAGCTTCCACTTTGCATGTAGATGGCTGTAGAGTTGAATATGCGAGAAGTTGGAGTGTTGTTGTCTCCATTGGTGGGAATGTGTGAGTCACAACGACGGGATTCAGTGACCACCCTCCTGACAATACGTGTCACTGACACGGCAGACTAGTAGGCCTCCGGCGGTACAGTGTCAGTCCGTATGGTCGAACTCAGTCAGTTTAAGGTGCCTCCATCCCCAATTTCCCAAACGCTAGACCTAGATAATGCAACACAGGGCAGATGGATCTTGGGCAACCAGCCCAAACCTCAGTGGTGAAACCTGCTGTGCATTCAACATCACGGTCATTTAACAATTACTGTGTCCCTCCATTAAGAAAGCCTTTTCCAAGTCTGGTCAGACCTGGTAATAACTTTGCCCGAAAAGTGGTTGATTCACAGGAACTGAACATGCACAAACATTTGACAATTCCCTTTTTTGTCTTTGATCATTCAAAAATGAAAAGCAGCGAAAAGGACAGGAAAGAACCTGGAAAATAAGGATAGGGAATCAAAAGAAGGCACATTCTCACAATACAGCTCAGGTGATAGAAAGGGACAATAAATTCCCGTTTTATACGAAGGTAGTTTTTTGGGCATTGGGATTGACAGGGTTGAGTTGGAATGTCTGAGAGACAGTGGACAACAACAACAACAACAGCAGCAGCAGCAGTCAAATGACCAGTACTGATACAGAGGCGTCGATCACTGCTGCTTGAGATGGATGGATGTGTGTGGGATTGAAATATCATTGCAGGTATAGACAGACTGATGCGTAATTGGATGGTTGGAGAGATGAGTGGTAGAGGGCTGGGGAGGTGAATGGGTAGGTAGACAAATGCATTCAAAAACACAAATATATATGAATGAATAAATGGATGGGCGGTTGGATTGATACAAAAACATTTGGATATGCGGATATATGATTAGATGGTGTCGGCACCTGCTGCACTCACTTCCTCCCCCTTACACCGGTTGCGCATCTAAACTTCCTCTGTCCTTCTTCACTTATTCGGTAGTTGTGCCTTCCTCAAAAACTGCATCGCTGACACTCGTCAAGTCACTTTGACCACCTCTCACTGTGGTGAGCGCGTTGTCCTCCAACCTGGCTTTGCCCCTCTCTGTTACGCTCAAATTTGCTCATCCTGAGATAACCGGGCAAAGGAGGAGGAGGAGGAGGAGGAGGAGGAGGAGGAGGAGGAGGAGGAGGAGGAGGAGGAGGAGGAGGCCAACCGATACTCAGAACGAAGATGCAAATTGCTGATAGTCGTGTCAGTCGAAATGTTGGGATAAGTGGATCGCCTTCACATGGGATGAGGTTGCATCCACTTTCCGCAATGTGGCACAGATGAAAGAGACAGTGCTTCACAAAGGTGGCATTTGGTGGGTCGAATGTCACCGACGCTTATATCCCACAAGTCAAGTGGGCTGTCATTCGGCATCAAAATGTTGCGGCCCACTGAATGAACGTGATAATCGTGAGGAATGAAGATGCTCTTTCGCTTCCACTTCACTCTCCTCATTGCAGTCGGTGGAGGATAGTGTGTGCAAGTCTGCCGAAGTTTGACTTCGTGGACTTCCCCTTCCTATCAACACCGCTTTTACAATTCCACATCCTATTACGATGACCAAGACTCCGAAGCCCACATGGCCGACTGTGACCAAGTCCTATTATGCTGTCAAATGCTGCAGCAAACTTTGTGAAGAAATGCGACAAAGCGATTGTAGCTAGAAAATCATGAGACACGTATATCTCTGCTGTCAGCGGTGAAGATACCCATTTCCACAGAAGTGACTCCTTCTCTCACGCATCTGTCCGAGTCTGCGTTTGCGACGACGATGCCAATGATTGCGTCAACAGTCAAACGTTCGATGAGAGAGCCAGATCTGCACACTCGAGCCTGAATAAGAACGCAAGTTAAGTCTCCACACTTGGGCAATGGGGTCATCCTAACGAAAGGGATGGCAAGCTCTACTGGAATGCATGCCTTCAATGGCCGAGAAAACCTGTGTCACCCAGGAGGAATAAGCAAGGATCCATCCTCATGGCGGAAAGGGTTGCTGTGTGAGCAACAAGTAATGAGGGATTGAAGATTACCTAGAACAAGAGACATCCACGTGGATCGCAGTTGCGGTGTACACAATCATCCCCCGAGGTCGTGTCTTGGCGCATCCAACGTCATCGAATTGCTTGCACGTACTGGCAACCGTTAAGAAATTCAAATCATTGAAATGTGGGCTTTAGAATGCCTTTCGAATTTCTTACCAAAGATGCCTTCCTCTTAGATTTGGTGACCAAATTAGAAGGTAAAATGGGAAAAGTGAAGTTGAACTTGCAATACTAATTTAGTTTAATGGTGGGTGCCGGTCCTGTGACGAGGAATTTGTGACCACATTTCAAAATGAGGCCTTCAGAGCGCTCCCCCTCGTACTCCCCCCAACCTCCCCAGTGGCGTATATGGAGGCCTCAATGGTCAACGCATCTTGCAGTGAGGCCTTCTGCACAAACCAAAGCGACTCGTGGCACTTTCTACCCGATAACCTACTACTCATTGGATCCCTTCTGAGCGCTACACCAAATCAGACTCTTCATTTGACGGGCCGTGCTTTATCAACTCCGCTCCCGTACGATAAACACGCTGATGTCCACAGATGCGCTGCAATACAGTCGAGAAGTGGGCGAGGTGCATGTCTAAGGTACTGGTCTTGCCTAAATATGTCGTTTTTGAAGGGAAGGAGGGATACATTGTCGGGACTAGCGATTCCACCTCAGCTTCTGATATCCCTCGTGGTAGTACTTCCCAATCCTTTTACTCTAGTCAGTGCAACTTACCAGTCATTCCATTCGTGTCCAGTCCATGAGGTGCGTTAGTCCCCATTCTTGCCTATGATCATTTCCAGTTTCACTTTCCTATATGAAACAAACATGTTGCATTTGTTATGCACACTTCATTTCGCTCCACTCTTGCTGTATCAGGGGTATCCAACTGAACCCACTCTTGTGGGGCACGACGAGGCAAACTTTTGGACATCCAGCGGCCCCATTCACCCCATGACGAACAGACGCCAATGCGTTCTGTTCTGCCTTCCACAAGTTTTGCAAAACTGAGGCTCTCAGGTATAATGGATGAGAATTTAAGCGCGGTTGGATGAGTTTGCGAGACTTACCTCAACGCAATTTCCACGCCTTCCTCTCACGCGTTTCAAGTGTAGCAGGACGAAGTCCATTGGCATCAAATTATCCACCCTCGCGTCATCTTCCTCAGCAAATTTGACAGAGAGCTTCGCTACAAATACGGAGAAGGAGCATTGATGATCTCCAATGTGACCAGCCAGCACACACTTTCGTTTTGTTCACATGGTCACGTGTTATGTAGATGTGCATTTTTGGAAAGAAAGGCCTTTCCGTGAGGGGATAAGGGAAGCCTTTTGTTGATGGTCTCCTTTCATCTCTTCTTTCAAACCATGCCTCACCAATATCTGTTCAAGCTGCCAAGGCATTAATTCTCTCACATTCCACCTCTTTCTTCTTCTCATAACACACCCAATCTTCACGCATTCCTTCAGTCATTTTTTGACAGCAGACACTATTAACTCACCGATGATGAGGCACATCAACAGGATGCACAGTGTTTTATTAGCCCCTAACAAGGTGGGTGCCCCCATCTCTATGGCTTCGGCTCACAATCCTTGTTCCTTTGCAGACAGTCACATCACAGATTCCAGTTTCAGCGGTCCGTCAGTATACCAGGTACAAAATTTGAGAGCATGCGATGCAAAGTGATTCGTCCAGCCTCAACTAGTTCTGCGATGTCTCACTTCACCACGGCAGAAAGAGTCCTCATACTCGAAACGGGGTTATCACAGACAAATGACCCAGTCAGCATCAACAAATGTCCATCCATGAGCAAACACATAGCTTCCTGGCCATCCCACCAATACTTTCCACTCCAAATTGTCACACCTCTAAGTCAAGACTTAATCTGTTGCAAAATTCTACTTCAGAATGCTATTCGTGTCGATGTACACCTCGCTTTCTTCATTTGGTAGGATTATGCAAATAATTTGCAGCTGCTCCACTCTTGCAGAGAAGAGGTGCTTTGGAAGGTGTACCGAACCTCGGGTCTGCAGAATGGAGTGGATTTGCACTGCTTAACTAATCTGCCGTACAGATGATGTGAAGACACTTTTGGGGAAATGTCAGGCATTGCTCACGCTCCCACTCACTGTGTCAACTTCTTAGCACTTTCCATCAACCTGCATCTTCATTCCGTCATGATGTGCGCATCCTGTTCTAGAGGTAAACCACACATCATGCAAGTTTACGTCATGTGGTATTTCAATCTGTTCCTAATCAACTATCGGTCAGCCCAGTGCAGACGTCAATGACGAGGTGTGGTGACCAGCAATGCGTCAGTCATGCTGCTCTTTGAATTCACTTATCACTCAACCATTCAATTTCTTCTATTCTGCGCTTCAGCGGTAAAGTTTCTGCTACTGTACGCAACGCTTTGGTGCACAACACGTGTCATTCCTCCTACAACTCGTGGCTCCCCACAGTACATAGCGCGTGTTCACAGGCGTCTAGGAAGCAGAGGCGCCGATATGACACTCCAGCCCGAAAGTGCCAAAAGCAATGGCCGTACATACATCATTAGATGTTATTTTTAGTAGCGGCTAAAAGAAGAGCAGTGCAGTGGAACTCCCTTCACCTCAAATGTACTGATTTCGGTGAGGTAGCTCACTTGACATCTCAGTTCCACGCAACGGAATCACATTTGCTCTCGAGGATTTGAAGCAGACACATCATCAAATGCTTTTTAAATCGGATACGCAAACTCGACCTCAGCGTCAACTATGACCCTAACTACTGCATGGAGACCACAAGACAGCATTCTGTGGAGTGCAGAAGGAATAACACGCTGATGTCCACAACTGCTTTGCAACACAGTTGAGAATTGTGCGCCGTACATGGCTTCCGTGGTAGCCTTGCACGATTGTCTCATTTTCCAAGGCAAAATGAAAGCGGTGCTCGATTAGCAAATCAACCTTAACTTATGCTATCACTGACATACTTACTGGTGGTACTAGCCTGCAAATTTAGGGAATTCAGTGCAAATTACCCATTTTCTTAATGACTGCCCAGTTCTAGGAATAGGTTTGTCAGCATTCATTCCCATGATCATTTCTAATCTAACTTTTCCTGAGTACTTGTAGGTCCATCTGTCTATTTACCCATTCATCCGTCCGTCCCTCTTCCATCAGTTGATCTGATTACGCATCATTCCGTCCATGCCTCCAATGACTTACCCTTCCCGCACAGATCCATTCCCCTCAAAGTAGCAGCCATCGACGCCTCTGCATCAGCACTGGTCACTTGACTGTTGCTGCTGCTGCTGCCCTTCGTTCCTCACACATCCCAACTCAGTCCTGTCAACCCCACTAACTAACAACTAGCTTTGTTGTCTTTTGCTATCATTGGGAATACAATGTGAGAATTTGCCTCCCACCGACTCTTCACCCTCACTCAAGACTGAGTGTCAGCCTATCTCTACCAATCTCAGTCTATCTAGTGTCTATCTATCTCCTCAACTATCTACATGCAAATTAGACTTTTAACCAAAGTAAGCGACAGAATACCCTAAATCCACGAGCGTTGCAGGCCGTAAAAGACATCGGTTAGTAAAGTAACTCGTGTTGAAAGAGGTCATAAATCATTGTTTAAAAAACAAAAATAGACAAAAGGACAAAATTTACTGCAGTATTTGTCCAATATTACACCTCCTACTTCACTGGGAAGCTGCACGTTTGACTCGGAACAACTTAGTGACATGCATAGAGGATAGCACAAACGTACTCAAAAAAATCTCCTTTGCAAGTAAAAGCAGTTGCCTACGTAAGGCGTTAGGGACGGTGAAAGAAAGAAGGTTGGCGGTGGGCGCCCCTGTCCGTGCACTGGAGAACGCGACCGTGTTTGGTAAGTGGGACCATCGCAACTGGGTGATCCCATCAACATCACCAAAACACTTCCAAATTGAGCGACGAACCCAATTCCCACCTCTTCCTTTGACATGCGCGAAAGGCTTGGGGGTGTGCAAAGTGGAGAGCTAGACATCACGTCATCAAGTCAACAGACAAATCAGGGAGATGAGGATATGCAAGTGAACAGTGGACGGTAAAGTAACACTGGTGACACGATTGGGCGCGTGGTGCAGTAAACTGAATTCGAAAGTGCATTCAATCCATTCCTCATGCTTTGGGACCCATGCATGTTGGCGCCTACTTTTGTAGCAGATCCCATGGTAATTCCATGGAATATTCGTTTGTGATTAGCCATCTCCGTGGTTCGTAATGTCTGACTTGCCTCCTTGCGCACCTCCGAACTTACTGCGCAGATCAAAGCGTAGGAGATGTAGTAAAGAGAGCGGATTTTCCATTTTAGGCACTGATGATCTGCTTGAGTGTGTTGATCTGGCTCGCTAATCTAACGTTTGACTGTTGACGCAATCATTGGCATCGTCGTCGCAAACGCAGACTCGGACAGATGCGTGAGAGAAGGAGTCACTTCTGTGGAAATGGGTATCTTCACCGCTGACAGCAGAGATATACGTGTCTCATGATTTTCTAGCTACAATCGCTTTGTCGCATTTCTTCACAAAGTTTGCTGCAGCATTTGACAGCATAATAGGACTTGGTCACAGTCGGCCATGTGGGCTTCGGAGTCTTGGTCATCGTAATAGGATGTGGAATTGTAAAAGCGGTGTTGATAGGAAGGGGAAGTCCACGAAGTCAAACTTCGTGAGTGCTGTCGACTTCGCGACCGATACATGTCTAACCAATCCACGCCGTGCATTTGCATCCACCATCAACATACAATTTCAGTTTAAATAACCTTTTGCACTGACGACTGATCTGATGAAGGAATTAATGCAGATTACTCCTTACCTCTTTTCAATGTAGAAGAAGATTGGAAATCACCGACAAATGACTGAGTTGTTAGAACAGTCCTCATGACTTTTGCAGTTGTAGCGAATTTAGCAGAATGAGGCTTTCGTTAGTAGGGCAGAGAGGAAAAGTACAATAAGACAGTCCTACAGCAATTATATGGAAAGCGAAAGTAACTCGATGCCAATAGCTCTGACGTGTACTGCGGACAGGCTCCCCACCAATTCACCCAGATCGTAGCCTTGCTCCGAAATACAAGGAGACGAGATGCTGCAGCCGGCTAGCCGAAACTTAATGTCACCGTGCTGCATCAACGCAACCACATCGAAATTCAGCAAGGAACTCACGGCAGGATTTGTTCACTTTTCCATCTCTTTCCTTGACATGCGTGGAAGGATTGGATGTGCACG
The DNA here is from genome assembly GCA_000469725.3 of Echinococcus multilocularis. Taxonomy (NCBI): domain Eukaryota; kingdom Metazoa; phylum Platyhelminthes; class Cestoda; order Cyclophyllidea; family Taeniidae; genus Echinococcus; species Echinococcus multilocularis. The sequence continues at coordinate 2,204,080 of LN902850.1, forward strand.
AGGTGTAGAGTCAAACATCACGTCATCATGTAAAGGGACAAGCCAAGGAGAAGAGGAAATACAATGGAGTAGTGGGCAGTAAAGCAGTACCATCTACACGGTTTGGCTTGTGGTGCTGTAAAAATAATTCTAACTTCCGTTCAATTGCATGAATGCAACACTTCGGACCCAATCATATTGTGATCCCTGCTTTCGTAGAATATTCACATCTCCAAATCGCTCGTGATTCACCATCTCCGTGGTTCGTTCATAAACACATCGACGTGATGTCTGACTTGCCACTTCGCACCCATCCAAACCTACCGCGCCTGTGAAAGAAGAGGAGGGAGAATAGAGGGAGACTTGTCAAATTTTATGCGCTGATGGTCAATCTTGAACGAATTTGTGACCCCACTGCTGGCAAATTTGGATAGACTGTAAGCAGGATCCATGCAGCTGCTGGAACACACTTTGAACCCTCATGCTCTTCATGTTATCTACTTGATTACTTCTTTATCGTTTGTTCCATTGAGAATTGACCAAACCGCACACCTTTTGGACGAACTGACTAAACCGGCAAAAGGTTGAAGAAGTTGAGGAAGCCAAGGATTGCCTTTCCATATGCGTGCTGACGAGGAGCAGCAGCCGATAATAAAAGTAGGTGCAGTAGGTGAATGAAAATCCTATCCCTCATCGTTTTGAGTGGTAAGGGGCAGCAAATATCGAATTGTGGGCTTTTCTCACATTTATCCTCTTTCCTTTCCACTCCATTCACACTCTTACCCTGACATGTTTGGCAGCTATTCCGGAGCATGTGTACTAAACACGAGGTGCTGGATGCCTCAACGAATCCTAGAGGTAAGCACAGCAACCGCTTTGAGCAATGCTGCATTGCGTGTGGACTTGTGGGAGGATGCGCTCCAGTGGGCAAACAGTTGAATGGACACTTGCATTCTGACCAAAATAAATCAAATGAACTGCTAAAATGAGTAGGATTGAACATAGTGTAGAGGATGGCAAAGGAGGGTGACCAAGTGGTCATTGTGCTTGCTAAATTGCATGGCATATCGGGCAGAGGGGAGGCAACAAAGCATTGTCGCACCGGTAGGGAGTAGGTCATATGTTGCGCAAAACCGTGAGCTTGCAACGCGTACGGCCGGTTGAATTTCTCGCGGTAAACTGCTAGAGCGGCAAAGAGATGCACGCACTGATGGATATATGGATTGAGGGAGAGACGAACCACCACACCGACGCGCCTGGCAACTACCGACCGACTGATTGACGCTCTTCCAGTTGGTCAGTTGTACACTCAGTTTGTTGGTCACGGTTAAATAATCAGTGTGAGTGCTGTTGACTTCGTGTCAGATGCGTGTTCAACCAATCCACGCCGTGCATTTGCATCCACCATCAACATACAATTTCAGCTTAAATAACCTTTTGCACTGACGACTGATCGGACGGAGGAACGAACGAACGCAGAATACTCTTTACCTCTTTTTTTTTAATGCGAAAGAAAATCCTAATTGGACAACTACTGACTGACTGAGTTGTTAGGGTAGCCTTCATGACTGTTCGGCGGGATCAATTGTTGTTTTAGAGTATCTGGAAGAATGTACAATAAGATGGTTCTACAGCAATTATGTGGAAAGCGTAAGTATTTTGATGCCAGTAGCTCTGACGAGTACTGTGGACAGGTTCCCCACCAATTCACCCAGATCGAGCCCTTGCTCCAAAATACAAGAAGACTTAATGCTACACCAGTGACAGTTCTTCACCTTACCTCAAGATGCTGCAGCCGGCAAGCTGAAACTTAATGCCGCTGTGCTGGATGGTCGGCGAGTGATTGGGGTGGATGAATGCAGAGCAAAGAAAGTGAAGGTGAAGAGAAGAGAAGCAGCTGCAACGCTCACGTAGATTTGGGCATTTGTTGGGGGAAGCAAAGTGGAGGAATACCCATAGAATTGCAAATGGTTGACCTCGCACACCTTCGCGAAATTTACCCAAATGTAATCGGGGGCAATGTCCTCCTTCAAGCTGTAGTCGTCCAGGCCTGCAAATTGCTGGTATAGTTTAGCAGTTGCTTCTTCTAGCATTAAAAACAAAAAGACAAGTTTATGTTGGAATTGAATGTGCTCTTTGGAGATGTGAATATTCCGTGGAATGGCCATGCCATATGCTACAAAGGTGCGGACCAGCATGCGAGTAGATTGGAAGTGGTGGGAATAAGGTGCAGATAGTTCGAGTGAGCAGGTGCAAGACAGTTTGAAGCGAAAATTTGTGCGTTGATACGACGATATGGGGAGAGATGAATGAATATTTGTAAAGTGTGGTTGAGAGATGTGTAGATGGATTGGCAGATGATCGGTGGGTGCCAAGTCTGATCCAATTGCCTCCATCAGTCGCCTTCCATGTATGAAACGGTGCCTGCTCCTAGTGCTGCCTCTTTGTAAAATGTGTTGAGCATCTGTATTTCTATTGCCCTCTATTTCATCACAAATGCGTGGCGACTGAGAACCCCTTTCCTCTTCTTCAACATTCCCTTCCTTTCGCCCAGTTCACCACTCTCACCTGAAGTGGCAATGACATTGAATGCTGTCCATGAATATCCACACATGTGGCGATTCTTTGATAGACACCTTAGACCAGTCCTGGTTTTCAAGTTTAGGTGAGTGGTCAACGAACAAACACCACACCCACCAACTCAGTTGTGATATGCCTCTGTGGTGATGTCGACCACCTCACTTGTCTTAGCACCACAAGGTGGCATTAGGACAACACACCACGATGTTTGCGTGTGTGTGTGTGCAGACGGGTTCCTTTTTGGGTAAGGGCTAAGCAGAGAAGTCCATTTCGGTCTTCCTCGCTCGCAACTTCTGCAGTTAGGCAGCATAACCAAGCACACTCACTTATATCACCCTGCCTTGAACTGTACCAGGTGATGGAGGCAGGGTTGATTTAACACTGCTTAAGATTGAAGTAAAGAGGAATTAATGACTTAGAAGTTCTTGTAAATGGTAGTTGTGCCAACTTCTTCCATTTGTGATAGCATCATGTCAGTATTTGTGATACTTTGAAGGTGTTGGATGAAGTGTGCATCATCATAATCTGCTGCAGCATTGTGCGAGTTCTAGATTCAGGCAGATTTACGGCGTTGCAAACAAGAGCAATGTTGATGAGCAGAACCGGACCTGCAACAAGCGTGGATTCAGCCAAAAAAGTTTCATATGCCTGATAATTTATGCCAGTCGGTGACATCTAGTGAACATTAACCTGACAAATGCAGTAGAGTCTGTTCTTCAAATCGAATTTGTGGTTGAGCTCAGAGGAGTGGGTGCAATTCCACTCACCTGCGTCTATTCAGTTTGACATAGCTGACATCAACATCGGCACGCACTCTGGCAGCACGAGACAGGGCAGCGGAGGGTGGAATTAACTTACGTCTGGGGTGTGCGGAGCACTTTGCGTCGGAATCACTTCCATCCAATAAGGTATATACACTACCAATGAATATCCACATAACCTGTGACTGTGTTAACGAAACTGAGGTGGGTGCTGGCTAGTCATAGTGGAGAACACCATTGCTGCTTTTTCATATTTTTAGGCTCGAACACCTTCAACGTCAAAACGATAGGGAAGTTTGTCAAAGTTGCTGAGGCGATAAACGCAAACGCTATTGAAGTAGATACAGACGTCATGTGATAGTCCAGCAACAGTCGCTTTCCACCTTTCTTTGTAGAGTTTCCGGCATCATTTGACACCATGTTTTGTTCCCTTGATATCCCACAAAGCCCCACATCACAACTGTTGACTGGGTAGTTTGGTCAACACGCTTTCTAACTCATCGCCCTGTAGACGTGAGTCCCAAGCCCAACGTGTATGTGGAAATGGGACATTCATGTGGCACCTACTTACGGCATCACTTCATCCAAGATAAGTAAAAAAGTCATCCCCACGTAGACTACTAGACGATGTGTCTATGTGCGATGCAGGAATACAAATGGATGCAGCCCACTCAAACTAGCTTTTGAAGTGCTCATGTCGGTGCAGTACCGGCATCAATCAATCAACTTCTCTCTTTTGAGTTTGACCAGTGAAAATGCGGTCTTTGAGCTCTGCGTCATGAGGAAACAGGTGAAGATTGCCAAAGATGAATACGATTGCAAAAATAAAATTTAATGCAACACTCAATTTAATTTATTGCACAACGTACAAAACCTCAAGAATATTTAATCCTCCCCGTCTAGCGGTTCACGTGTGAGTCCCCACCTGTGTGGTTCGTCCATTGGTAGAGAGACTGGGTGTCTGAGTTGCCACCTCACAATCCTGCAGGCATATCGGCTTGTCAAGAGAGGAGGTGAAAGAAGAATAACTCCTGCAGTAGGATGTTTGTTGTTTATGGATGGACATTTGTTGATGCTGACTGGGTCATTTGTCTGTGATAACCCCGTTTCGAGTATGAGGACTCTTTCTGCCGTGGTGAAGTGAGACATCGCAGAACTAGTTGAGGCTGGACGAATCACTTTGCATCGCATGCTCTCAAATTTTGTACCTGGTATACTGACGGACCGCTGAAACTGGAATCTGTGATGTGACTGTCTGCAAAGGAACAAGGATTGTGAGCCGAAGCCATAGAGATGGGGGCACCCACCTTGTTAGGGGCTAATAAAACACTGTGCATCCTGTTGATGTGCCTCATCATCGGTGAGTTAATAGTGTCTGCTGTCAAAAAATGACTGAAGGAATGCGTGAAGATTGGGTGTGTTATGAGAAGAAGAAAGAGGTGGAATGTGAGAGAATTAATGCCTTGGCAGCTTGAACAGATATTGGTGAGGCATGGTTTGAAAGAAGAGATGAAAGGAGACCATCAACAAAAGGCTTCCCTTATCCCCTCACGGAAAGGCCTTTCTTTCCAAAAATGCACATCTACATAACACGTGACCATGTGAACAAAACGAAAGTGTGTGCTGGCTGGTCACATTGGAGATCATCAATGCTCCTTCTCCGTATTTGTAGCGAAGCTCTCTGTCAAATTTGCTGAGGAAGATGACGCGAGGGTGGATAATTTGATGCCAATGGACTTCGTCCTGCTACACTTGAAACGCGTGAGAGGAAGGCGTGGAAATTGCGTTGAGGTAAGTCTCGCAAACTCATCCAACCGCGCTTAAATTCTCATCCATTATACCTGAGAGCCTCAGTTTTGCAAAACTTGTGGAAGGCAGAACAGAACGCATTGGCGTCTGTTCGTCATGGGGTGAATGGGGCCGCTGGATGTCCAAAAGTTTGCCTCGTCGTGCCCCACAAGAGTGGGTTCAGTTGGATACCCCTGATACAGCAAGAGTGGAGCGAAATGAAGTGTGCATAACAAATGCAACATGTTTGTTTCATATAGGAAAGTGAAACTGGAAATGATCATAGGCAAGAATGGGGACTAACGCACCTCATGGACTGGACACGAATGGAATGACTGGTAAGTTGCACTGACTAGAGTAAAATGATTGGGAAGTACTACCACGAGGGATATCAGAAGCTGAGGTTGAATCGCTAGTCCCGACAATGTATCCCTCCTTCCCTTCAAAAACGACATATTTAGGCAAGACCAGTACCTTAGACATGCACCTCGCCCACTTCTCGACTGTATTGCAGCGCATCTGTGGACATCAGCGTGTTTATCGTACGGGAGCGGAGTTGATGCCGCACGACCAGTCAAATGAAGAGTCTGATTTGGTGTAGCGCTCATAATGGAACCAATGAGTAGTAGGTTATCAGGTAGAAAGTACCACGAGTCGCTTTCGTTTGTGCAGAAGGCCTCACTGCAAGATGCGTTGACCATTGAGGCCTCCATATACACCACTCGAGAGGTTGGGTGGAGAACGAGAGGGAGCGCTCTGAATGCCTCATTTTGAAATGTGGTCACAAATTCCTCGTCACAGGACCAGCACCCACCATTAAACTAAATTAGTATTGCAAGTTCAACTTCACTTTTCCCATTTTACCTTCTAATTTGGTCACCAAATCTAAGATGAAGGCATCTTTGGTAAGAAATTCGAAAGGCATTCTAAAGCCCACATTTCAATGATTTGAATTTCTTAACGGTTGCCAGTACGTGCAAGCAATTCGATGACGTTGGATGCGCCAAGACACGACCTCGGGGGATGATTGTGTACACCGCAACTGCGATCCACGTGGATGTCTCTTGTTCTAGGTAATCTTCAATCCCTCATTACTTGTTGCTCACACAGCAACCCTTTCCGCCATGAGGATGGATCCTTGCTTATTCCTCCTGGGTGACACAGGTTTTCTCGGCCATTGAAGGCATGCATTCCAGTAGAGCTTGCCATCCCTTTCGTTAGGATGACCCCATTGCCCAAGTGTGGAGACTTAACTTGCGTTCTTATTCAGGCTCGAGTGTGCAGATCTGGCTCTCTCATCGAACGTTTGACTGTTGACGCAATCATTGGCATCGTCGTCGCAAACGCAGACTCGGACAGATGCGTGAGAGAAGGAGTCACTTCTGTGGAAATGGGTATCTTCACCGCTGACAGCAGAGATATACGTGTCTCATGATTTTCTAGCTACAATCGCTTTGTCGCATTTCTTCACAAAGTTTGCTGCAGCATTTGACAGCATAATAGGACTTGGTCACAGTCGGCCATGTGGGCTTCGGAGTCTTGGTCATCGTAATAGGATGTGGAATTGTAAAAGCGGTGTTGATAGGAAGGGGAAGTCCACGAAGTCAAACTTCGGCAGACTTGCACACACTATCCTCCACCGACTGCAATGAGGAGAGTGAAGTGGAAGCGAAAGAGCATCTTCATTCCTCACGATTATCACGTTCATTCAGTGGGCCGCAACATTTTGATGCCGAATGACAGCCCACTTGACTTGTGGGATATAAGCGTCGGTGACATTCGACCCACCAAATGCCACCTTTGTGAAGCACTGTCTCTTTCATCTGTGCCACATTGCGGAAAGTGGATGCAACCTCATCCCATGTGAAGGCGATCCACTTATCCCAACATTTCGACTGACACGACTATCAGCAATTTGCATCTTCGTTCTGAGTATCGGTTGGCCTCCTCCTCCTCCTCCTCCTCCTCCTCCTCCTCCTCCTCCTCCTCCTCCTCCTCCTCCTCCTCCTCCTCCTTTGCCCGGTTATCTCAGGATGAGCAAATTTGAGCGTAACAGAGAGGGGCAAAGCCAGGTTGGAGGACAACGCGCTCACCACAGTGAGAGGTGGTCAAAGTGACTTGACGAGTGTCAGCGATGCAGTTTTTGAGGAAGGCACAACTACCGAATAAGTGAAGAAGGACAGAGGAAGTTTAGATGCGCAACCGGTGTAAGGGGGAGGAAGTGAGTGCAGCAGGTGCCGACACCATCTAATCATATATCCGCATATCCAAATGTTTTTGTATCAATCCAACCGCCCATCCATTTATTCATTCATATATATTTGTGTTTTTGAATGCATTTGTCTACCTACCCATTCACCTCCCCAGCCCTCTACCACTCATCTCTCCAACCATCCAATTACGCATCAGTCTGTCTATACCTGCAATGATATTTCAATCCCACACACATCCATCCATCTCAAGCAGCAGTGATCGACGCCTCTGTATCAGTACTGGTCATTTGACTGCTGCTGCTGCTGTTGTTGTTGTTGTTGTCCACTGTCTCTCAGACATTCCAACTCAACCCTGTCAATCCCAATGCCCAAAAAACTACCTTCGTATAAAACGGGAATTTATTGTCCCTTTCTATCACCTGAGCTGTATTGTGAGAATGTGCCTTCTTTTGATTCCCTATCCTTATTTTCCAGGTTCTTTCCTGTCCTTTTCGCTGCTTTTCATTTTTGAATGATCAAAGACAAAAAAGGGAATTGTCAAATGTTTGTGCATGTTCAGTTCCTGTGAATCAACCACTTTTCGGGCAAAGTTATTACCAGGTCTGACCAGACTTGGAAAAGGCTTTCTTAATGGAGGGACACAGTAATTGTTAAATGACCGTGATGTTGAATGCACAGCAGGTTTCACCACTGAGGTTTGGGCTGGTTGCCCAAGATCCATCTGCCCTGTGTTGCATTATCTAGGTCTAGCGTTTGGGAAATTGGGGATGGAGGCACCTTAAACTGACTGAGTTCGACCATACGGACTGACACTGTACCGCCGGAGGCCTACTAGTCTGCCGTGTCAGTGACACGTATTGTCAGGAGGGTGGTCACTGAATCCCGTCGTTGTGACTCACACATTCCCACCAATGGAGACAACAACACTCCAACTTCTCGCATATTCAACTCTACAGCCATCTACATGCAAAGTGGAAGCTTTCAAACCAGATTGGACGGTAGGATACCCGACACCTACGAGCACTTTAGGTCACGTAAGATATCGGTAAGTAAAGTAACTCGTGTTGAAAGTAATACCAAATTCTTGTTTAAGTGGGGTGGAGGCATCCATAGACACAAAAGCACCATTGGCTGCAACATTTGTTTAGACAGAGCTGCACATTTGATGCAAGGTAGCAGTGACATACATGGAGAGCAAAAGGTACTCAAAGAGACTTCTTTACAGGTAAATGTAATTGCCTACTTGGGTTGTTGGGGATGGGGAGAGACAAAGGTCGATGGTGGGCGCTCGTGTCCCTGCACTGTAGAAGGCGGGCGTGTGGTGTAAGTGGAACCACCACAAACGAGTGATCCGTTCAGTGTCAACCAAACTACATCCAAATCTACCAATGGGCCAATCTGCAGGGTTCGTCTACTGTTCGATCTCTTCCTTTGACAGGCGCGGAAGGTTTGGAAGTGTACGAGGTGGAGTCCGATATCACGTCACCGTGTCAAGGGACAACCCAAAGAGAAGAAGAAATAAAATTGAGCAGTGAGCAGTAAATCAGCACCATCAACACGAATGGATGCAACACCTTAGACCCAATCATATGGTGATCCCTGCTTTTGTAGCGGATTCCACGGTGAATCAGTGGGATATCCACGTCTTCAAATCGCTTGTGATTTGCCATCTCCGTGGTCCGTGCATTAGCACATCGACGTGATGTCTGACTTGCCACCTCGCACCCATCCAGACTTGCCGCGCCTGTGAAAGGAGGAGATAACAGAGCCTGCGATTTACCACATTTCGTGCGCTGATAGTCCGTCCATGAAGGAATTCGTGACTCCACTGCTGGCAAATTTGGACAAACTGCAAACAAGGTCCAAGCAGCTGCGGTCACTTATTTTAAACTCTCATGCTTCTGATGCCATCTGCCTTTACCATTTGTTCCATTGAGAATTGAGTCGCCTCCAAGTCTTCAGGAAGAGCTGATCAACCCTACAATAGGCTGACGAATTTGTAGAAGCCATGGCTCGCATTGCAATATACGTGGTGATGAGAAGAAACAGCCGATGAGTGAAAGTGGGCACGGTTGGGGCGAATTGGAAATTCCATCCCTCACTGCTTTGAGAGGTGAAAGGCAACAAATATTAAATCTGCGCCAATCAGAGGGAAGCAAACTATTGCTTGGAGGAATTCGATACGGTGTGTAGACATGTTGGAAAATGAGTTTTATTGGGTAATACGGTTGTGGGGACTCGTGCATGTTGACCGAGGGGACTCTAGTGGACAGCGATAATGGGCAGGATTGAATTTAGTGAGGAGGATGACTAATGAAGGTGGGAAAACAATGCTGGTTCCGATTCCCTTCCATGTAGGAAAGAGGGAGACCAACGGCCACACTGACTACCTCACAACAACCGACCGACTAAAGCAGCTCCTTCCCAGTTAGCCAGTTGCTCACTCAACTGTGTTATCGCAATTAAATAGTTGGCGTGAGTGCTGTTGACTTCGTGTCAGATGCATGTCCAACCAATCCACGCCCTGCGTTTGCATCCACCATCAACATGCGATTTCAGTTCAAATAACGTTTCGCACTGACCACTGATCGGAGAGATGAACGAATAATTGCATATCACTCTTCTCCTCTTTTTAATGCAGGAAGGAAATGTGGAGTGGCCACTCACTGACGGATTGATTTGTTTGGGCTTATCCTTTGTCTTGCTAGCTTCGGTTGCGGTCGTTTCGCTAGCAAACGCCTCACTTGCCGGTGTCAAATGTATGCATGATTGTCAACCTCGATTAAAACGTTGACTTTGCATTCGCTGAGGCGCAGTATGAGTAGTATGGCTACACGGAGCCGGCAAGAATGTGTTTTCTGCATGGACACTAAGTATTAATCCCTTCGGCGAGGAGGGCGATGGGGGCACAGCAGTAGGGGCAGCAGCAGAGCCAGCCGAGTCGCAAGGTGTGGTGTGGGAGAGTGGAGTAGGAGGCGTCCTCGGTGGGCTGTGGCTTCCGTGAAAACGGAGGTGGAGGTCGTGGTGTGCAGCAGCGGATTGGTGGAGAGGTGGGAGAGAAGGTGCAAAGTGAGCACCGCAAGTGCATGTTGAAGGAGGAGGGGGAGGAGGAGGAGGAGGAGGAGATGGGAGTGATAAAATTGAGAAGTGAGTGCTGAGAAGGATGCCAAGGAGGGCATCGCAGATCAGTGAGGTCACCCATTTGTGCACGTTAGGGGTACATTTCTCTCTTGTAGGATGTAACTGTTCCGCAGGCGGTGAATGCAGCTGAGGAGGAGGATGAGGTAAACAAACTGAGCGCTTCGGATGATGATTTCTGTGAGTTCAGGTAATCCTCAAGCCTTTGAGAATGCTCACTCTACAAGTTCAACCATCTCATATTCACTTGCTTTATTCTTCGTAGCGTTGCGCGAATGTATCTGGTCAAGCCGACATGTTGGACGAGGACCACTGTTGATCATCTGATGCCATAAAAGGCATTCTTGTAAGTTTATAGACCAATCCGGTTTCGGTTTGCAAATTGAACATTTTGAATTAAATCTTATTTCCTCGCTCACTCTATGTGGCATTTGCGGGAGGCCATTGTCGTTGCAATTGTTTGATGTTTCAATTTTGCGTCTTTGCTTTCTCGCACTTTGCTGAATCCTTTGTGGGTGTGTTGCTTGTTGGTGGGTAAAACAAACGCGTTGCGCCTAGCGTCACACACTTGTGACAGGTGTTCTCCCTCACTTTGTGTTAACCAAAGTTGTACCTCCTCGTTTCCGACACACAGATTAGTTGAGTTTAAGAATGTACAAATTAACGCCATGCTGTCTCCACTGTTTTCAGGCAAAGACTGGATAAGACGATAGTTTGTGTCTTGTGGTGGTCGATTGCCCTGCCGATTGTGATGGTATGCATGTTACTCCTTGTCCGAGTTTTGGTTGTTGAGGCCCTTGTTGAGAATTTCGGCACCGACTTTAGGCGGTGGATGCTCAAGTTCACCCTGTTGGAATCATAGATTTTGTGATTGTCCAACGCAACTGTGTAGCCTGACTTTTTATTCCCTTCAGTCATGATATCTTAAAATTTTAGTTTTCAAGTTGATAGTTCCTCAGGAATTGTTCTAAAACAAGTGATTGTTGCTGACTGGCCTTACATTGCTGGTGGATTAGTTTAATTTGCTCAAACACTGCCACAACCAGTAGATATAAATCATTTTGTGAGTGTGACGTTGGCAACTCTTCGGTTTTTCTAGGTTCTATCTACTATTTAATTAAATCTTCTTCTTGTGACGGGAGGCCAGTTTTGTGAGTGAGCTGAAGTTAACCACCCAGGACCAAACCATCCATCCGCATGGATGTCCAGGCTATACTAATAGCATTAGCACCAAAATAATGGTAAATGTAGGTTTTATTACCAATAAACATTAGCGTTGTCTATCTGCAGTAAAGTTTTAGTTTACTCTGAAAATGGCGAAAATCAATCCATTGCTTCAATGTCACATTTGTGGCAGCCGTTATCCCTCATAATACACAAAGTGGCTCGTTGACAACAAAAGTCAGAGGTCCCATACGACATGGACAGCGTTTTGTTGCCCGCGGTTAGGCTCTGCAAGAGTGCCTTTTGGCCGTAGATATGGCGAAACAATTGCAGCGTCTTAGTGGTTGTAGGACATGGAAGCATTCAGCATTGGCACCTTCTCAGGACGTGTCAGTGCCTCCAAGTTTGTCATTTCTTCCGGGAACACGTCTGTGTATACACCGAAAGGGTTCCTTGCACACTGGGGTGCATTATTGCCCGTGTGGAGATTACTCGAGAGGCTAATGATTAAATGAACCTGGTGGAAAAATTCTGAGCTGTTTTGCATTTTGCCCTCCTTCAGCCCAGGTGAGGCGAATTACATTCTACCACCCGTAAAACAACCGTCCAATTTTAGATGTTTGGCAAATTGCCATTATGATTGGAATGAGGAAGAAGCGACACAGGCATCTGTGCACGTCATCGTGTTTAATCTGCTTTCGATGGAATGCTATCCTTTGGCTGACTAAGCGTTAGCTTTCACAGAATACTCAATGCTTACATTGGAGTGAAACAGCTCATTTACACTGCGAGTCGTGCCATTGTTTGCGGTGGCCGCATATTATAGGGGTGATGTGTGTTGTGTTCCCTACACAGAATTTAGGGTCGTTGTTGACGTCTGCATTTAAGCTTGGAATACAAATGTGAATTTGTTAGGCGGAAGTCCGATGTCAAGTGAGGTGCCTCATCCATGTCAGTAAAAGTGAAGCAAAGGAGGTTCCACCACACTGCGCTCCTTTGAACCGCGAATAAAAGCGTCATCCAGCGATTGCTTGATGGGTCTCAAAAGCTAATGCATCATATCTGTGCCTTTGCTTCCTCAAAGCATGCAAACACAGGCTATGTACTGTGAGAAGCGACAAGTTGTAGGAGGAATGTTACGTGTTGTGTGCGAAAGCGATGGGCACCGTGTCAGAAAATAAATCATTGGTTGTCAGAAAGGAAAGAGGTTACGAAGCAGTTAAGGACTGGCAGGACTAACGCACTGATGGTCACCGCACCTCGTCATTGATATCTGCACTGAGCTGTTTGCTAGTGCATTTTGACTTATAACATAAATTTGCATGGTACATGGTCCACTTCTAGTCCAGAATCTGCGTAATGTGACGGAGTGGAAGAAACGCAGATGAGGGAGGAATAGCTGCTGCACACCCAGTCAGGTGAGCAGTCCAATTTTACATCTCACTCCTAATTGTACAAATTAGTGGTGTAGGCAATGAAGTGGAAGGCAGCATAATTCACTTTCATTTGTGCAGAAGATCTCACTGCTTGACGTGTCAACATTTGCGGCTTCCATCTGCACCATACGAGAGGATGGGTGGAGTACGAGAGGGAGCGCTGTGAATGTCTCATCTCAAAATGCGGCGACAAATTCCTCCTCACAGGACAAACACCCTCTAGTAACCTAAATTAATATTGTTAACTGCAATTTTAATCTTTTTGCCTTCTAATTTGGTTGCCAACTCTAAGGTGGAGGCGTCTTTCGTGGGGATTTCCATGTGGCACAGCCAAAGTCCCTCTGTCTACTACCCCAGCACGAACTACTCTGCAACTCCTGCTACCGGTTCCCATTTTTCAGCTCTGGAATCTCACTTTTAATTTGTGAACTTCAATTTGCTGTTTGATGGGTTTCCAACCTGCATAAGATGCAACTTTTGCCAGTCACTGCACCTCCTCTTACTAGGTGTCGTCAACGAGTGCCATCTCCTCCTCCTCCTCCTTTTCCTCCTCCTCCGTGAATTGGGTCAGCCTAAAGGGAACAGAGGTTAATGGAAGAGGCAAAGGAGGTGGCGAAGCGATCGAAGGCGTGGACAATGCGTTGTATTTTTCCCTAGAAGTATATTCACTTCATTTGTGCTGAAGACGAGTGAAGAAATGCAGATCCGTACCGTTCCACAGACCTGATTTTGCGTTCACCTCCCAAAGCACCTCACCTCTGCAATCTTGGAGCTGCTCCTAGTCATTTGATGCATATGTATGTTGGAGCTGTACCGATGGAGCCATAATAATCGTTTTACGTTATCCAACACTGAAAAACCACCTTATATTTCGGAGGGTTGCCATCATACACTGAGAGGTATTGCAGCACTTCATTGGGCTCCTATATTTGCAACCACTGCTTCAAGGCATCGCCTGAAAGATGTAAGTCAGTGAAGCACGTGAGCGTGTTCAAAGCCACTCCTCTTTGGATGCTTTTTCGCAAGTCCAAATGGACTTTTCAACTTAGACCTCACGCAACCGGCCAACTGGCAAAGCACCAATTCGGTCGGTCGGTGGCTGCGAGGTTGTTGGTATAGCCGTTGGTCTCTCCACACATTCATTTATTCATCAGCGTGTGCATCACTTCACCGCTCTATCAGTTTACCACGATGAATTCAACTGGCCGCACGTGTTGCAAGCTCACGATTTTGCCAAACACATGATCCACTCCCTGTCTGCGCGACATTGCTTTGATGCCTTTCCTCTACCAGACGTGGGAAAGAATTTGACCTGGACTAATCATCACTTGGTCACCTTCTCTTGTCATCCTCTTCACCGTGTACAATACCCCCGATTATCGCAGTCCACCAGAGTTCTCTCGGCCATCATGCATGAGTCCAATCAACAATCTATCCACTGAGGCACTTTCTTGTTCATGTCTGCACAAATTTGGAATTGCCCAAAGCGGTTGTTTAGCTTCCTCTTCAGATTTGTTTGTGTTTGCCTGATAACTCGCACTTCTTATTTAGTACACATGCTCCACAGAATCTGTTAAACGTGTTAGGGCAATAATATGAATGAAATGGTTTGCAAAGTGGCCAATTGTGAGGAATAGGCACAATTCGATATCTCCTGCCTCCCACACTCAAGTCAGTGAAAGATGGAATTACTAATCCGTCCCACCTGTACTTACTTTCATTCATCGGCTGCTGCTTCTCATCACCACGTATATTGAAGGGCAATCCATGGCTTCTTCCACTTGGTTCGTCCTTTGGCATAGTGAAGTGATGTCGGACTCTCTACCTCGTACACTTCCAAACCTTCCACGCATGTCAAAGGAAGAGACAGAACAGTGGGCGAATTTTGGATGGAGTTTGTTGATGTTGACCGAATCACTCGCTTGTGATGAATCCCCTTAGAAAACACGCTCGCCTTCTACGGTGCAGGGACACGAAGGCCCACCACCAACCCTTTGTCTCTCCCAATCCCCAACAACCTAAGTAGGCAATTCCAAATTTGTGAGTTTAACAATACGCGTCACTGACAAATTAGACTAGTAGGCCTCTGGCGGCCCAATGATGTTCCGGTTGCCCGTATTGTTAAACTCAGTCAGTCAAGGTGAGAACAACGTAGTAAAGAGGAACAGAAGCAAAACCCTTTGTCCATGGACCTCTGTTAAATCCCATCCTCTTCTACCTAAGTCTCCTTTCAGGCCAGTGTCCCTACATCTCCCTATGGACATGCACGGTGGACAGCACAATCCTCTGTCCCTGAAATCATTTCCTAAATCAGACGAAACCCTAAATGCAGTTGAACTACCAAGAGGGGTTAATGACTTTGCGGATAATTATCTCCTTAAGTGCATGGAAATTCGATGACTGGTACAGTCAGCTAGTGCGTATTTTCTTAAAGGACTGACTATGTTGTGATGACTGAAGTGGGAGGATGACTAAGGGGAGCTCCGGCAAGGACACTCAAATGCAGTCAGTGGCCATTTAATACGATAGCTGCTTAACTCTCGGTTTTGGTGAAGAGCCACCTTAACTTGGCCATTGTACCACACCTGGTAGGCTAGCCTTGAAGCCAGGACAGTAGCCGAAATGCCTTCTGCGTGACGGACATATATGCATATATAGATTTGATCCGATTTTTGTCTTCTTTGGCCTACAAGAAATTTTAGGAGGTTGCAGCACTTTTTACCCATTTCTGGATCACTTAATTCTATCTACAATAAAAAAGTGTGATAACGTGAAAAGATTGCAGTTTTGCCAACGCAATTATCATGCTGATACATAAAGCACAATTAAGTAGCTGTATTGTAGGTCCCACAACATTTTTGGTATTTAAGCCAACAGGCAAAAAAATTGCCAAAATAATCAGGTTTAAAAGTAGATTTATTTTAATATTCGAGGAATTTTTTAAATATTGTACATGCTGCTACAATATGATATTAGCGGCAGACAAGTGCGCGCTGTTTGTCACTTAACAAATTAAAATAGGTTGGCTAAAGTGAGTTTATCTGGCAAGGGTACTGTGTTGGCGCTTTCGGGCTGTTGGTCTGCTGAAAAACATGCCTACGCTTTGTGATTATTTCATGACTAACGCGTGCAACGCAAAATTCCTAATTGTTAGTCTAATTGGGGCCTACGTGGCCTACTATTTCTTTGTTGCTCGTTCGGTACATTTGACCTTCTTTCGTCTCATTACCCGTTTATCTAGCCTCCCGTTTTGTATGGTCACTCTCGGAAACTCGTGGATTTCTTCCATTCATACGTTCCTTCCCTTAATGAAGTCTACTCACCTTTTGTTTTTGGTTTCACTGGTCGAGTGCAGACGATACTGAGACCCATATTCCATCGCGTCGAAAAGTTGGACTACGAAAAGTAAGGCTTTGATTTTTACGTCTCATTATCCGTTAGAGAGGTCATAAGCTTTTCAGATGGTGGGGATATGACACTTTCGTGGAGTAACATTGAAGGAATGGCGGATGACACACCGATCGTTGCTCTACTGCCCGGTCTAGCTGGTTGTGGTTGCTGCCACTACATCGCCAGCATTGTTAAGGAGATCAATCGATGCAAATACAGGTGAGAACTCTGTTCTCATGCTAGCCTCTTCTAGGTGTGTTGTTTTAAACAATCGCGGGGGCTGTCGTCGCAAGTTGAAGGTGAGTACTACTAGATTTGACGTTTTCGTTGGATGTAGACGCCCCAAACCTACTGTGCTGCCCACACGTCTGATGTAGCCTCAGTATTTGATCACATCCGAAACCGATACCCAGACGCACCAATGGTGGCAGTGGGTATATCTCTTGGGGCGTAAGTTGCGATCGACTTCTTTTCCTTAACACCCTCTATTACTTTTCATGCAGTAGCTTAATGTTTTAGTCCGACTGTCGATTGGAGTTGTGTAGTAGGCTCGGTGGTAATATTTACTATTGTCGCGCTTTACAAACGTGTTTTTTTATTGTCCCCGTAGACGGCCTTTCTGGATTCGTTGGTTATTTTCTGAAAAGTCTTTGCGAATCCCATATCTTGCACATCATTAGGATACGAATTTTGGTGCGACTTTGGTAGGACTAAACCATCATTTGCAAATAGTGCGGTGCATATGCGTGCCAAAGCAGCTGTAATGTAACTCTGCAGAAGGATAGAAGTCAAATGATTATTGAAGGGTCGCAATGACCCCTACACTTCCTCCCAATCTGTCATCCTTGTTGGAAGCATTGCTTTTCCAAAAGTTAGTCCTGACGACTTCCATTTTCCACAGTCGTTTTCTTACTAACCATGTGGAGGGTGTATCAGCGTGAAGTGGGTAATGCCACCCGACAAGATGTGTGAGGCGGTGTCCTTCTCCCATCTGTCCGCATGGGATGTTGCGTTGCTTTGCATTGGTTTGTAAGAAAAGGACTTCACTTCACCCGACTGACTAGTCCAAGCAGGTTATGATGGAGGTCCAGTCGCACTGATCAGAATCAGCTAGTATTCTGGGGTATGTGGTAGGGTCCGAAATACGAGGAACGTGCTCGAGATTGCCTTGTATTGCCTGCATATCGGCACATTTGTCTGCGTTTTAAACTCTCTCTAGGCTGCAGTAAGTATTTGCGATTATCCGATGCTCAAAAGGAAGCCAATGCAGGGTTGAATTGCCGCATCATGGACGCAGTCAGATAAGGTTGGCATGCCATTAGCGTGGAAGGTTTTCGTATTTAGGGAAAACGGGGAAGTTAACTCCCAGCTTTGTATTCTCACTCGTTTTCCATGCTCCAATGCCTTTTGAGTCACTTATATTTATCCAGTGACACATTAAGGTCCAATTTGAGCTTTTTTATTCTGACTTCTCCCTCATGCCTATGCAACGAATTACTACCACGTATGCACATAAACGCAATTCCCATTTTCAGCCTCCTTATCTTCAACTACCTGGCAGACGAACCTCAAGATCGTAACAAGCCCTGCCCTCTAACTGCTGCGATGTGCGTTTGCATGCCGTGGGATTTGCTGCAGACGTCTGACAAGTTGGAAAAGTCGTTGGACTGGTTCCTCTTCAACAAGCCTCTCATTCGTGGCCTACGTCGGTTGATCATGCGAAATGCCGACGTGCTGTCGACGAAGTACGATGTTCCACGCATTCTGAAGGTACGCCGTTGATTACGTTGTAAGTAGTCCAAATTCTTTGAGTAGTGCATTGTGACATTTTGAGAAACCGGTTGTTGAATGTGCGTAACATGCGTCTTTAAGCCACGAAATATTGTTTATGAGCTGGCAGAGAAATTCGACTAATTTGTAGCAGTTTCATGACTATCAAGTCTTTAGTATCGTCGATGTAAGGAACATAAAAGGGACGGCACCTCTTTAAAATAGCGTTAAAATCAAGATTGCTTGGTTGATATTAACTCTTGACCATGTATCCAAAACCGTACGAGCGGGTTTCGGTCTAGCTGTAAGGTACATTTATTTAAAAAGAATTCGTGACCTCAACATCCTCTTATAAAATGTCAGTGGATGGTTTGGGGATTGTGGAACCTTCCTGCAAAATTTGTGTAGAATGTGCGACGGTTGTTGTGACCCTCAAAAGGATGGTTGCATCACGTTCAAGTTACCATTCTCCTCAGTCTTGGCGTGCGGTGTTGGTCTAGACTTTTCCACAAGACTTGCACTAGTGCCATAATGTTTTTTTTTCTGTCACGACGGCGCCATGTGATCCAACCCCGTTTCAATCCGAATTGACCTTGTGGTTAGGTGCAGTGGTGTCACGCTCTCTCGACAATCTAGAGAGGAGGTACTCAACTTATTGTGCACCTATTATGATTATTTTTAAAGTTACCCTGTGGTTGGATAATTGATGTATCAAAAAAGGAAAAGTAGTAGGTGGCAGTGCAAAAGCACTTGCTGAAAGCGGGAAGGATGATGCAATAAAGGTTAATGCAGTTATCCCGCACTTTTGTTTTTTGTGGAGAGTTTTAAAGAGACATCTAACTCTATCTACCGTGCTTGTTTAAATTGGGACTATTCGACTGTTTGGACGTTGCTCTATTTATTTACTTTGACGAAGTTGGACTTGTCCACCTTACACTGTTCTACCGCAAATTGAGAGTTGTTATTGTCGGAATGGTGGAAAAGTTGGCAGACCGGCATCCATCCATCCATCCATCCATCCATCCATCTATCCATTTATCCATCCAGGCATCGTTGCATACATGCAGCCATCCATCCATCCATCCATCCATCCAGTCATCGTAGCATCAGTTGTAATTCCTGGCGTTGATGACAGTGATGATGCCCTACCTCTGTTTAGAGTCGATCTGTGCGCGAGTTCGACGAGAATCTGACAGTGGACATGTTTGGCTACACATCAGTGGATGAGTACTACGCTCACGCCTCTCCCGCCACCAAAATTGACCGTGTCCGCATTCCAATCCTCTGTCTCAACGCTGCTGACGATCCCTTTGTACCCTTCCACAGTGAGTCGTCACTTCGATTTGAAAGGGTGGTTAGCGTATCTCCAAGCTTAGCAATTGTGGTGGTGTGTGATTTGAGGTGAGGTAAGCAGTGCATCACACGCGTGTGTTTGTGGCTGTATGGAAATCAGTGGTATTTGTGTATGACCACCTGAAATGATAGTTCTGTCGTGTCTTGCCCTAGGGAGTAGTCATTTCTAAGGTAATTGGGGTGGGGAATGTTGGATGCAGATGGTGGAACCGTTGTTGTTGGGATTGCTGATCTGATGCAAGCGGTACGTGCATGTACACGTAGGTGAGTGTGATTATCGCGTGCTTAGCGGTCGCTGAATTTAAATAAGTAGGCGACGCTGGTTTGTTGTGTTACTAATGAAAGTACTGGAACAAAGGAAAGGCTGGAGACACCACGAGATGATGAATTAACAACATAGCCGGAGTCGCCTCTAGTACACGATTAGCTGGAAGCATTTAAGCACAACGTCATTTTTAGCGGTAGTTATAGAGCAACTCGATTAGACCACGACGATGATCATGGCAAGAGGGTACTTGTACCTCACCGCGTCAGTTGTGTTTGGAATCACATGACGAGTAGGTCTAGCTGTTGGACAAGCACAACGAAAAAACCGATTTTTTCTGCAAACCAGACCACTTGTTCGTAACTGGGCTAAAAAGTGGATTCTTGGACTGGTGTCCTAACTGTGGACCTGAGTCATGTTGGGGTTTCAAGTGGGATAGTCAGCGGAGAAAGACCTCAACACAAATGCCTTCACGTGTCGTCTAGTGTGAATAAGCCTCAGCGTACGTGTGTGGCAGCTGGCTGGCCAGTGGAGTCTGGCGGAGAAACAGCGGGCTCTGTCATTCTCTCAGATTTGTGGTACCCGAATGGCCTTGTTGATGCGCTGGGTAGTAGCGTGCTTGAGGCTAATTGAGAGGAACTGAAGGAGGGTACGACCTTCTAGAATGCTTGCGAGTTAGCCACAGAAGCGGACATTCACCTAGGCTGTAGATATCGTCACCACAATTGATTTCATCGCTGTTTTCATTTACGCCCAAGAATAATTTGGAAAACCACTTCTACCGCTCTGCAATGTCGTTTAACTTCTCTGGCTGGAAGTTGCTTGGCCAACTTCCAAGCTTCGTCATTGACCACCAACTGTCCACCATCCTTCCCGACGGCGGAGTTGGCTGAGTGGCTGTCGCAGGATTGGGAGGGATTTTATCGAGTGAACCTGCACCTCCATTTCCACTGAAGGGACAAATAATGAAAGTTTGAAATTGAAAAACATCTATGAAGGGAATAGGCTATTTGTGGCAAGGTATTATTCTTCCCCCTACCCCCTCCATCTCCATCCGTTCCCTCTGTCCTGAGGAGCGGCATGCAGTCCTGCGTCACTCGAGAGGGGCAGGGCAATTGTCTCACTGTTGGAGCAGTGCGAGTATTGCACAGAACCACAGTAATTTTCTGTTCTGTCGATAAGAAGTGAAGTGGGTGAAATTGGACCCAGCGCCTTGATGTTCAACGATCTACTGGTGGGAATGAATGCAGCAGCCAAATCTTTTTAATACCAGGCATGCTCACGGTTGCCGTCTCTTTTCTACTGAACTCAAACGAGTGGCATTCTGCTCTCAGTAACTGGCCAGTAGATCCAATTGGCAAATCTGGGCCTGCCCGTCTGCCTGTCCCATAATTGCGGTCCTTTTAATGAGGTGTTCTGTTGGTGACCCTAGCCCTGCCTATGGGAGCTGTGAATGCAACAGGCTGTCGGGTTGTGCTCGCGCTGACACGTCACGGTGGACACATTGGCTTCCTTGATGGCTTCCTGCCCACAGGTCCAAGTCTGCTGGACCGAGCAGTGCCTCAGTTCGTCTCTGCTGTTTTCCAACATCCCGAAGACTTTGCTGTTGCCATCGCCGCTGCCACTGATGACGCTGTGGCGGATACAAATGTGGAATCCGAAGGGGGCGAGAGCAATTCAAGAAAAGAAACTACCGCAACCTTCTACTGACAGTGCCGCCTTGGCGGGTTTGAAAGTGAAACTAAAAAGCAATAAATTAGTCCGTTACTCGCATTTTGCCTCCTTTTGAATAGATTCCTACTTTTGACGTAGACTGATGTTGAATAAGTAGCATGTTTACGTTGGTTTTGGCACAGGCCACTTGACTGGCGAGAGGAGTATGGTGCGTGGCTATGTGAGGGTAAGACTTTCTGGGAGAAGACTCAATCCGCTGTCTAGCCTGTTAGGTGGTCGCGAAGGTAGTGCCACCTGGGGTCCCGACTCACCAAACTTTCAAAACCAAAAAAAAGGTGTCGGTTTTGTGGCTTTTGGTATAAATTTTGAGTGTAGCTCAGAATTCCCTTACGGTTAAACACGAACTCATTGAAATTTTCGAATGATTCTGACTTGCTTATTTTGGTTTTTTCAGACCTAATTAATAACATTTAATTGCAAAAGCTTTTACCATCCGGTTCGCATATGGTTCCTGAATCGAAGTTGAAGCGACTAATGCGGGCACACCTTCTACAAGGCGGAGGACCAGTAGGACTAACGCAGTGCCAGTCACCTCACCTTATCACTCATGTCTGCACTGGACTGCCTAATGTCACAGAAGGAACGGATGGAGATGCCGCATGAGGTGAACCTGCTTCTTCAGTGGTCCTTTTAACACCACGATCAGTTTTCCGCAAAGGATTTGGGAGATCGTGGATGGCGGAGGATTTGATGGTGCACGAGCAGACCGACAAAAAGTCCGACTGTGCGTCTCATTCTAACTCCAACAAATTAAAATACGAGGAGTGTTGTCATGGAATTGATGTCTCTCTATTCCAATCCTGAATTTACACGCTTGGCACTGGAAAGTAGTAGAACGATGCAGAAGAGTTGGGAGGAGAGGAAAGGCGACTAACGCGCTGGCTGCCTCTCTGGTTAAATGCATAAACGGCTAGGTGTTACCCTCATCAAGCAGTTGATGGGATGTAGTCGATCTCTTCGCCACCTCATTCCCTCCACTACATTCACTTATACCTGTTTACTCCATTACAACTCTTGAGGATGGCAAAGTTGATGTCAACTAGCGGCCTGCGATGGCAACAAATTTGCGCAATTCATCACTGAGTATCCGATTCGACTTCCTATCTGTAGCACATTGTTTGGTCTCCTTCCATCTGCCTTGGACTTAAGCTTGAGCTGACACCCTAGTCACCTTCATTTCCCCCACCCTTATTTGTACACTGAGTTTCTCCCATCAGCCGCTCTTTCCCATCACCGTCCAGGGTGGAATGGGCTTCCTCACCTTTGCACAATACTTCATCCTCATCTCTGTTACTTTCCCACATCCCACATGGACATCATCACGTCGACGTTTAACCCAAATTTCCGGTGGAAGATGTAGACATACACCTAGCCGGAGTAACGTGTTGGTAGTCACCTCACCCACTCACTGATGTCTGTACTGAGCTGACCTGTATCAGAGGAAGAGAAGGAAATATCACATGAGTGGAACCTACTAGTTCCACCAGGTCTTCTGCGGCAAGTCAGTTCCTCATGATGGATAGGAGAAACTGGAGAAGGGAGAGGATTTGACCGTGTGTACTAGAGCCGATGCCTAAGCCGACTGTGCAACGATTTCCACATCAAATAAATGAAAAACGGTCAATCAAATGGAAAGCCTTAAGAGTCTACTCCATTTGCAAAGCTTGTCGACTTCACCGATCTGCGTTTATCTCTCGCACGATGTCGAAAGTAGTGAGAATCTGTCATCTACGGCGCTGCCCAATATGGCGAAGCGTGACCGTGAGGGTATTGCATATTTAGATGCCTTGTCAACATTCTCAATATTCAACAGAGGAAAAGAGAGCTCTACAATCTCTCTATAGCAAATAGAACTGAGATGGAATCTTCTGTTTGCCATTGGCCTAACCGCAGTTGATGGCAAGCTTAGACTCTCCCTGCCCGTGGTAGTGGATCAAGGAAATTGGACAAGAGCGCGAGGTTCTAGATGAGACATTGTCTGGAAGACCCAGCCTCTAGGCAAACAAAAAACAAACGATTTTCACTTGCCTACAAATAAGGGGAAGAGCAAGTGACCCTTGATACACACCACAGGATTTCACATATCATAGTCCCACACACAGCTTACAATGAATGCTACTCAATTCATTAATCAGTAGTGTGACCACTGGGCACTATAATCGAAAATTACACCACAATTTCCATTTACTTGACCTTTAAGTGTGTTGTTAACACAAACTCTTATTCGTGCCATGGGAAATTGGCATCAGGATGTTGGACTACGTGTCATGCGACAAAGTTAACAGCCTACCCTTTCTTTGGCTATTTGTGCGCTCAGCACCCAATGTGCATCACTCCAATGCAGCGCTCGTGTATATTTGTTGGTACTTTGATGATCAAATTATTCTCCGATCGGCAGGCTCTTTCCCATGCCAAAGCTTCACTTTGTGATGGTAACTCAACGTGTCGTTTTAGCTGTATCAAGGAAATGGTGCACGTGGATTGGTGTCACGGGGCATCCCTGGACACAACGGCAAGGCCTCTCTGTGCCGCCTGCACCAAAGTAATTGGAGTAAGAAGGGACTAACATCAACTGGTCGAGTGTTTACAAGGGCCACGAGAGCAATGGACGAGTGCGTTGACCTCACCACCCTTCCAGACAATCGCCATAGGTGTGGGGTTTGAGAAGTGTCCACGGGTCCCGAACATTAACCGACACAATGATTTGTCACGATAGTGGGTGATGGGAGTAAGCCGCGCATATTGACGCCCGGGTGCAAACTGATTCATTTGGTAAGATTACTCAACAACTCAATCTATCGCCCGCTTTACACTGCTCAACAGCTTGCTTCAAGGAGATGCGTCCGGTTAAGTGAGATGAGAAGTGGAAAAACCCATAAGTTTGTATTGACAAATTCGACCTTCTTCTTATTTTGCCTACTCACACACCCACTAACTGTCGCGATGGTAGTGAGTACCTACCTGGCCCACTACTGCTAGCGCCCAACCTCCGTGATTGCATTGTTGTTGAATTGCGCAATTTGACAGGCACACAGTTGCGCCAAGCGTCATTTCCAGCATTTCGTGCATAGCATTTGGTAATGACAACGAGATCAGCGACATCGGGTTCTCCCTAACCCTGAACCTAACTCTGTTTTCCATCCATCGGTTTCGGACTTTGTCAATCCGCAAGTGAGGTTTGCAGCCGGTAAGCCTCAATGGCTGATTAGTTGAGCGTCACATTCGTAAATCAGGGCTTGCGAGGCCGTTTGTGTGGATGTTGATATCATGGTGTGTGTGACATCATGGTATCCTGTTAGAAGGAGGTAGGAATTGCACGTCCTCCTGATCGCACCTTAGTTTACTCATTTAAAAGTGAAATCCTACTCATGTGTCAAAGAAAAGAAATACTATTGCACTACTGCTCCATCAACTGGAATGTGGAATCTGAACCCTTACGTCTTAACCTCCGCCCTGGGTGTGAAAGACTATGGCAACACGGTTGAGCGATTTGCATCTGCAGTGTCACCAACGCGGAGACACGGCTGATTCCCCCACCCCCTTACTGCCGCTTTGATTTGCCAACTTCTCGAAGTGAGTACTACCTAAACCTACTTATTCGATTTCAGCGTCCACCATCTGCATGTTGTTGGTAATGGATTTCTGCAGCTGTAGGAAAGATTATTGCAATTGACTAGCTTCCAGGGATTTTTGGCCAGGCCAGGGTGGATGATAGAGATGATAACCCACGCAGGCTGATTAAGAAAAGTAGAAGGTAAGAGCTCCATGGCAAATAATAGCAAAGGGCGGAAACAGCATTTGCACCGCGATACCTCTGCTAATTTGCAATACCTCGTCCTAGTTGTGATGTGGCAAGCGATATTAAGAATGACCCTGTCGTGGTAGAATCAGATGCGTTTCCATCATTCTACTTTTCCCTGGATATAGGATCTGGGGAGTCCACTTCAAACAAAACAACAAATCGCATTTCGATTGCAGATGAACCACATCAAACGATTTCTCGTCCTAGTTGGAATAGGTCCCAATTTTACCTACTTGAGTAGGTTGTTTGCAAGGACCAACAGAATGGGGAGGTAGCCCCCAACGCGTAATTATAGAATAGGGGTGACGACAGGGCTACACAAATTCCCAATGGCTGTAATGAAGCAGACCGTATCCTGTGTATCAGCCCCAGTCCCTTTGCCAAGGTCAAGCAGATTCTCTTTTGCTGCATTGCTTTGGTATAAGCACCTACTCATCCCTTAATTAGCAGTTGGAAGTGGCCCATGCACGTGCTCTCTCTAAAAGAAGTAACGGTTGAGGTCGCACGCCATCCAAATATACCCATTAAGAAGACAAATAAAGAGAAGTTGCCAAAACATCTGTTTATTATCGGAAATTAATTCCTTAGGCTGTTCCCTGAGGGTCGCTCAAATAGAACTAGTAGCATGATACCTTGTCCCTCCGTGCCCTTTACCCTCCTCAAGACGCTCATATTGGCTAAGTAGTATGACGACTGCTTTCTCGATTATTTATAATGTCAAAAGCATTCTGATGCTCCCAATTTAAGTGGTCATAACTCATAATTTCTCACATAGTACCTACAGAAAGGGCTTAGCGGTGTTTCAGAAAACCAGATAAAAGGCTGGAGATGTGTCATCACACCTATTGAAAGGTCCCGCACCCACCCATTCCTCCGCCTATGTGCCCTGAGTCCTGTGTTCAACCGTGATCATCTCAACTCTGAGTCATCGAACCCCGAGCAGTCGCCTCATTCATCGTGAGGCTGCCAAGAATCCCTACTATTCGACGTGTTTCTGCGGCTTGATTTGAAATTTTGAACCAACTGATATTTGCCCTCTGAAAGTAGGAGTGGATGCATGCTGTCGTCCAAAATTTGTCGGCTTCACAACCACCGCCTGTGTGATAAGCGAATGTGCTAAAACTATGCCAAATAGGAGTGAAATTGAAGCCCAACACCATCAATGTTGTCAGATCGCACAGTTCTATTGAAGTACACCTGGATATGGTCGGGTAAATTGAAATAGTACCTTGGGGAGTAGTTGGATTAGAAAAGCTAATGGACGACAACAGCATAGGCCTGCTTTTATTGACAGTTTCTTACCAATAACCGAGACAAACGAAAACAGGGCATTCGAGATGGCATCATGTTGAAGTCAGACAGCCAGCTGGATGAGGTGGTCAGTGCTGAGTGCATGAGCCTAGGGTAGATGGCCATTTTTTCCCCAGGTGGTCAGCTCAACAATCACGTGTGAAGGTTTGGGAAGGAAAGGAGAGGAGGAAGATGCAGTAGAACAGCCTACCATTCAAAAAACATTCTCCTGTTGTGTTTCACATCCCGATTGACGAAATAACCCGTTGACATCTGCGTCAAACAGAAGTGGGAAATAATGAACACTATCAAAATTGTGGATGCCAAAACCATGGCAAGTTGCAAGATGTTTAAAAAACGACCATCCTGATGACTACCCATTTGTTGCTCGACCGCCCAAAATGGGACGAGAAGCGCTTTCATTATTTCAACGTTCAATTCTCAAACAACCAAATCACTGCCCTCACTTCTCAAACACGACACAAAGCCATAGGCGGCGGGTGGGCAAAAAAGACTCGTCTCACAAACCTTCCCGAGAGATGAGGGGGAAAGGGATTGCTGACTTACCGCCATCCCGCCCGTTCACCTCATTTGTTCCAAGACATTATAGGATAACACAGTGGAGCAAAGTGGAAACGGAGGTGTCCGTCTACGTTCCTTCCCGTGATATCAAGCTTGACGTTGTCAACTTTCCATTCGCTCCTCATCCCACTGCGAACCTAACCGCCTCCAACAGACACACGCATCGATATGTCAGTTTAAAGCCATTTACTTCCATAACGCCAAAGGTGAAGCTTAACGAAAAAGGCAGCTACTTTTTGTACAGTTCATTGTAAATAATGAAGGAAGACAGGAGTCGGTGATTAGAGTTTGCAAATACCAATTAATATAATCATTATTCCGCCATCTCTGCAATGAACATGCAAAAGACTAACAGCCTGTCGAATTTCATCCAACAGCACGATCTAATTCGACAGGGGGTGGAGGAGGGAGAGGAAAAAGGAATGGTTGACTTAGTAATAATGAGGAAAAAAACCAAGGATGAAATCAAACGAAAAAGGGGTAGTCACTGCTTTAACAACCTATTTTACCCACCTTCTAGTCTCTAACGAGAGAGAATAACCTAGTGTTTACAAAACACCACGAAAATAAGAATTACGAACAGATCGCTCAATTATCTCTAAGCCCTTTCATGTAGGGACTACATACGTACCCCATCATCCAAGTTTTAACCAGTCGTGAACTGGAAAGTTTGAAAGATCACAATCAAAGGCGGTTGTTTGTTTGAAGCTTCAAGTAGAAATAAAGGAAAAAATGAAAACATACACGGTCATAAACCGCTCTGAGTTTTGCGCTTGCGGGTGCTGCAATAGCGTCCACCCCATCAGGAGAAGAAGGCGATCTACTCAAAAACTAAGCGGCTGTTGCAAAGTTTATTCTTCTGAGAAGGGAGAATATATCTCATCCTTATCCTTATTCGAAGAGCCGATGGTTTACTTCGCATCAGTCGTCTACAAGAAAGACTATGGAGAATCAATGTGGATTTAGCCTCAAAAATTGGTGAGGAAATTATCATTTTTAATGAGAAGATAGGGTAATTAAATAGGTGAACAGTTGGAGTGAACAGCTCAGAACTGCTACATTAATGGTCACCTGGAGAGATGGAACGGAATAAATTCACCAACAACAACATCAGCATTATTTAGGTTGCCGAAGTTAAGTCAGGAAAGGCTTGAATGGACCTGGTCTTTGCTACTCTCCCGATCTGGGATCTTTTTAATTTTTCAAATCTAGTCTGAAGAAGATTAGCCAAAGGAAGTGTCTTCTTTGCTACTTCCCCCCTCCGCCAACCCTGTGTCATTACCGAATCTGAACTGAAATAAATTTGCCAAATTACGGTGAAGATATGAATGTACCTCTCCCTTCAGTACCGCCACTAGATTAAGGGGGAGACCAGAATTCCCGTGAGGCGTCAAAATATCAGTAATTACTTAGATGCTGACCTGGATATCAGTCTTCTGGGAACCACTGACAGATTTATGGGCAGTCTGTTTGTCACTTCCTTATCATGATCACATCAAAAGTGAATCTAAAGTTAGGTGACGGAAGCAGAAATGGAATCCATGGTTAAGAATTAGTCTCCTTCTAAAAGACTTGAATATTTTTCCCTGTGACACCTACCACATCTGAATTTTGAATTAGTTTTAAGACGTGAATTTCCAAAGCAAGAACCTTTTGCCTAAAGAGCAATTCCTTTTCTTACCTAAGTGAAATTGGGAAACATAACCAATCAGAGATGTAAGAAGAAAAATCTCTGCCTCGGTCGTTTGGGATGTCAGAGGTAAAAAGTTTCGCACATGTTACCGGTCGAGATGGAAGACAATGAAATGGCAGCATACAAACTACATGTTCAAAAACGGAACTTTTTTCTTTTAGTATGCATAAGGGGATCTCTCACCAAAAAACCTGCACAGTTAAACTTAAGAGAATAGATAAACCCACAAAAATAAGGTTATTCCATGTGGTAAAGGCCTTCAACGCCAACAATAACAAGAAATTGCGTGTTTTTAATCCGCGACCTATTTCCACAAACCTTGTTAGAGAAAAAGGATTCATTCAGTCTCCACAATGGGCGATAAAATGATGACTTGCTGATTCAAGTGGGCACACCAAACTCAATGTGCCTGAGGCAGTGCTGGTGAGCTGCCTTTCCACGGGGTCAAGTATCACTCGCAGAGCGGAGTTTGCCTCGAAAATCTAAAGTAAGAAGTCACTATTACCACAAAATATCCTTACTAGCTAGACAAAAAAACTGCACAATTATTAACCGGGAACTGTGCTTTTAACACCATCTACTTCTAAAATGCGAAAGGAAAATTATATGGCAACTAATGTTTCCCATGGAACGGTTCATCTTATCAACAACCCCCCTCTACTATGAGGAAACCAAAAGGATTTGAAGCATAAATTCGACCAAATATCATTTAAATGAGCAAGATCAAAGGATCAAATGCCCACCGATTCATCGTAAACTGAAGTGGAAGGATTTGATTATGCCTAGCAAGTGGGGCAAATTATGGGAAGACTGGGCATAAAATGCAGTAAATGACATTAAAGAGTATTGGCTTACGACTCCGTGATAATCTTGAACATGCTCTTCAAAGAACTGTTCAAAGCTACCGCTAGCACCGTCCCAACCCAACATCAGCAATGCAATTGACTTGTTGCATGACCATACTGGGCGCGTATAGCGAGGGCTTAAATAAAGCTACGCCCGAAAAATAAAATCGTCAGTATTTTGTGCATTTTTCATGCAATGTTGTTATTCTAAGCAAGCTTTTGAACACAAAGAGTGTTTTGGATTTTAATTTAAAAAACTTAAATTTGGATTGAGTGGATTATTACTTTTTAATTTAAATAACTTTTGCCGCATGCTATTTCTTAAACACCTTGCAAAAAATTTGTTTTATTGTTATTAATTTACGGTATGATTGAAAAAAACAGCAAAAATTTGGATAGAAAATACATACAAACACCTTAAATGTCTTAGGGGCTACTGCCATGGTTCCTGGTGCGAATGCAATCTGAGCAGATTTAAGTGCCCACTTTATCAATTGCAAGGTTTGACAAGCTGCCAGCCGCGGCGTTGTCCTTTGGATTCATAAGCCAGAGTAGTTTTGAAGATCTCTAAGATCTGTGATCCCTGCGTAGCGCCTTAACAAAATATTGACTCTCTACATTGTCGTTTTTTCTTTTTAGCTCCACTCATGTTGACCTTTCTTCATCCTGTATCACAACGTAGGCGGTGGTGTTTGAATCATGGATTTCGACCTTTTAAAACGAGTTTGGCTGGTGTCGACACTGCTGTAGGGCCCCAACCCTTCTAGAAGATCCCAGAGCTATCCTGATCATTGAAAGTGATGACGCTGATGCATCTTCTTCCGCGGTACTCAATTTCACTAGCTCTGGGAGCAATGCTGTTGATGGGGTTGTAAACTTTGTATGGTTGCTGTTGCTGCCGGTGCTAGTGTAAATGAGTGACAACAGCTGCCCTAACATCAGGATTCAATTAGAGTGAAGTATCTGGTGCCATTTTAATTTTCTTACATTTTGTAACTGTTGAAGAATACAGAGGACGAATTGCGCCTCTGGACTCTGGAAGATTTGACGAGCCAACTTTCAACATCGCCGCTAGGCCGCCAAGAATATGACACATTTGTGACAACTGCAGGCCATATGTTGAATAGATCGTAGGCATAAGGGAAGGGCAAGCTCACGCTTGGATGTGTGCAAAATAGGATCTGTAGATGAGTTGGTCTGACCAGGCAGTTGTTGACGGAAGTTGTTGCTTGGCTAAAGGTATTCTTAGCAAAGTTTCCTGACGGGTCAGACAAAAGGGATGGATTCTCGTCGAGCCTCAACTGTAAAGACTGCAAAATTGTACTTGATTGGGGTTTCGTTCATGCGGTTAATGATACAGGAGTGGCAGCAAATGGTGCTATAGGTGAATGGTTCGAGGTAGCAATGCGCATTGGCTTTGAGAGGATTCCCTATCCATTTGTTCTAGCCACTAATAACATTGAAGCATTCTCCTTAGAAGAACAGCTCATCAATGCTGCTGTAGTTAGCCAACCTACAACATTGGACCTGGCGTAGGAGGAGGGCACGACAGCCAATACAGTTGGCTTCGCCGACGAAGCAGCAGCATCAGTTGAAGTTGACAGTAAGCTGAATGAAAGAGAGGAGAATCGGGGCGCCTTCATGGACCACATCGAAAATGTGAACGTTGGGAACGTGGCTGACCCTCATACCGCTCGTGGTGTTAAAGCAAGTGGCGATGGTTATGCCCAACTTAGACTACTTATTCGGTTTCAGCCACCAAAACAAACTAACTTGAAGTGTGGGTGATAGTTAAATCCTTAAAGATAAACAAAAGTGATGGAACTGGGCCTTATGCTACTCAAAAAGCAGTTCTTAAGTAACAAACGTGGCCAAAGGAGGGAAGTCTAGTCAAAAGAGGAACACAACAGTGCTAACCGTGTATTGTTTAACTCATTTCATCCCGACAGCCTTTAGGGATTTTTCCCATTTCAAACTACTTATTTGGTTTCAGTCACTCACTCAAGGTCACTAAAATAATCTCGTGCATATTTGGAACAGATTTTTTTATTTTAAAATACGACCTGTGCTGCGGTCACGTCCCTCACCACTAATGTTATTGAGGCAACCTGAAGTGAACACGCTAAACGAAAAGGGCTGTAGTCGGTGCGACCTCAAGCACTACTTGCCGAAACTGACTACTTCAATGCAGTACAACAAGAGTCGTGGACTTCCAAGTCTCCGTGAGGTCTGCCACCACCTTGATGGCATTCGGTGACAAGGTCCGATGAAATTTTGCCTAGGGGACAGTGGCTCTCATTTCATTGGTTGGAAGCCAAGCTAACCACATGCCGAATCTGCGAAGAGTCACTATGAAAAGGCCGATGGGATAGGTGCCGACATCTGCCGAGTTCTCAGGTTGGAAAGCGGTAGCCAGCGACAGTTTGAGAGCAAAGAGGACCGTGTGGAAACGCCGTGTGTCCTCCACAAGAAGTGGTTATAATGCAGAAGAGAATGCGTAACATTGCCGGGATGCGTCTCTATCTTCGAGATGGGCCTCCGCCTGATGTCCGTCGCCTCGCAGAAAATAGGCGGCTCTCTGAAACCCTTCACAAAGCCACAGCATGTGCCACCATTAACGAAGTAAATGTTACTCCAATGCATTGTGTCGCCTTCATAACCGGGTCGCGGGTTACGAACCCCTGTGGTCGAAGGAGAGGTAATTCTAGTGGAGGTCGGGATTAACGAACAGAGTAAGGAGAGGGGGGCCATGTAGTAAATACGAGTACTCCTTTCTCTCCAAAACCCAGATCGTCGCATCCTGAGGCCGCAGCCTCCAGCGCCGTGGCGCATTTGTTGGCCACAAGGGCTCGGGGTACCGTAACGGAATTCCAGCCCCATTAAGCGAACTTTTTACAAGACAGAGAGGCCGGGTGAGTCACAACCCCGTGCCGCACCACTGTCACGACTACCCATACTACTTACTTAATTTCAGCAAACCAACATAGGCTAAAGAGCGGATTGAGTCATCTCCCAGGAATTCTACTCATTCAAGCCACCTGCAATAAACACCAACGCAAACATGCTACTTATTCAACATCGGTCTACGTCAAAAGTAGGAATCTATTCAAAAGGAGGCAAAATGCGAGTAACGGACTAATTTATTGCTTTTTAGTTTCACTTTCAAACCCGCCAAGGCGGCACTGTCAGTAGAAGGTTGCGGTAGTTTCTTTTCTTGAATTGCTCTCGCCCCCTTCGGATTCCACATTTGTATCCGCCACAGCGTCATCAGTGGCAGCGGCGATGGCAACAGCAAAGTCTTCGGGATGTTGGAAAACAGCAGAGACGAACTGAGGCACTGCTCGGTCCAGCAGACTTGGACCTGTGGGCAGGAAGCCATCAAGGAAGCCAATGTGTCCACCGTGACGTGTCAGCGCGAGCACAACCCGACAGCCTGCTGCATTCACAGCTTCCATAGGCAGGGCTAGGGTCACAAACAGAACACCTCATTAAATGGACCGCAATTATGGGACAGGGAGGCGGGATGGCCCAGGTTTGCGGATTGGATCTACTGGCCAGGTTATAGATCTCAGCACGCTACTCATCTGAGCTCAGTAGTAGTACAAAGGCATCAAACCTAGTGCTAAAGGCCTCACTGTTTCAATTAACCGCTCTAATTTTAGCAACTTTACTTCTTACGGACAAAATGAGCTATTTGGCCTGTGTGTAAATATAGGGCTTAACTTCCTGCAGTGGGGAAGAATGAGCAGATTCACTCGATACAATCACCAATCCTGCGGTGTCTGCTCAGCCGTCCGCGTAGTGAGGAAGGAAGGCGGACAGTTGGTGGCAAATGACGAAAGCCCAAAAATGTAAACAAAATTCCAGTGTGGTAATCGTATCAAATGGGTGATGGAAGTTTTTCTCTGTTATTCCTGGGCGCAAATAAAAACAACGGTGAAATCGAATAGAAGACGTTTCTGTTTCAACTTCGCAGGTATTCTCACTTCCGTAGCTAACTCGCAAGCACTCAAGAATGTTGTCCTCTCACCTGCTCCTCAGTAGTTAATGTCTACCATACAGGCAAGGTCAATCAAACACTATAAATGTGAGTGTTTGAAAGCGCCCGGTCTTCCTACAGCAGTC
This sequence comes from Echinococcus multilocularis, assembly GCA_000469725.3. Lineage (NCBI taxonomy): Eukaryota > Metazoa > Platyhelminthes > Cestoda > Cyclophyllidea > Taeniidae > Echinococcus > Echinococcus multilocularis. Next base: position 2,237,988 of record LN902850.1, read on the forward strand.
TTCACCGCCTTCCTCCCACCCTCATCTGTCACACTGTTGTTGTTGTTCATACACATAAAATCGCTTGTACCGAAACCATTGTTCACTGACTACCCGGGTTGAAAACCCAACAGGACTCAGGCCCACGCTTACATCATCAGTCCAGTGGCATTTTTTTGCCAGATTAAAGTCCGCCTGTTTTACAAACAAAATTCGGTTTACAGGTTGTGCTCATCCATCATTCCGCTCCCAACGAAATCCATGCAAAGAAATCAGGATACCCTCATGCCGAGATCATCACCATGGGTTAATCGAATCGCTCAACGGTGAGTAGACGGAGTTGGAGGGGAAACAGAGCAACGTCATGTGTAGCGGATACATTTGGCCAATCAGTAAGTTTTACATGGCCTTCACGCTGGCAATGAGTGTGAGGCGATTTGGATTATACGTCGTTAATTCATCTGCACTTCCACAGTTAAGCCACTCACAAACACAGACTCCCAGTACCATCTTCAAGAAAATTTCGGCAATATGCCCCCTATTGTAAATTAAGTTTCGGGCAGTATGGACATTAGCGATACAACAACCCGGCATCGCCTACTTATTTAAATTCAGCGACCGCTGAGCACGCGATAATCGCACTCACCTACGTGTACATGCACGTACCGCTTGCATCAGATCAGCAATCCCAACAACAACGGTTCCACCATCTGCATCCAACATTCCCCACCCCAATTACCTTAGAAATGACTACTCCCTAGGGCAAGACACGACAGAACTATCATTTCAGGTGGTCATACACAAATACCACTGATTTCCATACAGCCACAAACACACGCGTGTGATGCACTGCTTACCTCACCTCAAATCACACACCACCACAATTGCTAAGCTTGGAGATACGCTAACCACCCTTTCAAATCGAAGTGACGACTCACTGTGGAAGGGTACAAAGGGATCGTCAGCAGCGTTGAGACAGAGGATTGGAATGCGGACACGGTCAATTTTGGTGGCGGGAGAGGCGTGAGCGTAGTACTCATCCACTGATGTGTAGCCAAACATGTCCACTGTCAGATTCTCGTCGAACTCGCGCACAGATCGACTCTAAACAGAGGGAGGGCATCATCACTATCATCAATGCCAATAATTACGACTGATGCTATTTATTTGAATTCAGCGACAGAGGTGGATAATCCTCCTCCCTTCGTCGTCTCCAAACAATCTCATTCCGCTTGGAGCCCAATTCCAGTCCACGGATCCAATATACTTCATATATTTCGATAAAGCCCCATTATCAACAACACCTAGTTGAATCAAAAGCCAGCGATCTGGTTACCAATGGGTTGACCGGTGGTTCACAGGTGGAGGCACGGAATGGGTAAACGCAAGATAGATAGACCGATAGAGGAATAAATTCATGAAAAATGACTTCACAAATCAAAGATACACGTACGAATTAGAGTAAAATTTTAAAAGGTTTTAGTTTTTTCCTTCCAAAAATTTCGAAACCGAAATAAAGATTCACCAGTTTTGTTTACATAAACCCGAGATGCAGATAGACAGATCAGTGGCCATCGGTGGGGGTGGGAACTCTCCTGATCATTCTAATCCTGACACATCGTTAACTTCATCGCCATGCTTTCCAATTACCTGACAGATTAACCGGACGCGTCTGACAATAGTCACTGCGATTGTACCGCACCATAAAAAGCGGCAAGCGTGCAATGGCGTCACTAGAATCGCGGAAATGACTAAATGCCATCCCGGTGGTCTCCGGCGCCATGCTTGAAATCAGAGGCGTTTTTTAAGTCTAAAAGCAAATCAACGCAATTTTTATCTACGTTAGCAAAGGAACCAAGTGTACAGGGCAATCGCTACGCTGAACACCATGAGAATAATGTGAGGTGGAAGCGATGGCTACCATCCACTTAGTCTTCTCACAGACGGCATTCCATGTCAGTTTATCGCAAAGGTATGCGTGTAGTCTCACTTTTGACAGCTAATTACCACAAGAGAGGAGTCTAACGATGTGCTGCGTAGATAATTGACGTCGCCTTGAAACCCTCAAAATTAACAGCTCCATGCATTCCAGGGAGGTGAATAGATATGCTGAAATTGTGGATAGGATGAAGATCAATTTGCTTGCGTTCGTTGAGACTACTTCGTCAAAACTATGCAACACTCCGAGGTCGTTGCCCTCGAATATTGCTTTAATTCGTAGGAACGTGGTCAGAAATGGCGGACAGATGGATGGATGGCTTAAACTTCTTACCTCAAACCATTCCTCTGTGAAAATCATTGCTCAACCAACTAAAACACATTTCATCATGCGACCACCAGCTACATCCATAGCTTCGTGTAAAAGCCATAATTCAACTTTCACAAGGCTCGGAAGAACAGCATAAAGAGGATATGTCCAAATACGTCACCGGAAATAAATAGAACCGCGTCCGGGGTGGGGCACCTCTTTAAAGCCCCTCGACAGGCTACATGTCGCGCCACTTGCTGCTATAAATCGGCACCACTGGCGAATCCTCCGTAAATCGCCTCGTAAATTGCCTTACAGTCGAGCAGCCCAAGTTCCGATAGGTACGGCAGACAGAGTTAAAAGTCTCTTTAAAAATATCCACACAAGAAAACAAAGAATGCGGGATAACTCCATCAACTTATGCTACAACTACCTTCCCACTTTCAACAACTCCTTTTTTACTGCCATCTATTTGTTTCTTCCTATTTACTACATTAACTACCTAACCATGAAGTGAAACTATAAGCAGTCATAAAGGGTGCACAATAAATCAAGTATCTCCTCTCCTGATCGTCGAGAGAAGGTGGTACCACTGTACCTAACTATAAGGTCAATTCGAATTGAAATAGGGTTGGACCACGTACTGTCATTGTGGCAGTGAAGAGCATTATGTCAATACTAGAAGTCTTGCAAAATAATCCAGATACATGTTACGCGACAAACCTAAGGAGAATACTTACTTGTAATCAAGCAAAAATATGAATGTCAAAAGGCGTATTCACCTATTTCCTTCTTTGAAGGTTATTTCATCCAATAAGTGAAAGTTGGATAGTTGGAATTCCCTCCACCCGATTGCCAACTCAGAATGTTTGTTGAGTAGACAAGCTCATTATTCCATTATGAGGCACTTGAAATGTGTTTCAATCTGCAATCCCCCCCCCCCCACCAAGATTCAACTTTTCCCCAAAAAAGTGTTCCAGCTACCTCCTTTTCCCGTGGTCATTGCTCCACCATCTATTGCGTGAGTGGAGTGCGCAATTCTAAGAAAATGTAAAAGTCAGCCGAAAAAGTATGTGGGAAACCAAAGAACAGCCGTGCGGTGAGGTGGGCTGGGCTGAGATAGTATCTCCTTCCCATCCCTCCACACCAAATATTGCGTTGGGTTGCATTGTCTTGTAAGACTAGAACTTCACCTCGAAGGATTGACAAGTTCAAGCTAATTATACAGGAATTCGAGTCACATATGGTCCAGCCCCCAGTAAAGAGTACTGCACCGATCCAGGACTGATAAATGTCCACCTAGGCTTTCCAATGTCGGCATTTCACAAGTCCCTACATAGTACAGCAAGTACTTTCACACAGTTTTAACAAAAATCTCAAGATTTATTTCAGCTACCTGACGATTTCCGTCAGCTAGACTTTATCGCATTTTTGGGACTGTATTTATTTCATCACTTCGACCTGAACCACAACATCTGAAATTGAAGCGTACGCCTTGAATGAAAAAAGCCAAAGTAGCCAAGACCACCTGGATGATCCTGGATACCATTTAATATTGCGAGTCAACGTCAAAGATGGCAAAAAATGTCTTTCCTGTATCACTTTCCCTAATATTAAATCATCTTCACCTCTATATCCCCCACATCCACACTCAAAAAGGATTACCTCAAGTGGCGAGAGGGTAACATTCAATTAAATGTAAGCAAGTTACCAGGACAAAAAACGGCAATCGAATGAATGACAAAGGCTTCGTTGGGATGACGTTTCATTTGCCTGCTTTGTGAGGTGGGCATAAACCATTTCGCTTTCATAAACAACTAGGAGTAGTTAAATAAGTGATGAAAAAAATGGTCTTCTTACGGAGGGAAGTAAAAGGCGATTTCATAAATCCAAAAATTGAAAAGGGGACCCTGACTCGGCTCAGCCTTCCCCCTCTTCTTCTCATTTATTTTTTTTCCTCCAAGCTCTGTGTGAATCTCACCTTCTCGTGACCCCGTGTTCACCTGCTCAATTAAACATGCAGTTTGGAAGTCAGGAGACGAAACAGAGAGGCAGGTGACTGGAGCTGGATTTAGCTAGCATTCGCCTCTTGACTTTTAGGGGAAAAAAGATCACACAAATATGTTGTTCGTAGCTAGCTGCTCACTGGCCACTAGGGAAATCTCCTCAAAACAAATAATTGTTAAAGATATTTTAAAAAGGAAAAGGCAAGAGGGAAAAAAGACGCCTTCCAAATGAGGACTGAAAACAACATTCATGAAACCGTTAAGTTTACGTTGTCGACATGGGTGGTTAAACATTAACAACTTGCATTTGATGATCAGTGACCTTGAAAACAGCTAATATTCACATGTAAGGTCTTTCAAAAGTACGCATTAGAGGACACCAGGGAAAAAACAATTGGAGAGTTGAAGAATTACAACAAGGACGTGCCAACTTCAAAATCACAATAGATGGTAGTAATATGGCAGTAGAGCATATCAGGTGGACAGATGATGGGCTGCATGAACTGAAAATACCATGAAATGCCGCCATAATTTCGACTACTCAAAAATGACAATAAAGCATTATTGAGTCAGGAGTACCTCAAAAGAGTTACAAACAAACATCACTTTTATCGCTGCCACAGAGTTGAAGGCCTGTAAGAGAAATTTAATGTAATCTCCACCTCATGACAGAATTTCTCAGGGATTTTGAGAACTTAAGCCCTACCTTCAGGCTCAGCAATGTTAAATTCTAATTCGCATGAATTTCAACTAAATGCGTCATACGCACGATTTAACCCTCAACATGCAATGGACAAAGTAATTGTGGGGATTTAATATTTACTTCAGCTGTGGTGACCACTCCAGCCTGGGCAAATTGTGGATCTGCTCTGCAATTTGGCCGTCGGAGCATTTTGGCAGCCTCTCCAGCCCCTCTTCAGAGGATGTTACGACCTCAGAGGAGACTCGGTACGGTGCAGTGGCAACTAGTTTAGAGGACGTCCATTTTCCGGGGTAATCGAATAATTTCGTGTTTTATGAGAAGTCGCCTCGACAAAACGATCTCAGTAATTCTATCTCAACGAGACAAGCAACAGATGGAGTTCTTATTTTGTCCTCAGAAGAAAAAATCTTCCCCCTCTATCCCGTCTATTTGCACAGTTGTATGTGCCACCATGCGAGATGATGGTTTTTACCTGGGGCAACATGAAGAGAACATGGAGAATGAGGTAGGCAAATCTCCCCGTTTACTCCGTCCTCGCTCTTTCCATCCCACCCTAAAGTGCGTTATGAGGTCATCTAATAGACCCGTTTTGTGGTATGTGCATGGTGCGATCTTGTAACAAATAGGCCATTATTTGATTCATTAGCTACTCCTGTGAGTTCCTGAAAAAGGAGCTTTACCCGCAAACCTTGAAAATGTTCCTTATCGATAGATGAAACTCGAATGGAATTGCTTTTTGTCTTCAGCAAGTGAACAGCTTCACCTGCAGTCGATTGCATACTGACAAAGCAAGCATAGCCTTCTGGGGGTGAAGTAATGAGTGCCGGAGAAGTGTGTGGTGGATAGAGAATCATGAGAGGATGACCAATGATGCGCACAAAAGCAACCCTCTTATCACAAGTCAGTGGTTCACTTATTCAGTAAACAATCCAACATATACGACACTTTTTTACCACTTACAGGAAGGAAGTGGAGGATGAACAATTGATAATTTCTCAGCCTTAATGCGGTGCCGATTACCTTGGTGTATGCACCATTTTCCCTGCTCAGTTGGAGCAAGTGTTAGTCATCTAATCACTTCGTCACCGCCTCTAAATAGAGAGATTTATCGATGTAATGTGAGGCATCTAGCCTTAAGGGTGACGCAAAAAATTATCGCTCACGCAAAAAAGGTAAGGAAGCTTTCACAGGAAGGTTCTGCGATTCTGGAAGTAGGTAAAACTATTTTTGGTGAAGCAGATAAACTCGAATGATTCAACAGAAACAATTAACCGTCATTTCATGATAGGGGGAAAAGTACACAAGTTCCCTTTAATGCATGCATGACTCAGTCAGACTAACACCCGCACGCAATTATTTGCTTGCTTGACTAAGAGATAATGTCAAACCAAAAACGACGATACAAAAATTCATGATATTCTCAAAGTCGTAACAAGTTAATCACTTTTCAAAATAGGTCATATGTGATATTTTGGGGTTTAGATGGACACGCTACATGTGTACACTCAGCGACCGCTTTCTCAAAACGTTTGAAAACATACCTTTGGAGGAAAATGGCCTACTTACAATGCAATCAACGACGTACCTTCAGAATGCGTGGAACATCGTACTTCTTTGACAGCACGTCGGCATTTCGCATGATCAAACGACGGAGGCCATGGGTGAGAGGGTAGTTGAAGAGGAGCCAGTCCAACGATTTTTCCAACTTGTCAGACGTCTGTGACACATCCCAAGGCATGCACACACACATTGCAGCGGTGAGAGGACAGGGCTTGCTGGGGTCCTGAGGTTCGTCTGCCAGGTAGTTGAAGACAAGGAGGCTAAAAATGGATATTGCCATTGGACCAATGCATGACTGTCATTGGATGAATTCAGAGGAAAAATTGCAAAGAAAAGGGTTGGAATGGATTTTTGATGTGAAATACAAACAAATGTGTTGATGTGCCGTTGTCATAAAGGCCAGGTGGATGTCCATCGGTCTTGGACTGATGCGGTAGTCTTTACCGTAGTCTGGATAACTTTCCTCCTATTTTGTACTACTTCAGATCACGAAATCTCATCTGATTCTTATAAGCGCAAAACGAGATACTTTGTAATCAGCTTAAACTGTTCATCAGTCGAAACAAAATCCTCTTCTTACAAGACCAGGTAACACAGTACAACGGCCCACCTTACCAATTCCATTTCTCATATGGTTTTTCAAATGGCCCTTATCATTCCTTGCAGAAACGACAAGAGGAAAAGGAAGTGGCTGGAACTACCATTTATTGGCTTCTAAGACAAAATAATTCGGACAGGCGTTATTTCAAACTGGCTTTTCTCTCTTGAAAAGGGGATTAAGATTATTATAACAAATCGTCTCACTTCTACCCCTCTCAGGGTTTATAATAAGGCTACTTCAGTACTTGCATGTCCCTTACTATTATGAATAAACCCGACGTCAACGGATAAATGAAAGGGAATATCTAATACGAATAACTGAGACAAGAGAAGAATTCCGAAAACCATGGCGACTTCTGACAATCACCCAAACCTCATGGACTGCATAATAGCCAATGGCGAGATTGTATGACGACCGTGAATTACGGAGAGGATTTGCAAACTCGATGCTTCCCACATTGCAAGGCGCTGGGACTAAGCCTACTGAGAAATTAGGGTATAAGTGTAACAGAAAAATGATTCAGGAAGCTACCAAAAGTTACTCATTTTCGCAAACAGATCCCACATTAAAATAAATGTTTGCCCCGAAAGAGAATTAGCAAGCAAAATACGCTGTCTAGCTTAAGCTTTGTCAAGCCTTAAGCAACACATAGCAAATAAACACTCATAACAGGGTAGAGAGTTACTGCGTTGGAAAGCAAGCCACAGAAAGTACCAAGAATAAAGCACAAGACGGGAAAACAGCATTCCTTTAATTACACAACTAACTATGCAAACTATTTCAGCTCCTTAGTATTTGAGCACCATTGAACTCTGCTTCTAGTCACCTCACACGTCAGTCCTTCCATGTGCATTTATAATAAAGCCAGCTCCAACTTAAAACTTGATAACAAGCACAAAAAACATAGGATTGCACTCAAAATAAGAGAATATACAGCAGCGATTCAAATTTAAAATAACAATGACAGAAAAAGGTATAAGACTAGCAAAGGCTTCTCAAAAAGAGCCACAAACCGGACAAACCAACGAATTATGATTATACTACATAACTATGATCCACAGTCAAAGAATCTGCAGAATCCGCCATGAAATGCGAGAAGTTGGTCGCAACTTACGCCCCAAGAGATATACCCACTGCCACCATTGGTGCGTCTGGGTATCGGTTTCGGATGTGCTCAAATACTGAGGCTACATCAGATGTGTGGGCAGCACAGTATGTTCGAGGCGTCTACATCTAATGAAAACGTCAATTCTAGTAGTACTCACCTTCAGCTTGTGATGGCATGTTCCACGGTTATTTGGAACGACACATCTACAAGAAAATAGTAGAAAACAGAGTTTTTACCTGTATTTGCACCGATTGATCTCCTTAACCAGGCTTGCAATATAATGGCAGCAACCACAACCAGTTAGACCGGGCAAGAGAACAGCGATCGGTGTGTCACTTGCCATTCCTTCAATGTTACTCCACGAAAGCGTCATATCTCCACCATCCGAAAAGCTTATAACTTCTCTAACGGATGGTGAGATGCAAATTAACAAAACCGTACTCTTCGTAGTTGCACTTTTCGGCACGATGGAATATAGGTCTCAGTATGGTCTGCACTCGACCAGTAAAACCGAAAACAAAAGGCGAGTAAACTTCACTAAGGAAAGGAACGTATGAGCAAAAGAAATCCACAAGTTTCCGAGAGTGACCGTACAACACGGGAGGCTAGATAAACGAGCATTGAGATGAAGGAATATAATAAGTACCGAACGGGCAGCAAAGATATAATAGGCTGTGTAAGCCCCAAGCAAACCCGAAATGATATATTTTACGCTGTGCTCATCAAAAGTGAAGTAATCTGCTAGCAAAAGCATTCTTCTGCAACAGAACAGGCCGCTGGAATCACCAAGGCGATACCTCACTCACGGAAACTCACTTCAACCGCAACAGCAAGGTCCATATATTTTTAATAGATTAAGTGACACAAACAAATATTAGAAAATTTGCTGTTTTTGATAGTGTACGTATGAGCTAACAAAATCTAAAAAGCAGCAGCCATTAAAATTTTGATGAATTCCTACAATTTATGAAGCTGTTTCATGCTGCATTTCAATTTTGTAACAAAATAGCATATGGCCGGCACTTGTGGCTTGGTCGTGAAAGTTTGCCCCGTAAAGAATTTGAAATGGTATAGAACCTCCTTTTTATGCACCTAAAATGGTGACCCAGAGTAAAAGATAAATGTCCTCCCCAAATTAGTTCTCTCGGTTTCGGAAGAGCTCATGTGCATTTTCCGTACACCTACTTAGCTATCACTCACATCCTTCCCACACGTACGTTCTTACATTTTCGACTGCTTTTTATACTCCAAGGTTTCGCCTGCGTGAAGAAAATCAACCGTCAAATCACTATTCTGATCTGGTTAACACCATTTGGTTTCTCATTCACATAGGATGATGACGACGCTAGGCGTTTTAATTTCGCCTGGCCGCGTAGACGGCAAAGGCCAGGCGAATCAGTACCCCAAATAGGACTACCGTCACGACCACCTAACAGGCTAGACAGCGGATTGAGTCTTCTCCCAGAAAGTCTTACCCTCACATAGCCACGCACCATACTCCTCTCGCCAGTCAAGTGGCCTGTGCCAAAACCAACGTAAACATGCTACTTATTCAACATCAGTCTACGTCAAAAGTAGGAATCTATTCAAAAGGAGGCAAAATGCGAGTAACGGACTAATTTATTGCTTTTTAGTTTCACTTTCAAACCCGCCAAGGCGGCACTGTCAGTAGAAGGTTGCGGTAGTTTCTTTTCTTGAATTGCTCTCGCCCCCTTCGGATTCCACATTTGTATCCGCCACAGCGTCATCAGTGGCAGCGGCGATGGCAACAGCAAAGTCTTCGGGATGTTGGAAAACAGCAGAGACGAACTGAGGCACTGCTCGGTCCAGCAGACTTGGACCTGTGGGCAGGAAGCCATCAAGGAAGCCAATGTGTCCACCGTGACGTGTCAGCGCGAGCACAACCCGACAGCCTGCTGCATTCACAGCTCCCATAGGCAGGGCTAGGGTCACCAACAGAACACCTCATTAAAAGGACCGCAATTATGGGACAGGCAGACGGGCAGGCCCAGATTTGCCAATTGGATCTACTGGCCAGTTACTGAGAGCAGAATGCCACTCGTTTGAGTTCAGTAGAAAAGAGACGGCAACCGTGAGCATGCCTGGTATTAAAAAGATTTGGCTGCTGCATTCATTCCCACCAGTAGATCGTTGAACATCAAGGCGCTGGGTCCAATTTCACCCACTTCACTTCTTATCGACAGAACAGAAAATTACTGTGGTTCTGTGCAATACTCGCACTGCTCCAACAGTGAGACAATTGCCCTGCCCCTCTCGAGTGACGCAGGACTGCATGCCGCTCCTCAGGACAGAGGGAACGGATGGAGATGGAGGGGGTAGGGGGAAGAATAATACCTTGCCACAAATAGCCTATTCCCTTCATAGATGTTTTTCAATTTCAAACTTTCATTATTTGTCCCTTCAGTGGAAATGGAGGTGCAGGTTCACTCGATAAAATCCCTCCCAATCCTGCGACAGCCACTCAGCCAACTCCGCCGTCGGGAAGGATGGTGGACAGTTGGTGGTCAATGACGAAGCTTGGAAGTTGGCCAAGCAACTTCCAGCCAGAGAAGTTAAACGACATTGCAGAGCGGTAGAAGTGGTTTTCCAAATTATTCTTGGGCGTAAATGAAAACAGCGATGAAATCAATTGTGGTGACGATATCTACAGCCTAGGTGAATGTCCGCTTCTGTGGCTAACTCGCAAGCATTCTAGAAGGTCGTACCCTCCTTCAGTTCCTCTCAATTAGCCTCAAGCACGCTACTACCCAGCGCATCAACAAGGCCATTCGGGTACCACAAATCTGAGAGAATGACAGAGCCCGCTGTTTCTCCGCCAGACTCCACTGGCCAGCCAGCTGCCACACACGTACGCTGAGGCTTATTCACACTAGACGACACGTGAAGGCATTTGTGTTGAGGTCTTTCTCCGCTGACTATCCCACTTGAAACCCCAACATGACTCAGGTCCACAGTTAGGACACCAGTCCAAGAATCCACTTTTTAGCCCAGTTACGAACAAGTGGTCTGGTTTGCAGAAAAAATCGGTTTTTTCGTTGTGCTTGTCCAACAGCCAGACCTACTCGTCATGTGATTCCAAACACAACTGACGCGGTGAGGTACAAGTACCCTCTTGCCATGATCATCGTCGTGGTCTAATCGAGTTGCTCTATAACTACCGCTAAAAATGACGTTGTGCTTAAATGCTTCCAGCTAATCGTGTACTAGAGGCGACTCCGGCTATGTTGTTAATTCATCATCTCGTGGTGTCTCCAGCCTTTCCTTTGTTCCAGTACTTTCATTAGTAACACAACAAACCAGCGTCGCCTACTTATTTAAATTCAGCGACCGCTAAGCACGCGATAATCACACTCACCTACGTGTACATGCACGTACCGCTTGCATCAGATCAGCAATCCCAACAACAACGGTTCCACCATCTGCATCCAACATTCCCCACCCCAATTACCTTAGAAATGACTACTCCCTAGGGCAAGACACGACAGAACTATCATTTCAGGTGGTCATACACAAATACCACTGATTTCCATACAGCCACAAACACACGCGTGTGATGCACTGCTTACCTCACCTCAAATCACACACCACCACAATTGCTAAGCTTGGAGATACGCTAACCACCCTTTCAAATCGAAGTGACGACTCACTGTGGAAGGGTACAAAGGGATCGTCAGCAGCGTTGAGACAGAGGATTGGAATGCGGACACGGTCAATTTTGGTGGCGGGAGAGGCGTGAGCGTAGTACTCATCCACTGATGTGTAGCCAAACATGTCCACTGTCAGATTCTCGTCGAACTCGCGCACAGATCGACTCTAAACAGAGGTAGGGCATCATCACTGTCATCAACGCCAGGAATTACAACTGATGCTACGATGACTGGATGGATGGATGGATGGATGGATGGATGGATGGATGGATGGATGGATGGATGGATGGATGGATGGATGGATGGATGGATGGATGGATGGATGGATGGATGGATGGATGGATGCCGGTCTGCCAACTTTTCCACCATTCCGACAATAACAACTCTCAATTTGCGGTAGAACAGTGTAAGGTGGACAAGTCCAACTTCGTCAAAGTAAATAAATAGAGCAACGTCCAAACAGTCGAATAGTCCCAATTTAAACAAGCACGGTAGATAGAGTTAGATGTCTCTTTAAAACTCTCCACAAAAAACAAAAGTGCGGGATAACTGCATTAACCTTTATTGCATCATCCTTCCCGCTTTCAGCAAGTGCTTTTGCACTGCCACCTACTACTTTTCCTTTTTTGATACATCAATTATCCAACCACAGGGTAACTTTAAAAATAATCATAATAGGTGCACAATAAGTTGAGTACCTCCTCTCTAGATTGTCGAGAGAGCGTGACACCACTGCACCTAACCACAAGGTCAATTCGGATTGAAACGGGGTTGGATCACATGGCGCCGTCGTGACAGAAAAAAAAACATTATGGCACTAGTGCAAGTCTTGTGGAAAAGTCTAGACCAACACCGCACGCCAAGACTGAGGAGAATGGTAACTTGAACGTGATGCAACCATCCTTTTGAGGGTCACAACAACCGTCGCACATTCTACACAAATTTTGCAGGAAGGTTCCACAATCCCCAAACCATCCACTGACATTTTATAAGAGGATGTTGAGGTCACGAATTCTTTTTAAATAAATGTACCTTACAGCTAGACCGAAACCCGCTCGTACGGTTTTGGATACATGGTCAAGAGTTAATATCAACCAAGCAATCTTGATTTTAACGCTATTTTAAAGAGGTGCCGTCCCTTTTATGTTCCTTACATCGACGATACTAAAGACTTGATAGTCATGAAACTGCTACAAATTAGTCGAATTTCTCTGCCAGCTCATAAACAATATTTCGTGGCTTAAAGACGCATGTTACGCACATTCAACAACCGGTTTCTCAAAATGTCACAATGCACTACTCAAAGAATTTGGACTACTTACAACGTAATCAACGGCGTACCTTCAGAATGCGTGGAACATCGTACTTCGTCGACAGCACGTCGGCATTTCGCATGATCAACCGACGTAGGCCACGAATGAGAGGCTTGTTGAAGAGGAACCAGTCCAACGACTTTTCCAACTTGTCAGACGTCTGCAGCAAATCCCACGGCATACAAACGCACATCGCAGCAGTTAGAGGGCAGGGCTTGTTACGATCTTGAGGTTCGTCTGCCAGGTAGTTGAAGATAAGGAGGCTGAAAATGGGAATTGCGTTTATGTGCATACGTGGTAGTAATTCGTTGCATAGGCATGAGGGAGAAGTCAGAATAAAAAAGCTCAAATTGGACCTTAATGTGTCACTGGATAAATATAAGTGACTCAAAAGGCATTGGAGCATGGAAAACGAGTGAGAATACAAAGCTGGGAGTTAACTTCCCCGTTTTCCCTAAATACGAAAACCTTCCACGCTAATGGCATGCCAACCTTATCTGACTGCGTCCATGATGCGGCAATTCAACCCTGCATTGGCTTCCTTTTGAGCATCGGATAATCGCAAATACTTACTGCAGCCTAGAGAGAGTTTAAAACGCAGACAAATGTGCCGATATGCAGGCAATACAAGGCAATCTCGAGCACGTTCCTCGTATTTCGGACCCTACCACATACCCCAGAATACTAGCTGATTCTGATCAGTGCGACTGGACCTCCATCATAACCTGCTTGGACTAGTCAGTCGGGTGAAGTGAAGTCCTTTTCTTACAAACCAATGCAAAGCAACGCAACATCCCATGCGGACAGATGGGAGAAGGACACCGCCTCACACATCTTGTCGGGTGGCATTACCCACTTCACGCTGATACACCCTCCACATGGTTAGTAAGAAAACGACTGTGGAAAATGGAAGTCGTCAGGACTAACTTTTGGAAAAGCAATGCTTCCAACAAGGATGACAGATTGGGAGGAAGTGTAGGGGTCATTGCGACCCTTCAATAATCATTTGACTTCTATCCTTCTGCAGAGTTACATTACAGCTGCTTTGGCACGCATATGCACCGCACTATTTGCAAATGATGGTTTAGTCCTACCAAAGTCGCACCAAAATTCGTATCCTAATGATGTGCAAGATATGGGATTCGCAAAGACTTTTCAGAAAATAACCAACGAATCCAGAAAGGCCGTCTACGGGGACAATAAAAAAACACGTTTGTAAAGCGCGACAATAGTAAATATTACCACCGAGCCTACTACACAACTCCAATCGACAGTCGGACTAAAACATTAAGCTACTGCATGAAAAGTAATAGAGGGTGTTAAGGAAAAGAAGTCGATCGCAACTTACGCCCCAAGAGATATACCCACTGCCACCATTGGTGCGTCTGGGTATCGGTTTCGGATGTGATCAAATACTGAGGCTACATCAGACGTGTGGGCAGCACAGTAGGTTTGGGGCGTCTACATCCAACGAAAACGTCAAATCTAGTAGTACTCACCTTCAACTTGCGACGACAGCCCCCGCGATTGTTTAAAACAACACACCTAGAAGAGGCTAGCATGAGAACAGAGTTCTCACCTGTATTTGCATCGATTGATCTCCTTAACAATGCTGGCGATGTAGTGGCAGCAACCACAACCAGCTAGACCGGGCAGTAGAGCAACGATCGGTGTGTCATCCGCCATTCCTTCAATGTTACTCCACGAAAGTGTCATATCCCCACCATCTGAAAAGCTTATGACCTCTCTAACGGATAATGAGACGTAAAAATCAAAGCCTTACTTTTCGTAGTCCAACTTTTCGACGCGATGGAATATGGGTCTCAGTATCGTCTGCACTCGACCAGTGAAACCAAAAACAAAAGGTGAGTAGACTTCATTAAGGGAAGGAACGTATGAATAGAAGAAATCCACGAGTTTCCGAGAGTGACCATACAAAACGGGAGGCTAGATAAACGGGTAATGAGACGAAAGAAGGTCAAATGTACCGAACGAGCAACAAAGAAATAGTAGGCCACGTAGGCCCCAATTAGACTAACAATTAGGAATTTTGCGTTGCACGCGTTAGTCATGAAATAATCACAAAGCGTAGGCATGTTTTTCAGCAGACCAACAGCCCGAAAGCGCCAACACAGTACCCTTGCCAGATAAACTCACTTAAGCCGCTGCTGCAAGGCCTACATATCGTAATTTATCGAGAGACACAAACAAATACCATGTTATATGCAGCCATTGCTAGCATGCACCATGGTCAAGAAAATGTAGTGTCTGCGTGAGCATTAAAGTTACTATTAAACACAAATAAATGCTCAATTTTTTGTAACGAATCGAACGTTGAATAATGTGATCCAATGACAAAAGTGGGTCTGGACCTACCTTACAGTTGCTTTGATGTCTTTTAATAGATTAACGTCGTATTTGTGTTCGCAAAACCTGTTAGTAACATTCTATTATGGCCGAAATTTCCTGACCCTTGCTTGGCGATATCTCAGTCGTCTCGAGATCGGGACACTAATTTCTAGAATTAAGTGACATAACTTTTAAAGTTTTGTTAACAAGTGAGAAAAACTTTGCCTAATTATTGGCAAACAAGCTGCTAATTCTAAAGGCATAGTGGGACAGAAAAGTATTTTTGAAATATCTTCTGTATATTAACCAAAATTGCTGTTTTACTAGTTTTTTAAGCCCTTCTCGAAGCATTTTTATCTGTGGGTTAACGAGGCAATCGAAATAGAGATGTTTGGCGTGATATATATATATATATATGACAGCTGCTTTAGTTTCCTTGTTCATATAACCAGCAGTTGGCATGCACGATAATTTTTAATTTTGTAAAACATTTTCTATTCCTTTCAGTCTATCTTCTTTTCTACCCAGGCATATTATTTAAATTAAATTAGATCAGTTAATTAAAACACCCTGAGAGGTCGAGTTTGTCACATGGGAGTCCGCGCACTTATCTCGTTGTATTTATTATTCCCTTTACCTTGAATCACACTCTGCCCAATGGAGGTCAACGTAGGTAACGCTTGGAAAGTGGAAGATTTGCAAAGCCCAGTGCGTGCGGACAAAGTAATTTGGTAATTTTGTAGCCATTCGTTTTAGGTCATTTTCCTAGCATGCATGGTAACATGCTGTGTGTTTGGGTTTTTCTTTCACAAGTTTTGCAATCCCCGCAAATGCTCACCCACAACCCGACACACTATCTCTTTCTGTGTCGGTTATTTGATCGCCTTCCTCTGTTATGGAGCGTAAGTTGACTTCTGTGCGTATTGTCGCTTTGATTCGTTTTCTTGTCAACTCAACTGCTGGGCCTGTTTAACTTCAGACGAAGTGGTCACCTTCTCGCCATGTCTTCAACCGTCTATCTCTTGCTACATATCTTCTCGCCTAAACGGGCCTTCTGGACTTCTTTCCTCTTTTGTCTCACCTACTCCAGTTGGGCGCACCTATATCGCATGAAGTTCGACTATGGTGGCTACTCAGCTGATGTTTCTTTGTGAGTTTCTTACCTTCATAAATGTGTGTCATGCATTTTGTTCTACCCCTATCGTCCTTCTACTAGACCTTTACATCACACACACAAATTTGCTTCCCAAACTTACTCAGACTGCACGATCCATTCATGAACTAGTGTTTTAATACCACTTTTGATTACTCGAAGCTTGTGATGTTTGCATTTCTTTTCCTTTTTATGGTGGCACCAGCAGACACTATATTAATTAGTCGCCCCGCCTTTTTACCGTAGTAGACACTGCTTAATTTTCGACTCCACTCTGCAATTACCAAACGAAATGGCATTTCCTTGTGCTGGGTAAAATGCACCAATAATTGTTCACTTCCAGTGCCTGTGTTAAGTAGCTTTGGTCTCTTTTTAACTTAGTCACCTGTGTATTACCGTTTTGCCTCTCCTTTCCCTCCTGGTGACCATGCATAACGTGCTAGACATTACGCTTTGGCATTAACACTATTCTCAGGGTGTAACTGTCACACCCCCTTCTACCGAGGATGCATACGTGAATTCCCGTTTTCTGCCATCACTTAGAGGTACCCTAGCTTTGGTAGATTTCAAGTCTGGAGTACATTATTGGTTATTTGCGGTGTCATTTATTCCACTGCTGGTGTGCCATCTTGCGTTGCAGA
The DNA here is from genome assembly GCA_000469725.3 of Echinococcus multilocularis. Classification (NCBI taxonomy): domain Eukaryota; kingdom Metazoa; phylum Platyhelminthes; class Cestoda; order Cyclophyllidea; family Taeniidae; genus Echinococcus; species Echinococcus multilocularis. Next base: position 2,255,317 of record LN902850.1, read on the forward strand.
ATCGTTTAAAATATTTTGCCAGTGGGAAGCTTATCTATAGCTATTTCCTTTTTTGCACCAAAACGTCAACTTGCAGCAGTGACACTATTTCGTAAACATAGCTACTAACAACACTGTTTTCTAGTCTATTTCATGACCTCTTGGAAGTATCTTGACGATTTAAATTGCCTCTTTATCCCTTGTTACCACTTCGAAGTCATAGGAATCGAATCGATCTACTCGGAGAGCCGTTTGATGCCGCACATTTCATCGTCCGTATAATTGGGCTTGTACCGACTATCGCTTAACCATTCAAACGTCTTTTGGCCTTTTGTTGGTTCGCCAAAGTGGGCAAAGGGTGAAGTCAGCTGGAGTGGTGTAGCTTACACCCCGGTAGATGGTGTTTTTGGCGGTATATTTGCTATTTGATCTGCCTTGGCGTTACTAAGAGTGCTAAATTCAAACTGGGACATTTAGGTTTACGATGAACGAACTTCAGCAAACAAAGATTGTACTTATTTTTCGATCTGGTTCCTGCCCGCACTCGTAAATTTTTGTAGGTGTTGATCTAGCGCCTGGACGGAAGAATTAGCTGGTACCGCTGAAACTTTTTAGGGCAGCTTGCCACCCTTTGTCTTGATGTCCAGCGCGCACCGTCTCCTTGCAACTGAAACTGTTCTTGAATGGCTGTGCCTCTCCCAGTTTTTCCACAAGACAATACGCCTCTCACTTTCGTCACTGGTTATCTGTCCATTATCTAGTACCAGGGTTTCCACGCCCTCCATATTCACAGGAAGGACCGATGTGATGTAGGTCGGGAACGAATCTGTCCTTGCTGAGATCATCAGTCAAATGTCCATTTGTTTTCAAGAGGTTTCGACTGATCCAACGTCCTAATAGTGCTGATCTTTCTGTCACCGTACTTGGACCTGAGGTCTTCGTACATGTAGAGATCCGCGGTAACGACATCTTCATTCATTACCATTACCAGGAATGTTGCCTGCCAGTGTGATTAATGTATGTGAACCAGGCGAAGAGATGCGCACTGGCCATTGCTGTGCACGATTGGATACTCGCACCGCTGGAAATGATGCTGCTCAATCTAGCATCTCGTGTCTTTAAAATAAGCCGTCCCCCCTGACTCGAACGTGGCTGCTGTAGGAAGTTATTTACGCGATTCCTCCGGTTGCATATTTACCAACTTGATAAATTTGGTTTTAGTGGTCCATTCTACGAATGGTCACCTCTTACTTTCTTCGTTGTTCCTTCATGTTCAATCGTCAGGATTTTTCTTCGAATCGGGCTCGCATCTTGCTACCGTTCGACTTTTAGATTCTTTTTGGGTTGTCATCTGAAATACCTAACTTACCAAAGGTTGACTTTTGGAGAATTGGATGCCTTTTTGCATGAAAATAGCGGAGAAAAACTCGTCAGAGTCTCCTTTTCAAGATTCACTATTCACTTAACTTTAATGACATCAATTGAACATTCGTCACCTCGTCAAATCTCTTGTAAACTCCTATAAAAGGCCTATTTCTCGTGTAATTTGATGCCAAAGCCTTTGCATCTGTTCTGGTCTTTTAAATGCGAATTTTATGTTCTTGGTGTCAATGACTCTCCCACAGGACTGTACCGGAGTCCTGCTTGCTGTTCGTTGGCAAATTTTCTGTCATTTATCGGTCTCATTCATGAGTTTTGCTGAATTTCCTCCACTTTTGCAGTGGCAACTTGGTTCTTCCTCATGTCAACAACTTCCTGTGGATGGTTAGTCCGTGTCGACTTTCCTTCCCGTCATTTATTCCATTAATGTTCAAACTTATTTTCTCCTCCCAACTTCGAGTAAACTAGTCGTCTAGGTTGTCTTCCTTTGGTTTAAATTTTTGAGTTGTTTGATTTCATTTATGCGTCGAATCTAACCAATGCCAACATAGCACCATTAGGCTAGTTCACCTCCTCCAACCTAATTCGTTTCATTTGCGTGTCGTGAGGCCCCTGACGGAAAAGTCGGGCTGCCGTGTTTATGTTACGATGTGTTGAGGGGATAAAAGTAAACTCGCATTGTTCTATCTCATAAAGTAGTCATCCAAGAGACATTTGCTGATGCTTTTTAGCGTTTGGAACAGTTTATTTATGATAGGCGCCACATTCACTGTTGCCACTTGAACTTTTATCCCACTTACTCATTTCTTGGTAACCTTTTGAATTTACCATGGCTTCACATCGTATAGACGGCTTTGTGCTGTCGGCTCTATTGTTTTCGCCCTTTGAAGGCTAAAAAATCGCAATTTCCTTGCAATTTATTCCCAACTCTCCGTTCCCTGTTTGCTCCGCTTTTAGAAACCCAGTAGGCAGCGTAGTACTTTCAAATTGGACTATTTTATAGAACGTTCCGTCAGCCAGGCATCAGAAGGTGGTAAATAAGTTAGATTTTGCTGATGTACCACGATTGGACATTACAATTTGATACCTTGGTGGAGCAATCAGCCGACAGAATCTCCTTCCTTTTGCTGCAGGGACAGTGCATTCTAATGCCTCCAGATAACCTGATTACCAAGCGAAAAATTCCCGGCAGAAATCTGGCCTGTATGAAGAGGGCATGGTGGATTGGGACACTGAGTATTCTCGACGTAGCTAGCTAGGGCAAATCTACCACCTTTAAGGCGTTATTTGGGGTGGAATTTTGCCCCCATATGTTTGGAAAGTCTTTGGAGGCATAAATCGGCGGCTTAGATGAACCAATTGTTTAATGACAACCACGGATATACTTTGAATCTGACTTTGTATGGTGTAGTGCAGTGTTGGTACAACTTTTTCCACCCATATGAACATGGTAAAACGAAGGCGGTGGCACTTTTTATGTCTCATTCTCACAATACTACTCCTCTCAAATTGACATCATGAATGATGGTTCCTGGTTGTTTGTTGAGTTAATTGGACAGCGGGATTGAGAAATGGTTGGATGAGCATTCGCATGGGTAGGAGGACGGATTTTGGATATCTAGCCAAATGGATAAAGCCTGGGAGGATTAAATATGTTTAAATTGATCAATGTATCCGAGTTGGAAAGTTAGATGGTTTGTTGAATAGCCTTAGTAAGAATGGGTGAGTAGGAGATGCGTGGTGGCACCAAGATCAAATAGAAATGTTTTGATGGATAAGTGGTTGAGTAAGTGATGACAGTGTTCCCAAATGGGTGACTTGGTGAGCACTTGAATGGATGACGAGATTGCCAAATGAAATAGGCGCTTGCCTCAGAATCTCATTTTACAATCATGATTGCTTGAAGCACCGCCGAGCTGCTGTTTTCACATCTGGCAAATGCGCGCAAATGGATGGCTGAGCAGATAGACCCGCCTCTACTCCTTTGTCTGGGACCGCCGGTATCAGATCATAAAGTAGGCATTCGTGGATTGATACAATCTTGCTAAACAAACTGACGGACAGCGACTTGCGGTATCAAAGAGATGGTTATCTGGAGAGGTAGGGGGAATGAATTAAAGCGCTGCACTTTCCCCTCTCTTGGTCTGGGTGGGGCTCACATATTGCTCTGCAGTAGCTAGCTGGGCTATAACTCTTCCCTTTTTTCAACGCGTTTACAACACCATGGCGCAGTACAATAATCTCACTCCACTTTTTCATTTGTAGTCCATTTTTAGGTTACTCATCAGTATGCACTTTAAAACTGAGGAATGTTTCTATTTTTATCAAATATGGTGTGTTCGTAGTACTACTTCTCCCCCATCTCGACATCTGATTGACTGACTTAAGGTCACTCATTGCCAATTACGACGACTGAGTGTCTGTCAAAATCGGTGTATGCCTTTCAGACCAACTTGGTCGTCTTACTTCTGCCTTATCTTTAAATCTGATTGGTTTTTCAAGATTATTTGCCTCTTTAACTCCAGAGGAATTTACCCCATCCCCTTGATTTCGCCTTCAAAATCTTTGTCGACCTCTGAATGTATGCGATATATTCTACTACTCCTTGGCTGATCAAAGGCATCTCGTCACGCCTGCCTCACATCACCGCCGGCATATTGGTTGATTCAAAATTGGCTCATTTCTCAGCATTGGAAACTTGTTAGCTTACTCAAGAGGAGGATATGATATGAATGGGTGCTTTGTGTACTTACCTCCGTTCTTCCCGTATTAGCTGTCTCATGACGTGATTTGCACCTACTCAAGTTCACATCGTGCCGGCTTCCTATTCAAAAATCGCCTGACTGTGAGTTTGTGTGCACGTACATTTGGGTATGCTTTGTGTGTCAAAATCAAAACCATCGCTTGAGGAGGAGTTAGTTAATAGGATAGAGTTGTTTCTTAAAGGAGGATAAAAAAACCAGGCGTTTTTTCGCTGACGAAAACCCCAAACTCGTCGTTTTCGAGTGATCCGGTGGGTTAGTTACCTGAGGGCCTCTGGACTTCACTCCGTTCCGTTTAATGCAATTGCTGGACAATAATTCCGATGAAAAGGGAACCCAAAGCATTTGGTTGGAAAGAGGTGATGACTCATAACCGAGCTGTTTTGAAAGGAGGCGCATTTTGGGGATTCATGCATGTGATTTATCGTATCCATGGGGCTGCGATTTTAGACACTTCGGTTGAATGAAAGACGGCCAGTTGTGGCTTCTTGAACACATTTTGCTAGCTACTCAACTGCCCATTACCGTTTCTTCCACTCAGATCCCAAGTACCTTTAAGGTGGAAAGAGGGTGAAATCCATCTCCGTAGAACCCTAATCATAGCTTTCTGCTCAATATTCATGCCACTATTTTGGCTTTGGATGGTTCTGATGGATGGAGTAGTTAGCAAAGTTCCCTTCTTCTTTTACATTGACGTCATTAAGCCTAGATTTTTCTTGTCTGCAGCTTTAAGCTAGGTTTCCTTATTTAAACCTAAAAGATGCCTACCTTTCTCATTTCTCCTTTATTCTGTAGTAGGTTTTTATTTCAGACCTTGAATTTCCTCGACGAAATTGCAAAAATGAAGGGTAAAAATGCATAATGACTTTTCTAATCCCTGCTAAAATTTAGAATTTAAAAATTCCCAAGTCTCCGCCTCGTCCAGTCGACTTTCTGAAAAGATGCCTAGCTACGGGGCAACATTGAATAAATTTACGCCTAAGAAGGCACTCGAAAAGGGCGTTTTGAGGGGTCATTCCGAAAGTACCGCCTAGTTGGGCGATAAAGTTGATCACGTCTGGCCCCAGGTTGATAAAAGTAACATTTTTCCCAAGGTTCAACGAATTTTATGGTACCTTCGCTCCAATTGTGGAATAACTGTGTCCCTTCAGTTGCTGTAACTGTTAATTGCACTCTCCAGACCCCAGTGAATTGCCCTTTTTAAGGGTATATCGGAAGGGATGCCTCTGCGGCGGTTGTTTGCCTTCTAAATTTAGAAAACCACAAACACACACATCTACACAACACTAAACCTTGGTGTAGGTGATTGCCAATGAGAGGAAGTTTTCATAACAACAGGCGAATTATGAGCGTCGGAGATTTCACACGATGCCCTTCATTTTGCTGGGTCTTGTCGCTTTTTAATAAGGGTGCAAAAAAAGACAGAGAAGGGGAAAGTTGAACTTTCACTGCCGTTGGTTTCCTCCCCTGTCTGACAGTAACAGCAAAAATGAATGTTTTTGTTTTGCTCTCTCTCTTCTTGGGATAATTGTGACTCCCTGTTAACTTCAACGTATCCCCTCCATCCTGTCAAGTTTAACTCCAGCTTGGTTCTGAAGTACACACCAAAATGGCAGATAGTGTGAGACCGTTCAGTTTTGCGATTCTTTGATCTGTACTTCCTTGAGTTTCTTTGTACGTGACCTTACTTGGGTCGTCGTGTCTTTTGGAAGGAATGGAACGAATACATTTATGCCTTGCAGAAGTCATAATCGATCTTGCGGTTGCCAAGACCGCCGATAGACGGTACTTCCACGTAACCTCAATTTCTTGCACCCTTGGAGTGGTCTCATCTCCTCTGTTGCAATTGTCCAACTTCGCAATTTTTTTCTCCTGACAGTCTCCAGTGGCTTAATATGTGAATGTTGCCTGTTTTGAAAGCCATTGATTCTTAAGCGCAAGTTATCAACTTTACCCTCGTTTGAATGTTTCCGTCAGTCTTTCTTAAGAATATAATTCATTTTTAGTAGAAAATAAGGAATTGGTGGTCGCAGAATTTTGCAAAAAGGTAGTCTGGAGGTAGCTTTGCTCCTTTATGCAGTGATGGCTTTCTAGGTTACGTGTGAGTCTTTGAATGAGGGTCAATTTGATCTAAAAATACTTGTCCAGTTTTATTTTGCCGTAAAATTTGTTGCGTTGCTCAAATTAGTGCCTCCTTGTCCCTGATATAAATCTAAAATTCTCTTCGTGTTAAAGGCAATTCTAAATTGACTCTTTTTTAAATGCGAGTGAAATTATTCATCGGGATTAACTAGGGGGCATCCACACAATAAGTACGGCTGAGATCTATCTCCCGGCTACGGAAGAGTTCAGAGGTGGGTAAGAAAAGCCTACGTGTAAGAAGCAGGCAGAACCAGGGAACTGAAGAGAAAGCTCTACCTGGTCGACGATGCAAGATCACGTGCTTCATACTCCAAGACTTGGGATGAGATGATAATAAAACCTCATATTTGTCACACCCACTCCCCCGCCTCTCCTCCATATGATATTTCACAATGCTCCGAGGCATCGTCCTATTGCTATGACTTGTCACTACCACTCCACCCTCATTCGATCACGTGGCCAACAGAAAGTGCAGGCGAGATGGCAAGTTAGGTTACCAGGGGCAGGTGTTCCCATAAATTTGAGTTTACCAGCTTGAAAATCACACCATACTCTTGCCACCTTGCCATCATTTGAATATTTTCACGAAAGGTATTCTACATTTGTGGCTACCTCACGAGGCATTAGTTAACTTACCCTTTTTTTACGGCTCGCTTGTCTGTGGCATTTACATCGCCTGACATGTCTTTAGAGTCTCCCATACACTCACCTGCCCGTGATCACCTTGTTCGGTAGAGAGCGGGCAGCCAGACGTCGAGAGGCAACATTTGGTCTCCTCAGCCTTCCTTATCGTCACCTCACTCACTGGTTGTTTCCTCACTTAACCACCTTGCCTCTATATAAACCAATGTGCTACAGTCATTCATTCCTATGTCCTGGGGCGAGATAGATGCCTCTTATATTATTTAACACATTGACAAAAGACATCACACCCACTTGCTCCGCCTTTGCCTTCACTGTGACAGTCATCGGTTGGAGTCGTCCCAAATAACCTCATTTGCGAGATGTGGAATGCAATGGTTGTGTTTCACACCCACGGAACGAGGCTTCAACCTTCACTTCATGGCTCAAATACCTCCCCATCGAATCGCCTACCTTCGTCGCAATCAATCATGCTTTAACAAAGGTGTGAAGATGTGGCACATAATGGTGACTTGTTTTAGCATGCCTGTACATCCTACAAGGGTGTTGTCATCTGGCGTTGGGGTAAAAATGCTGCGAAGCCTATGCACAAATCGCAATGAATGGTCATCCACTCGGATTACGCATTGTCTGTGTTTTGTGAGGGGAGAACTGCCAATTCGAAAAAGACACTCTTGGGTCAAAGCTGTTAAACATCTGCCAAGCTCACGGAAGAAGTGATAGGTAGACCTTTCAGGTGGGCATGAGGAGGGGTGTTGCTGCTGAAGCGGTACAACTACGATGTCGGCAGTGGCGATGTTTTTACAGAGATCTGTGGACCGTTGTCATGTTTTTAGCTTTTGACGCCACTATTTAGTTACGACACTCAGCAATGAAGTTGAGGTTGTGTTGCCCACTCTCATACACACGTACATTTGAAAAGATGCCACACCCTATGAGGCGGGTCAAGCAGAGACCAGAATAGCTGATTTATCAGAATTATTGGCGAAAGCGCTTTCACTTCTGGACTCTACACATTTCTTCCTTCATGCTGAATCTGTTCTAACTCCAGTTATTTTTGCTGTTACCACATCCCCCCTTTCACCTTACGCTTCTCCTTCAATAGCAAACAGCAGTGTCTCGAGGTAAACAACCACGGATTAGTGAGTAGTGGCGCGACAGGCTTTTATTATCCATCAACGCTTCTGTGGTCCTCTTTTTATGCACTCAAAAATCGTAGTTACCTTCAAGGCAATTAAAATGAGCCACAAGCACGCACCAAGCACATTCAATACAGTCGGAGCACTAGGAGCGCGCTTAACCAAGAAAGAAGGCGAGTAGGAAGAGGAGAGGGGGAGGGAACATTAAGAGGAAAACGATTCAACTTAGCCAGATGAAATGACGGTAGCATTTGCTGCGTTCGTTGTCACACTAGCCACAATGGACATTGACGATGGGCACCCACACGACCCCTGGGTCATTAGGCCTCCAATGTCCACCTCCAATTAATCCACTTCAAAGTTGTGCATTTGTCCCTCACTTGATACGACCATCCCTCAAATCCTTTATCAAACTGAGCTCCATTGTGGAACATCCACTAGGCAAAAGACATCTGTGCAGTGCAGTGCAGTACAGGCATCACCTCGAAACAAGAACGCACAACCGAAATGCTTGGGTGGCTAATGGCCAATGCGTGAACGATGACATCCTGCATTCCCTTCTTCCTCTCACACCCTCACTTCTTCTATCTACATCTCCCTCCCTCTTTCTCTCTCTCTCGCCTCTTCCCCTTTTCACACTTTTCACACTCACAAGTGAAATGTCTGTTCTGTTCTGCGTAGTCAGGATCGGCGAGGCGTTAGAGGCGAAGCAGACGCGAACCAGTGACCTTCAGGCAATGCACCAATAAATACTGCAACACCATATCTACAACATTCTTCTGCATTGTGCGAAGGTGTGCGTGCGCGCATGTGTGTGGATTTGTTTATGCGTGGCGGTGGAACTTTTGTGCCTACTTGATTACTACGACTTCTACCTTATCGCATCTGTCAAACAAGTCAACTCACCGAAATGGTCGTTTGCGAGACGTGAAATGTCATTCCACAGGTGTATGCTATTGGGCACCCATTGTCACTTCGATTGGAGGAGGTTTGGCTGCCCCTACCCCACAGAAGGCCTCCTCAGTGGACTCGAAGCAACAGATGCAATGTCAGCTGTGACCCTCGTCCTTGGAAGCAACCCCCTCAATCACCCACTGTTCATCGAGTCATATAAGCAGACGAAAGTAACAAAGTGGCACCCACGTTGACTTTGCGTCTCCAGTTGTTAATATTACGTTATCGTTTGGTTACGAAGCACAACGTTGGAAGTTGCTGATGAATTTGTATCTGGACGTATCTGCATCTTCTTTACCACCTTCTCTTGCCAATAATGTCTAAGAGCTTCTGTAGGTATTGAAAAGGTTAATCAAATACAAACTCTGCCTAGTTATTTTGATAGGCTAAGTCTGTAGACCTTCATCGGCAAATTCTCGCAGAAATTTCATCAAGTCTTACAATTTTCTGCATATAAAACCCACGTTGTTTAATTCGAACGAAAATTTTATGCTTTTTTCTTCAAACAGTGAACAGGGATGGCAACACACATTCAAAGGCACCATCGGGTCGGTCCAGTAGGACACCTCATACTTATAGACTAGTCGGCCACTGAAATTTGCCCTAGCGAATGATGTTTGATCACTCCAAACTAGAAATGTTTGGGTAGATGCAACAAATCGTAAAGGCAGAAGGAGAGAAGGCCTCTAAAGCCTTCGATGTGTATGCTTTTGCTAAGTGATTCATCGTATTACGACGTCTCTAGTCGTTAAGCTACCGCAGACAATAACCACACGCACATATGCACCCGTACAGGCAAACATGCAGGTGAATGCAGAAGGCGAAAGTATGGATGTAAAATGCAGGTGGGGTGGGTCCGCTGCGGTTTAAGGACAAGTCACAAAAGTTTTACTTTGTTGGATGCAAAAGTTAAGCAAATTTTGTGTAGGAATTTAATTTACAAAGTAAATGCTAGAGTTATTTAATTGGAGGAGGGGGAGGGAGGGCCACTATGAATCAAACAGCGTATTTAATCCATGCTAAGGGGCTATGATTCTTCAAGGTTACTGGGTTAATCCCTTCAGCCTCCGTGACTTTTATGATGAACTGGAATTAACAAAAAGGTGTACAAAATGAATGTACTTAAAAACTTTATGAGAATCGCAAGAAATGGAGAAAAAAGATGTCCGCAGTTTGTCACACAGCAGGGAGACGAAGGCTACAACACTACTACTGGACATGCTCACACATACCCTAGTACCTACAGTGACTCGTTTTCTAGCATTTTAAAAGGTGGCATCGAAGATGGGTAAACTTTTTTCTCAAAGAAGTTAGTTCCAGGAAGAGCCTGGACAGCCTTTGAAACAAGGAAACTGCTAAAGATTAAAAAACCCATTGGGTTCGCCTAACTGATCTTAGTGAACCTGACAATGAGCCAACTTCACATGGTCTTGTTTACACAACCTAAAAGACGACAATTAGGAGAGGAAGCCAGGGTAAGGCCCCTTGGATAACCTCAGCAGACTCGTAACGAAAAAGACGGTTGAGAGTTAACTTATAGGGCCTAGTGAGCAGTAACAGCGGTCTGGAAATTGGATAAATTTCAATGACTTCTAAAATTAGCCAATAGCAGGAAATCTAATTCGTGAAAGATAACGCAATCAGGATCAAATTTGTTGGCTCAAGTTTACTGCAGATAAGAGGTGAGGCCGAGATTGCGATAGTGGAAGACGTGCATGAGAAGTTAAATTATGTCATGTAAAGAGTGCAAGAGGGCGTAGACACGTTCAGAATCACTTTGACTGAATAAAGATGCTATCAGCTAAGCCAGAGGAGACGAGAATGTTTTGAAAATTTGAAAGAACCTAGTCGACCCCTAGACCGATCGATGGCTTGAAAGAGTGGGTCAAATGGCGTTGGATAGATGACTACACTTGGGAGCATGACTACAAAAATGCGGGACAGTAACGCGTATGCCATGTGGGAGGAAGACCAGAGGTGAGGCAAAGCTGGTAGTAGTAGTGGATGGCGCGCATGATGAAATGAAATCAATTGCGCAACAAGCACACTTCCATACCGTACTGAACATTGCATCGTCCGTACCATTGATGCTATTCATCTCCAAACGCTTTGATGCCTTGATTACTGCATTTCATCTCGTAGGTTGTGATGGGATGCACTTGACAGTGGCAGTGCTGAAGGCTTGGTGATATTTTATGGCAAAAATATGCATCTAAAAGACACACAAGTAAGGAATAGCAACAAATTTTTATTTTTTCTCTCTCTTTTAGACCCCTGATGGTTCTGGTCCAACGTCTGACCCTTTTGACAGCAAACCTCCTTGACGGTCATGAAATGGTCTCCGACTCAAAAAGGGAAATTGACGATGGAGAAGGCTCCGTTCACTCCAACGGCCATCCTTCGAAGGATTTAATCATACCAAGGCTGACGCCAATTCGAAAGGAGTATGCCGTATTGTAAGTCAGCCTCGTCTTTTCGGAGGATCTGGAATGCTGGCTTTAATGATTAGTGAATTAAGTTGCTTGAGTCCGTTTCAACGCTGCCTCCTGGATTCCAGGCTTCTTGAGGCTCCTTGCGTATCAATGTACCAATGGAAATTGACTCCTTCGATCTAGCGGAAGGTGTGATATATACACCGCAGCCGGCGGAGTCCCAGCAGTGATTGAACTCTTGAATGCCCGGTTGAAATTGCTTCAATTTGTTGTGATACGATTTTAAGTAGACCTGTTATCCTTTTCGATATACTCTATTCATAAATACAATTTGAAGGCATTCCATGCCACCTGGTGACTGGCGTTGGTTTTGGGGCATGTTCCTCGATTCTATTTCAGCATTTCTGGACCAGAGCTTCAGCCATTTCCAGGATTTATTAAATTGCATTGGCAGACTGCGCCTGCCTCATTTGCGGAATTCCATCGTCCTATTTACAAAACAACTTGGGTAGCGTATTCTTACCATCAACCAGCACCCGGATTCGTCGTTGTTTTTTATCATTATCTGTAAAATTTTACTCGATTACGCTTGCAACTTTATCTCGGCGTCTTTTTTCCTCTTTTTTTTCTACCTGACCTTTTTCGTCCAAATGCCTATTACTGTGATTGCCTAATGATTGAGAATGTATCTTACTTGCCATCTCATCCCAAGTTCTGTGGCATGAGGCAAAATGAGGCCTTCCTCTCAACTCTAACTAATCGTGGTAACTTTTTTTTCAGACATCCTTGACACGCCATTTTGCAGGTTCAATCGGCACTTCATACTTGAGAATGCAATAATGGCCGTGAACCAATGTCTGCATGTAAAGAATCACGTGCTTTTACGTGACTTTAGAGGTCACAGGAGCCAAGTTGGTCACCTGATAGCCCCCTGTTGTTTCCTCTGTTGTTCGTATTCAGCTAACTTGTAACTATTCCCATTTCTGTGAATCACTTCCAGGATTACATTTAGACACTGTGGTCATGACTGCAGCCACCTGGACGTCCACAGTGCTTTACGTATATCCCCCCCCCCCCAACTATGAATCATTCAACCACAGGGTAACTTGATTCCCCTTCTGAGTGCGCATATTCCCACAGAAGCGAAGTTGTGATCCCTGGAGCCACTTAGCCCCATCCCCAAAGCCTGTTCTTTCCTCTTTCATAGAAAGAACTACTCCACGGCAACGATTAGATTACTTTAAAGCCAATGGGTTGCCTGGTCGAGGTAGTAACCTGAGACCCTTAAACGCCTCACTAACAACTACTTCTCCCATTCTCATAGCTTCAACGGTTCCTGCCAAGCTCTCTGTACCTGTCATGATTTGGCTTTCGTCCAAGTCTTTTCAAATTTTTGATAGGTCTATTGGAAATCCCTGCTTTCCTTCGTACGCAGTGATTAGAACTGCTGCGATGTGGCAATCTCCATCTTCGCCCACTTTCATTCAAAGCGTCAGTGAAATTGACATCCAGCTAAAAATAGGCCTTACCTTTGCACTGGAAAGTGACTTCCGCTGTCACGTAGTGTGCTCCCTCATTAGGAAAAAGGGCAGTGGGATAAATCTCCAGCTAAATGAATGAATCTTCTTGTAGGCGGAAAACAGTGGATCGGGAAAGGACAAACCCAGTTTTGTCGCCTCGTGATTCTTCCAACGGGTTGGAAGGATTTGCGTCCTCCCACTTGAATGCAGTACTCCCAGTCCTTGCTTAGAATGGATTGCTAGCAACCCGGGTGGCCTGGAATATTTCTGTTGATTCCTCCATTATTTTGGTCATCATTTCTTTCTGAATGTTTCACGCCATGGGTTGAAATCCAATTCATTTCCTACAATACTCCGCGACTGCGTTGGTTTTGGCTCTTCCAACGACATCCCGCCGAAGGGATATGCTCTGGCCAGTGAAAAGAAAATCAACCGATTTTTCGAAGGTCCTTTTTTTACAAGAAACTGTACTTATCACCCAAACTCATTGTTTTTAAACGATTACTCCAACCGCGACTTTCTTCATTCTCCGGAAGTTGAATAAATTGTCTGTATGGAATCCCATCAGGCGGGAGTGGTGAGAAGGGTATTTCATTTAAGCGTGTCTCTTCTTCATCCGGTTTCCCTGTGCTCATTCCCCCACTTTGAAAGTGACTTTAACAAATTGGACGACTTTCGAGTTGGATTTCTTGTATTCTTTTCATCACATTTCAGCATCTGATGGAAAGAAGAAGCTTTACTTTTGTTAGTAGTTCCATGAACGGCTGTTCAGCAAAATAACTCTTGCCTATGCGTTGGACACAAATCTGTAACGTGTAAATTGCTTCGGACAGGTCAAATAAATACCGGCCCCACCGATAAATGAACGGACAAGTCGCCTTTCCCTTCACCTTTCAGTGGGAAGTGGGCAATTCTACGACTCCGCACTTTTTTCCAAATGAAGTGGAAGTGTGAGCTTTACTGTCGTTTTTTCTTCATAACTGCGCCATTGGTTTGGAGGGTCTTTTATCGGTTGGATAGAAGACGATATCGTCTATGGAAGCATTACTTTTTGCTTTTGAAAGCACCTATATCGTTGAAGGCTGTTCCCTTAAATATCATATCGAGATCTTGGAACGCATTCAGCACCCATCCAGCCCTGTAACTGGGTTGGTAGGGACTCTGTTGGCTTCCTGGATAAAGCCTGTCGAATGGCAACGCTTGTGGAGGTCTTGAGTCCTCTCAGTCACTTCCTCTTTATTTAGAATATATTTCACTCGATTAAAAGCAGTCAACTTGACTGTTGGATTGGATTGCGTGGACGTCCAGATTTAAGCTGATCAACCGCAAAATGACCCTACTGTAAAGTGTCGGCAAGGAATCGTCCATCTACACCTTCAAGCAGTTAAAAGTAACATTAAACCTTTTTTTTCCCAGAGCTCCAGTACATTACACAGAGGAGATTGCAGAGGTCGACACTCCAGCCGCCTCAATACCTTTACCTTGAATCATTTATCATCTAGCCTCTGTCGAGACTCAAATCGCAATTGTTGAACGTGCCTGGGAGTTTTACTTCAAGTCCCCAATGGTGGTTGGGGAGAAGTAGACGAGTTATAATTGAAATTTTTTTGCCTAGGCAACCATGACGTCGTAACCGACGTTAGGTCAAGCGGATACCCACTCTAACTAGGAGGTAAGTAAATAAACAAATAAGTAATTCACCAGGAAGGCGGGCTCTGGGATATTGATTACAGCACTTTTTTGCCATTAAAAGTGAAGGATTCAATTTTATTTTCATTCTTCGCTCTCCTGAAAGGAATTGCACCGATTGGCTGGGAAAAAAAATCGGTGGTAGTCATGTTTTATGCATGACATGGCATGCGGTCACGAATCTGAAACATTGGAATTCGGACAAGAAGTCACTGGATTTTGCAATCCGGAGGGCATTCCGTATCTTTATACGCCTTCCTACACCTTTCTCATACTTACGTGACCGCGTCGGAAGGGATCTGCGTCCGTGTAGTCCTTGCAACAAGTTACACCAATGCCTTAATCCCCCCCCTCCCCTTAGCCACTTAGCAACTTGTGAGGAAATTGCATATTTTCTCGACGATATCGCTTTCTAAATATGTGCACCGCGCTTGCTTTTTGAATTTTCCCTGAAATACTTTTTCACAACCCTTTACGGTATACATCAACTTTTTTAGCATTATCCTGTTGGCATGACAGTAATGCCGGAAGTGGGTTGCTCTAGTGGCTTTATAAATTTCAGCAATAATGGCATTTCAGGAGCCGCCCTCAGAGTGCTTAATCTTCATCATCAGGCTTCCATTTCAACTTCCCCTTATAGCATTCTTCAGCCTTGAAGATGCTAAACAAGCTTTGATTTGATTTTGAATAAACATGATGCTGTCTCAATGAGGGCAATTTTTTGGTGCTTAAACCTGTTTTCAAATTTAAGGTGCAGGTATTCTAATCTCTTCCACCATTCCCCTCGCTATCACGATTTCAGACTTATTGCAATTCTGTATCTTCCACTCCTATTCGTTGGAAGTAGCGTCGATCTTTTTGGGAAACTTTTAGTCTTGAAAATTTTTCCTTTAATGCGTTCCAGCTCCTTAATTTTTCCATCCTGTTTGGGGCTGAAACAAAGCAGTCAGTTCCGTCGGCGGAGTAAGCGCTGCGAGTACGTTGCTTAAGGGTGCTTGATTACTATCCGCCTCTCTCTCTCGCTCTATAATGTTCTGTGTTATATCTTGCCTCATTTGCCTTCCTAACGCAGTGCTGTCATTGGTAATGTTCTGCCCTCCTACGGTAGTCTAGATTCATTCTGCCCTTGTTTTATTCTCTTTCTTCTTCAATCGATCTGGGAAGGGCGTTTGCCCAATCAAGTAAGTCAGTAACTACGCCATTTCACAGCATGACAGCTTTCTCCTCCTCTTCGACTTACTGTCCTGTAATTCAATTGACTGGATGATAGGGAAACTTTTGACTCCTGTATCTCGGCCATGCAATGACCCTCTACATTCGATCCACACCATCTTAGGAGTCTGTTATCGACAAAGGTTAAATTGCACAGCTTTTTGCACGTCCTTTAATAAATACAACGGTTGACTTCAACTGCCTACTTGGCAGTTAGATTTGGCACGGCATCATGGAGTTGCGCCTTCTAGAAACCATTACTCGCTTTTTTTATTTGAATGCGTGTTGCCGGCGTCGCATATATGGGACACCGCGACTACTGGTTCCATCAAGTCGTGTTGTAAGCTAAATTGCTTGAGCTGAAGATGGTCGAGTAAATGTAGCATTCATGACCTGAGGTTAATTACATGTTTGAGTGCAGCTTGGGTTTGTCAAATAGGTTAATGGCGTGTCATGTCAAATCACTAAAACATGAAATCCTAGCAGCAAATATGTAAAATTGCTCTAATTTTGCCCCTCTTTTTGAAGTAGTTTTGTGCAATGCTGTAGTGCTGACCTTTGACTTTTAAACTACAAGTTTTTTTACTATTTTTTGCTGGTGGCAAAATTACTCAATTCCTCCTCTATATTACCGAATGTCGGAATGACCTCTTGGAATTTGACCTCCGTATAACTTCTGGTTGTAACAGGAGAATCGGTTGAAGTTGTTGACATGCTTTCATTTACAAATCTGCTTGTTTATATGCCATGCTATTTTCACTGATGAGGTGTTTGCATCTTCGGGCACAGAAACGGCCCTTTGAACTTTGACCTCCTTTTCCGTTAACAGGAAAATGCCAACAACGGTGGAATTCTTTTCCTATTGCATCAACTTTCAGACAGTACTGGCTGGCCCACCGTTGGCCTTCAAGGACTACAAGGTCTACATTGAAGGCACAGAGGTGGATGATAAACACCTCACTGTCGAACAACGAACCAAGTTTGTAGGTCCCTTCTTTCATAGCAAGGATTTGTTTAAGGCCAATTTTTTTATGAAAAGGAGGAACACATCTTAAATGATTTTTTTCTTTAAAATCACTATTAATTGAACGCGGAGTTGAGAGAATGCTTACTAAGCTAGGAATGATGTAATGGTTTCCCCTAAATTTGACACTATTTTTTGAATGAAGGGGACATATCCTACCGAGACTCCCTCTTTTTGGCACCAAAAGTTGCTAGCAGGCGTTGTGGTCGCTCCGGCGCAACATCGGACCTGACGCCGATGCTTCAGAGTTGCTGTCTTGTGCTTTTTTACGGACAAATAGGTCACTGCTTTTTTTCATAAAAGACGTAGTTTTTTGGGGCGTACTAACTTCCTTTGGCAAGAAGAAGCGCTTTCGTTTTGTTGTATTTTTCGTTTTTCGTAACCGCCCCATCGGGACGGACGGTGGTTTGATGTCCACAAAAATTAGCACGAAATGACAAGAGTTTATCTTACAACCGCTTCCTTCGTCTTTTCGGTTATCTTATTAATTTGACTTTTGCAGTTTTGTCCTTCGGATTTAGCGTTCTACCCGTAGAAATTTTTTTCGTTAAAATGGGATGGGGGAGAATCTCCTCTAATTTAGTGTTTTGCAATGGGACTCTTCGCCCGGCCAGTCGTTCGCTGCTGTCGTTTGCTCGAAGGCCAAACAGGCAGCCTATTTTTCCCTGAAAGGACGCAAATATTTGTTAACTTGGATACGTCAGCCGGAGCCACGGTAATTCGCCTGGTCGAGTTGTCAGTGTCTGTGAGCAAAGTCGATCAGTGGGAAAAGTCAGCATGGGTGTGTGATGTATAGCCTGGGTAGCCACATCTTGCGTTTTGGGTTTTCTACATTCGTGTAGCCTGGACCCTGTCTAGACCCCCAATCGTATAAACACCAGATAAGGGCTTCAGAGCGGACGCCTTTATTGGCCGACGTGGATGAGTAAGCCTAGGCGTCGGGGCTGACACAAGGGCTGTGTACACAGACCTGACGGCCGGCTGGCCGGCTGGTGGAGCTTGCCGAAGGCGGAGAGGCCTAGTTTGAGTGCGATTTGGTTGTTTCTGCTGCGTGTAATTGATTGGCTTGATCTTGGCCTTCAAGAAGCCTATCGATACACTTAGAGTGCACGATTCTTTAGGCTGTTCCGAGATTGACCATCAATTAGAACTTCTAGAAACTCAAGCAGAAACTTTCCTCCGGGGTAACAGGCTTCCTCGGTAGTATACGGGACGACACACAACCCTTTATTGTGCCTTCACTACCTACCTCCTATTTTGCACTTAGTCAAATTCCATAAAATGTCAGTTAAGAAGCGACAGGGGTTATATTCGCTCCACGGACCATGTCTAGCGCGGCTTCGAAGGTGCAAACTCTTCTCGTCGAGTCTGTTGTTTGGCAATTTGAGAAGGTACGGTACGCAACACCAAAACCTATCCTCCCCAGAAGAGCTTTAAAGTGCTGACTCTGTTGTTCAAAAGAGGGATCAAAGGGGGGGTCCCTCTCCTCTTGATGCCGATGAAGAGAAGTATGCCCTGCGAGTTTCCACTCCTGCTCATCGTGGGCATTCACCTTTAGAGGAGTAACTATATGGCAGATTTTCCTGCAAAATAAGAAACTCTCCATCAGTTAAAGTAAAGGCGGGTGCCTCTTGTCGGGTCTTGTCCAGTTCCTAACCTGAATAACTAGGCGACAAAACCTTCAGTACTTCAGCACGAATCTATTTTTATTTAGTGGTGTCGTATTATCATCACCGTGTTCCACTGTGCTTAATTGAGGGCAATGGAGAAGGTGGTAGGGTGCTTAAATCATATGGATAGTCTATTTTGAAGTATCTTCCTACTAAAATACGCCCTTTCTTTGATAGCTTTTCCCACCCTCCATCTTTTTATGAAAAAAAGGACCCGCTTTTGCGTTGAAAATTGCCTTCTTTGAGAAACGACCTCGCCCAGTGGGTTCCTGCCACATTGTCATAGCGAGATCCCTTACAAGCCTAGCTTGGCGGCCCTCCGCCTGGGTAAATTATCGACACATTTCACTGTGGTGCCTCTAGCTCCTCAAGAACCGCACACATCTTTGTTTTGAGGCTATCACTCTCAGCTTTACTTTGTGGGGAGAGGAATGCCCTCAGGAGCCTTTGTATTGAGGAGGAATTAGAAGTTTTCCCCATTTCTTATAAGTTCGTTACACGTGAAAGTCATCAACGGGCGAATTT
This sequence comes from Echinococcus multilocularis, assembly GCA_000469725.3. Classification (NCBI taxonomy): domain Eukaryota; kingdom Metazoa; phylum Platyhelminthes; class Cestoda; order Cyclophyllidea; family Taeniidae; genus Echinococcus; species Echinococcus multilocularis. Next base: position 2,274,387 of record LN902850.1, read on the forward strand.
GTAAATCACCGGATGAATTGGCAGTTGGGGTCACTTGGAGTGGGATCTGTGTTGTTATTCCGTCGCATGCTTCAGTCGACCTTTAAAGTACAGGCTAGGAAAGAATGCATTTTTTGAATTTAATGACTACCATCTTAGTCTTTTCAGTGGTTGCTAACACACCATCCACCCCCCGCATTCAAACCCATCCACCTGGCGAGTGAACTCCCTTTCCGGGTTGATGCTATGTATATCATCAGAAGTTGAAGTCGCAAGGCCGTATGAAAGACAGCTCATCCAAACCTTTTTTTTCCACTGAATCCATTTTGACTAACATCACTAATGCATAGATGTTGTGTATGGAGAAATGGGAAACTTTATTTTGAAAGCATTGGCAGTATCTAAAAATTATTTGGCTTAATGACCCAGTTAACCAGACGTCCTAAAATGCTACTGATATTCGCGTTCTAAATTCAGTAGTTGGATCTGAGTAATGGACAGGCAATTCAAGCCACCTAATGCGACTAAAGGCGATTCTTGTCCAGACAATTTCGTTGTCCACAAACTTAGTCTAATTCATTTGAACGAAATAAATTGACCAGAAGGTAGATTCTAATCAGGTCTGCTACTATTAAAAGTTTGACTTCTTTTGTGGATTAAGTTGGTGGTAGGAAAATTCCAACGTTCCCAACATGAAACTGCCCCAAAACGTGAAAGTCATCGCTGTCGTCGCTGTATGAAATACTCTTCCGTTTCTGCGGTGCTCTAAACTCTGCTGACTTCCTGCCGTCTTTCCTCTGAAATCACACTGAGCAGGGTAGCCGAAAAGGGGAGAATTTCAAGGAGCCAACACATTAGTCGGTGGGATTTCCCACAAACCAGATGGGATGTTCTAGGTGTCTTAGACGCCACAGGTGTAACTGCTTAAAAAACCCAGAGGCCAATCACCCCAAGAGTTATTCCTCCCCAACCATCCCCCACCCCCATCAACCAGGTTTGATCTATGTCAAACACAATTAAGCGGTGAGACGATAGTCGAATTCTTCTGGAAGCTTACAAATTCAAGGAATTTTACCTACCGTTCCCTGAACCTGTTCATGAAACAGAAGCGCTCCTCTTCCATATAAAATCCGTAATTTTCTTCCAGGAGCACTGCCACAAACCGTTTTTCCTTTCATTAACGGCACTTGAAGGATCGACAATCCAGGCAACTTTGTGTTCATAACAGCCTCTTCCAGGCGCATTCTAATTGATGCAACGTGTCTTTAATGAAGTCAGAATTCCTATCCTTCAAGGCGCTTTAAGTGTATGTTTTCAAGTATTAAAGGCAACTGCTTTATTGTTAATTGGCGATGTACTATTACCCCTTTTCTGTGGAAAAATGGTAAAAGCAACATGCAAGCGTCTGTTATTTTTCCCTAGCTCATTCATCACCTCCTTCAAGATTAAAATTGGCTCCTTTCCACATTTTCTTGTATATTTGGGCCAAATGCGAGCGTCGGTAAATTTAACCCCCCTTTCTAGTGAAATCGTTCAGTAGGAAGCGTTTTAACTCACTCCTTTTCTTCCTCCCTACCGTCTAATTTGACACCATCTTTCACCTATTCAGGCGGCATTTAACTGTTGCCATGGCCTGAATTGAACAAAAGCCCTAGATGTACACTACAGTCGTGATTTTCTCTCTCATCTTTTTTTTCCTTGATTTGCAGATTAAGAACCGTAACACCCTCCTTCAGCCCATGGTAAGTCCTGTCGATTGCGGCTTTTTGTTTATACTCCCGCATAAATTTAGAATGAGATCCTGAAGTACTTCCTACAAGCTGTGGCGTTTCTCCTAGTCTACCTCTGCATCTGCCAATTTTTCCGACCATCCTTCTACTTAAGTAGGCCTTTGGGATTTGCTTTTCTCACCCCTTCTAGGTGAAGCGTTTGGAAAGTTTGAATTTTTCCACAAATGCTTCTACCTCATGTTCACGGGTTTCACTATGCGCCAACACTACTACTTCGCGTGGTCTGTTTGTAAGCACATAAAATAGTGCCAACTGTTACTACATGAGTAGTTTACTTTTCTCGGATAAATTAACACCTCTTTCAAACCAGGTGCACTCAGTTGCCTGGCAGCTGGTTTTGGGTTTCATGGATTTGATAAGAATGGAAAGCCTGATTACTCGCTGGTAATAAGCTTCAACTTCATGGAGGCGGAGGTGAGTGGTCCCCGTGATAAACACACACACACAACCAATGAACCGGTGCTGATTGGTGAGGATAAACTCTTACTTGGTTTTAGTTCCCACGGAGTGTGAAGGAGCTGATGGATAATTGGAATTTGCAGACGTTGAGGTGGCTACGGATCACCATATTCGATCGAACGCCAAAGAGTATTGCGGTGTTCGCGGTGTTTTTTGTTTCTGTTCTGTGGCATGGGTTCTATCCTGGATACTACCTCTTCTTTGTGTCGATGGCTTGGTTTTCAGTGGTGAGATTGCTGAATTGTTCCTGCCGTTGAATGCATTTGAGAGAGGAAAATTTCTTTAGGCACTCTTTTTCAAGTTAAGTTAGTCAGTGTAAGAGCTTTTACCAATCACATTTTTGCGCTTGGCTATTGTTCACCAACACAGAATTGGCGGCACTTTATGCTACTCACTACTTATCAGTAGCACTCATATTGGAATAACCCTTTCGCATTAAAGATTGGTCGAATGATAAGGAAGCGCCTCCGACCCCGTATTCTTGAGTGGCTACCTGACACCAAGTGGGTTTGGACACCCGGTGGTCAACGCGAGGGCACGTCACGCGCCTATGACCTCATTACCCGTATAGTGACCTACTTTCTGGTCAATTATGCGGCACTCGCTTTTGTCATCCTCTCCTTTCGTGACAGCATCGTTGCGTGGTCGTAAGTCTCCGTCGCTTTAGTGTTTAAGAACTGACGTGAAGTGGCTTTGTCGCCTCACTTGGCGCCCAAATACTTCGGTTTCTCATTTTAAGTAGTTTCTTTGTCGGTGCAGTTTTTTTTCAAACCGCTTTCATAGCGTATATGTTATCACTCTAGTTGATTCTCATGCTTATTTTTTGGTCATTTATTTGTATGAGTAGCCCATGATAATCCCTTTTCACCCCATAACTTAGTATTGTTTCGATTTCGAATTCTTCTTTTATTGAAAGGAGATTGTACCCATATGGATCGTCATTTCCCACTTTAGGCGTTTCTGCTACGCAGGCCATCTACTTTGCCTAGTAGCTCAACTACTAATGCTTACTTTGATGCCACCATCAAAGTCGACTCCGTTGTTGTCGGCATCAAGGTCCAAAAAAGTGCTGTGAACTTCAACTTTCCGATCTCTCGCCACCAAGAAAACCACCTATATATATCATCGTTGACAGCAATACATATCTAAAGCAAACTCCCCCCCCCCCTCTCTTGTTAATTTCTCTTTCCTTCATCCTTCATTTTCATGTATGTTGTATGGCCCTGGGGTGAGTACAGGTAATGTTAGTTGTTTCTTTTTGGCTACTAACAATTTGCCAGTTGTGAATTGTTTTCAAAAATTTGTGTTCCTGTTGGGTTTGTGCGTTTTGCGTGTTAATTGACCAGTCAGGCAATCATCAGCTGCGCCACACCTACTTATTCCACTATTCAGTAGCACATCACCACTTACCATCAATGAATGAGCACCTGACACCCGATGTCGGGTGTGATACTGCCAGCGTAGGAAGGAGTGTCATTCGTGAAGTGTGCGCGGCAGTGAAGCCAGTAAATCTCGCCTCTGGTTTGTGAAATGCGTCTGAGGACTCCATCCTCACGGTGGATGAATAAGGCAGGATGATTTTTGCAGCCAATTACAAACCAGGGATGAAAAAGCTGTATCGTTACTCCGACTGTGTTGGTGATGTTTCCGTGGTATGCTCCTGGATCCTCGGAGTGGAATAGGCGCCCATGTTCATTCCGGGGCGAAGTATTCCACTCGTTGCAACAACTGTCAATGGACTGGTCACATTGGCAACTGGGTGAACGGCGACAGCGTCGTAATGCATGCAGCTCTTGAAAGACAGGGTTTAGAAGCAGAGGCAAATGTGGTCGTTCGGTGGAGGCGCTATTCAATGAAGTCGCAAATGCACTTGTCATTACACCTTGAACAGTTAATTGAAGGAACGACTTGGCGCCTCCGAATCATTGCAGTACGTCAACGTCTCAACACATCCTCCACACCGCATTGTGGGGTGGAAGTAACTTAGGTAATCGGCGATGTAACCGCAGCTCGTGGCAGTGATTAACAAGTGGCCTTCTAAAAGGACGTCATTTGAGGGGAGAGCTTAATTGCACAATTGTGTCGTCTCCGCCCTCCGTTCGGCGCATCTCACGAGGCAAAGAGACGGTCCCTCACGATCAGTATGGCGCACCGAACGCCCGCCCCTGCAGAGCATTAAAAGGGGGGATTACACCATTAGGTGTCCAGAATTCACCGAGTTTTCAGTCCGAAGTGAGGATGTAGAGATGGGAGGATTCCTGAATCAGCTTTTTGCTTCCAACAGACTGTCATAATAAACATGGAACAGGAAGAATGAAGTGTGGCGTCAAGCAGCCGCTTTATTCATGATCCTAGGCAGAAGCGGTGGTCGAGGTAAACGCAAGACTCAACAAAATGGACGGCGCCAAGGGAGAAATGGAAAAAAGAGGAGCTTTGATGACTTTAAAAATTCTTCAATCGCGGTTTTTTTTAACCCATAAAGACTGGAAGGGAGACTCATTCAACCACTGCATACACTCATGCATTCTGTATTCACTTACCCATCGTCCATCCAGTATCCAATTATCCACCCGTCCATTTATCCACTCGTCGATGCAATTCGTTTGCTTTACCGCCTCTTTTCATGTACCGAACCCTGTTGCAGTCAGTTTAAGCCTCACTTGGAGCTTTCAATCAGTTGCACACGTTGACAACTGGCTCCTTCCACTCATCACCGCCTCTGACCTGGGTTGCTTCAAAAGTGAAGGCGAGGCGTTGGTCGAGTAGCACTTCCCCATTGTGACAGGTAAACTGTCCATAACTCACTCCAGTTCTTTCACTTGCATCATTTTTGTGCCCTGAGATCACTCCTAAGTGACACGAATCAATGACGGTGGCCCGGTCATGGTAGGTGTTTCCACACCACGTCCTTCTCCATGTCCAGACATCAAATCACCCCACTCAATACGTTTATTGGCTGTAGTGAGGAGGATTACTCTCCCTTTCCTCGACCCCATCCCTCCATTTGTTGAAATTGAGTAGTTTGCAAGAAAGTTGACATGACAGTACACACCCTTTTACCATTTCTTGCGCCCTGAAGCGCACAAGGTAGATCCAACATTCCTCTAGGTACCAAAAGCTGCCCTATTCCAGCCTTTTCATAGGTCAATTGTTAACCAATCCGTGCACTGTGTCATATGCGCATTTTACCAGACCAATGAGTGATGCGTCAAGGTTTAGTTGAATCATCCACTGGCAACTGACTACGCGACTACGTGCTACCCCAACCAGTGAGAAGCCGAGATCGGCTACTGCCTTCGCTGTAGGTGGATAAAAGCTTTTTGAACGCACCCGCACTTTAGAAAAGGAAATGAACGGTTTCCTCCACACCGTATGTACTCGTGGTTTGTCACATTTATGCCTTTTTTATTGTTCACTGATTTTGTTCGCTTCCAATGATTAAGAGCAATCCCATGTTGGAGGTTTTGTTTGTCCAAATCACCACTTTCGGGTAGAAAATGCTTGAGTTGTTCCATTTCTGACTGTGAAATATTTTGTTGACCTCAAAAGAATATTTTTTGAATTTTTGCTAATGTTTGGTTGGAAGTTGATTTTGTTTTATCGCATTACTAATCTAAAAATTGTGGGTAAAGCAATACATTTAATTCCGAAAGTATTTTAGGAAAGTTTTCTGTATTCTGCTACAAGTCTGACAGGCCCGAGTTTTGTCGTTTGTTAGCTCATGCCTACATAACAAGAGAAAGACGATAAATCGATAATTACACCCAGACATCGATTTTTCGTTTTACGATCGATATCTCCTGCTTCCGTGTCACCCTCCCATCCCCCAGCTTTCCGATTAAAAGGAAAAATAGGTGGCTCCAGTGCCTTCAATCTCTGGTTTGTTGAGTGACGGAAATGTCATCATTTCTGTTAAATTACAAGCTTTTCGGCTAGGTAGTTCCGCTGGTTCACTCTGTTGACTCATTAGCAATGATTGGCATCTTTATAACTCAGTTTATGCGCTCGTAAAAGGTATTAGATAAAATAGACACCTTTAATGAGGAAGGTATGGAGCAGTGGAAAGCCTCTGCAAACATTTGCTTCTACATTCTGCAATTACTGTGCAGCGGGGTACAAGCTAGCTGCGATTTACGAGCACAAACCTACCCTCAGCTGCCCGCGTCTGTTCTGCCCAGCATACGATCTTGTGATTGCGTAATGCTGGTGCCAAAGAAGAGGTAGTAATCACATGGGACCTGCATAAATCACCGGAAGAGTAGAAAGGACGAGGGTGAAGGCGAGGAATAAGTGATGTCTGTCTACTGTTGCCATTTCAAAATGAGTTATGAGATCTTCTCATTGATCAGATTTACGGTAGTATGGTATATGAGGTCCAATGTTATCTTGTCTCTGCAATGCCATTTGAGTATGGTTGTTTTTATTATCAGCGTCCGCTTTTTACCATTTTTCTGCAGTTGGTTGCTCCAAGTCGCTAACCGCAAACAAATTGGCTAGATTTTAAACCGCAAAACGGATTGTTGATATGTCTCCTCTAGAAATGAGTGCTTCTTGCCTGTTTTGAGCAACAAAACTTTGGATTGAGCGCATCCATCTATAGGTCGTGTTGGCCCACATTCCCCCCAAAACCGTGATTAGCACGCTTTTAAAAATAGCTGGATTTCTTACGGAGACGACCGTCACTGACTTGCCATACTAAAATAACCCAAAATTTGCACTTGTTCAAGAAGGATAAAGGCGTATCCAGACCTTCCGTTGTTCTACCACAATTGGTAAGAGGGTATTTGTTCTCTTGTTTGCTTTAAGCCTCTTTTGGATGGCACAGAAAAAGGGACTCACTAACGTCTACTGCAAGGCATGTCTGTTAGCTATCTTAGACATTTCTAAGATCGCACCACTTTTACAAGCCGCATGTATAGGCTGAGGAGTGGATCTCTCAAGCCGTTCAGCGCCGTATCAGGCTAGAGATGTGGAAATTGATACCTTGGAGAAGCCCTCACGAATGATGTTAAGTGGAGGAGCTAACCACAAAAGTTTTATAGCAGGGTAATCACTGTTAAATAAATGCGATCAAAAACACAGCCGTCCTCTGGGTACCAGTATCATTTACCAAACAATGGAATAGAGTGCAGAATGTCGTCGAGGCGGTTGTCGTAAATCGGAGTAGATTGTGATTGACCGGAGTGTGAAGCTCTGACACCGGGTATTGTTAATTCCATTATGGTCATTTGCATGATCAAATCATTTGAGGTTTGTCATTTTAGTTGATACAACTCACTTTTCAACACCATTTTCGGAGTGTTTAGCACGATTACTCTTAGCGTTGCAAATGTGTGACATGTGTCCTTTGTCAGTTTATTGTAATTGGCTGCTCCACGTCTCTAACCGTAGACACGTCGGTCGGGTTTCTAACACCAAAGTGGAATCACGTGGCTACATGTGGCTGTTTGACCGGACTGTAAGGAGTATTGCTGTGTTTGTGGTGTTTTTTCTTTCATTCCATGTTCTATCCTGAACTGCTGACTTGGTGTTCCTGTTGCTGAATGCTTTTGAGTGAGAAAGATTTTGTTATGTGAACTTCCGGTTATCGTGACTGACGTAAACACGAGGCGGAGTATCGGTACCTGTTGCATGGTCTCCAACTCGTTTCTTCCGTCTATCTGTCTGCCTTTGCCTCTCGGTTTTGTTCTCCATGACTTTCCCCCCATTACTAGTTACACATGAGCTCTTCAATTTCCTAACTGCCTCGGTCACCGTACCAGCGGTGATATGAGTAGTAGCATTTGTCGTTGGATCATGTGCCTTCACGGAACGTTTTCACGTGTGGCTGTTGTTTGTCAACGAATGAAATGATACTAGTCCCACATTCTCACCTTCAAATGGTCTTTTTGTATTTAAGATTTGTCGGATTTGGGGGCGCCTACGCCCGCATGTTCTCGACTTTCTTCTGGCCTTCACAAGGGTTGGAACACCTGAGAGTCGATGCAACCGCACGTCGAGCACCGATAAATTAATCAGTAGTATAGTGAATGAAGTACTGATCGGTTTTTCGGCTTCCAACTTGGTAGACCTATTCTTCCGTGGTGGTATCAATGCATGGACGTAAGTTCTCGCCTTCTTAACATTTGACAGCTCAGGTGAACTGGCTTTATTACCTCTTTTATTACCCAAGTACTTTATTTTCCCATTTTCGGTAGTTCCTCCACCTTTCTCCATAATTTTGTTCCATAATGGCCTTTGAAATGTATATATGCGATTTTTAGCTGCTTCTCTTGTCTATTATTTCACATTGCTTGCATTGGTAGCTCATGGTAATCTATTCTCACGTTTTACTCTGTTTCAGCAATATCTGGTTTCCTAATTCTTGTTTTCTCTGTTGATCAAACCTAAATTGCACCCATTGAATTCGTCAATTAGCAGTACATAGGAAGTGCCTCCAAACGCTTGTCTTCTCCCCATCTCTGTCTTCCATTTCGTGCAAGGTGCATAGCTCAATTCGGCCTTACATTGCCTCTAATACGTTTTCATCCACCTACGTACCCATTTGATTTAGGCCATGGTGCGTCCGTCTTGCGTCACTGCTCAATTTTCCTGTCATACTGATACATAACCACTTTTTCCACTTTTGTTTACTTTTAGGGCACTGATCGGTGCAAGTGCTCTTCTGATTTTTCTTTTGGGAAGTATTTTAAGACCATCTGTTCAATAATGTGAATTGAAATAACAACGTCCCTTTGCTTATTCTCTTAGTCTTCCCTTCATTTTGCGTATATGGCCCTGGGATGAGTACAGGTAATGTCAGTTGTTTCTTTTTGGCTACTAACAATTTGCCAGTTGTGAATTGTTTTTTTCAAAAACTTGTGTTCCTGTTGGGTTTATGCGTTTTGCGTGTTAATTGACCAGTCAGGTAATCATCAGCTGCGCCACACCTACTTATTCCACTATTCAGTAGCACATCACCACGTCAGTGCATTTACATGCAGCTTCACAAGCGCTAATATCGGGAAAACGGAAAAAATTGCGTTGAGTCCTCACCACATAGTACATTAAAGACCGCAAAAATTAGTGCTTAAGTCGAAGCGTTGGTGGTTTTAATTTTCCGAAGGATGGGGGGATTGCCTTCAGGATCTGTTTCTCCATCGATCGCCTCTGAGGCGATGTCAACACCTGTTTGTTAACATTGACAGTTGCATAAAGCACGAGGTGGAAGTGTGCACCAATTGGAAAGGATGGGACTAGAGGTAACTGATCCACCAGCTGATAGTTCTGGTGCTCCAAATTTTGCGTTGTTCGTTGATGAGTGACTAACTGATTCATCGAAATGCCGACATCGACTTGAAAGATACAGGAGAGCATTACAGGGATGTGACATCCCCAGCGTGTACTGGATGCACAAATCACCTGTCAGTAGGCATGTTGACATCTTTGCCACATTGCACATGATCAGGCAGCCTGATGCCAATTTCCAGCTGCGCAAATGATCGTCAGCACCAATGGCTCACCATTGATTCATGTGAGTAAACTTTGTGGCGCAATTTCTGATCATGGTTGTAAATTTCTTACGACTGGCAATGTGCTCGCTACTGATAAATGAATTAAGTAGCGTTCGTTGTGGGATATATGTAGGATTATGCTAATGTTGGGTTCTGTGATGTACTTATGCAGTCGTTTACTTTATTAACTGGTTGTGATAGAGATGCCTGTTCATGTTTTGATTTCCTTAAAATTGCTTCGTCCGGATTATGCAGAGCGTTTGGACCTCGCGCTCTCTACCATTTCCCCAGATCCATCACTGTCCCTACCCTGTATAGACGGACCTGAAGCGTACTACCAATTGCAGTAAGGACAATGCCAAACACAGATTCCATCGCGATTCCACTTTCGACTTATACGATAAGGCTTAATCTTTTCCTCCACATATGCTATCTCAATGAAAAGACAATGCAGCAAGCTGAACGTGGGGGTCTATTCGGTCTGCGGCAGCAGACTGAGAAGCATTTGAAGAACTTAATCTCTGCCCCGGAGTGATGCAATGGAGTAGCCCCATCTCTTGCCAGCATCCAGTCATCATGGATGAGGGGTGCAAAGCAAAGGGATGCCTTTCGAAAACCAAACGGAATACTTACGTACACCGGGAGGTAAAAAATGTAATGGGTGAAGAGACGATTAAAGTTATTAGTGATGAGAGAGGGCTTGAGGGAAAGAAGACGGCATTCCCAATCTTAACAAATAAATTGGTTATAAATCGGACCACTTATACATCCATATCGCTTTTAGGCTCAACGGGCATTCTCAATGAAAGTAAACAGTAACAGCAGCTTAATCATGGTGTATTTTCAAATCGCGCCCTTTCCCATTGCCAGCTGTCAAATTACCCCACTCGAAAAAATAATTGGGTGCAATGGAGAGGGTCACGCCGTCCCCTTCTTCCGTCTCATCTCTTCATACGATCAGTGCAATCGCACTTGTCAAGTCATGTACTCTGGGACGTGTCAAAATTGATCAACAAAAAAATCTAGGTAACCCAAGCTGCTCCGCGCAAGCCCTCATCCAGGCACCAAGTCACGCGTGCACGTGCATGCCATTTTTGAAAGAGACGCACGCTATTAGACCAATGACAAGGCTTGGGTGATTCATGCGCTAGTAACCAATCACAGGGCCGCGCGGCTTCTCAGCGAATTAGAAGACGAGAATGTTAACTACCTTCACTGCAATTGGCTAACAGTAGCTGCATTGTCTTCCATGCACACGAAAGCATGGAGGCATTAGAGTAAACGGGATGAACGGTTTCCACGATATTGTACGTATCAGTTCCTTGTCCCATTTATTGCATTTTTCCATTGTATTCCGTGGTGTTTTTGGCTTCAATGACCACGAGCGACTCGAACTGAGGAAACTTTTCTAAGGCCTAAATCGTTCCATTTAGATAAGAAATATGGTGGTTATTGCCCCTAATAAAAAGAAAATGTACTTCTGGCCGTGAAATGTTTCCTCAACCCCTTCTAATCTATTGTTTACTTCGCAGGGACTTTCTATCTCGCCTTGGTCTTAGCAACGATTTTATTGAAAATTAAATGAGATTTATCGCATTTTACTCTGAAAATTGTAAATTATAATTTGTCCTAAAGTCCCTAATTATTTCAGGTATTTCTACTTAAATTTCGGTGATAAGCTGGCAGGTCCGAGTTGTGTTAATTATTCACTCACACCTTCAGTACAAGGAATCAGTGATAAATCTATAACTTTGTCCAGACATCGATTTTTCGTTTTCTGATCGATAGCTCCCGCTTTTGCTCCCCTCCCAGTGTCCCATCAGTAAAAAAAAAACATTAAATAAACGAGGTCGGCTTTATCATTTGCATTCTTCTATTTGCCGTTTACCAAATTTTCTCATATTTCTCCCAAATTATGAATCACATTTGCCTCCACCATGGATTTGCCTCTCTTTTGTCCTAATGTTAAGACAGTGGTGCTCCCATAGCGAGTGAGGTCTTACCCTAGGGGCAAAAAGGTTTTATGTTCAGTGCAGTAGGAATCTCCACATGCATTCTTTTGTATTTTTTCGCTGCATGATGAAGTATCGCTGTTATCGATGGTTATTGCCACGCGAAAGGTCTCTGCAGGAGGGTATTTTTATCGTCATTTCTTGGTGTTTTTCAAACGCGAGGTGGATAGCCGACTTAAGTGAGTGCAGTATGGTGTGAGCCAGAGCTGGATGAATGAATCCAGGGTACATGGGCATGCTTTTCGGGCATTGAATAAACAGACGAAGTGATGCATTGTGGGTGAATGGTCGGGTAATTAGCTAGACGTAACGGGAACAAAAGACCCCTGAATCATTGATAGATGAATTGGAAATGCATTTGTAGATGAATGGATCACGAGTGGTTGCTGGGTTCGAAACTAAGTGAATGAGCGCATAGATGAATGCAAGAATGGGGGCAACTGGACAGATGGTTCAGATAATAATAAATGAATGAGAATATGGGTGACGATTTGTTTGAGGGATGGATGGATAAATGAATAAGCTGATGAATTTAGGGTGAACAGATTAATGAGCTATGAATAAATGAGTGGGTGAATTATAAATCTGTAAGTGGGTAAATAGACAGATTGGGTGTATTATGGACTGATGGATCTGAGAGGGCTAGGTGGAAGGATCGTGAGGTGCGAATGTGGAAACTCAATACAAGGAGATCTTCGGCAATAATACCAAGTCCTAATTGGTAAGTTGATTCGTCTAGCTTCATGTGCGTTATATGAGACTTTGAAATGCGGCTTTTGACACAGTGCTTTCAGCTGAGGCAATGCTGTTTGACTCCATTTTGTACATAGGTCCAGTACTTGTTTTTTAGTGTTAAGTCAAACAATGCAATGGGACAAAATTTTTAACCCACTCTGAACCCTACTTTTTCAAAAAAGAACCATCAAATTATTCTTGTCCTATTTTGATAGGTGTTTTTAGAAGTTTACCACGGTTTTTCGTGCATTCGTCCTTATCTTCATGCATCCAGTCTGCTTATTTTCTGAGCATACTTTAGTGAGTAATACACCCCACTTATTGTTTGAAGTGGGTCTTTCATGAGCAGTGACCACGATAAAAACGTAGTAATAAGCAGCTCGTGCCACCACTCGTCTTCGAAATCATCTATTTCCTACTAAAAATTGCCAATAGAGGCATAGCTATGCCAACCATCAATCCGACCTATTTCCTACATTTGTGCTGATGAGTAGTATGTTGGATTTCAAGCTTCACAGAAAAGCGATCTAAAGCTCTGATTGGAGGGCCATAAATTAGCTTAATTGGATTGCTGCCGGTACCTACTGGTCACTACCACTGTCGTAACTTTTTTGTGTTCGCTGTAGTATTTTGCTGCTCTAAGTGACCTTGCCAAGTAGAGAGCCAGGGGTGTTGTTTTGCCTACTCACACTAACACACGCACAAACGCCGCTTTCATGTAAGCCACTGCTGGGTAGGGGAGATGAAAGTAGACTGTGGGTTTCCAAACGTAATTACTCCCCTTGTTAATCAAACTCGAGCGAGCATTCTCGTCACTTTGATCAGTGAGAAAGGAATAAATTGATTTTTGTTGAAGTTTCTTGGATAATAATTCTTAACAAAGTGTACAAAGGAGAGTCATTGGTACCAAACATTTGTCTATCGAACTCATCCCATATCTGTCCATTCATCCCTCGGTTCCAATTCCTTAATGATCCGTCTTTCAAAGAGGCCACATGAATTAAGCAGTCAGGTTGAATTTCCCGTTGGTGGGTTGTACGCAACTAAACGAGCACGTCCTTGCATGTGTGTGCAGGTAGAGCACTGATTAATGCGCATTCAGCATGTTCGTGGGCTGTAGTCGCTCCGTCTTTTCGTCCGCCTCTCTTGTTGATTAAAATGAATCGGGTCTATCTTAAGATGGGAAATAATGTTCACCACTAAACAAACTTTTACTTCATTTAACCTACTTATATTACAACTTTGCTCGTTTCAGTAGTTTGTTTCATTGATGCATTGGGATTCATTTGTAAGATGTACTTATTTTTGTGTGCAGTATTTTCACCTGTATCGAGTGTAGCCACATTCATCGATTCCAAAAAGCACCCTGCTTGATCTTCAACGAAGAAGGATGCCACTCTGTCGATTTACATCTCAGACTACTCATTTAAGTGACATACTGGAGGCCTGGACATCAAACAGACGGTTGAGTGGTTCCCCTTGTTCGTTTTATTAAGCCACTTGAGGTAATTGGCTTCTTTTGCGTTCACCTTTTTCGTTGTGAAAAGCAAAGAACCGTAGAAGCCTTTACAAATATTTCGTTTCCTATTCTGCTATTCTTCTCCAGTGGGATAGGGAGGCTAGTTGTGGTTTAGGAGCACAAACCCACCAGCAGTCACCTCCTCCACCTGTTCTACATTGCGCATGGTCATGTGATTGCCTATTGCTGGTGCCAAAGAAGAGGTGACAAACACATGGAGTTGACAAAAATTACCGCAAGAGTAGAGAGGACGAGAGCAAGGTTGAGGACAACACGATATCTCCATCCCTTCCTCATTCCAAAGCAGATCACAAAGCTTCGTAGATCAGATTTGCTCTAGTATGGCACTATGAGATCTGATGTTGTCTTGGGCGAACAGAACCTCCCTCCTCTAAAATCAATGGAGTAGATTTTCTCACACTTGTTTGTGCTCTACAAACTTTTGTGATCAGTTGATGCCTGTTGTTTGCCGGTCGAAATGGGAGTGTTGTCCAGTTAGGTATTAAAGGTTGTGTGAATTTCCTTCTTTTTTATCTGCTACCGTTGCTAGTTTAGCTGCATAGAAGGTCCCAAAATTTGCACTTACTCAAAAAGGGAAAATGAGCATCGAGACCTTTCGTCGTTCTAACACACTTGCCAAGAGGTGGTTCCCACTCTTGTCCACTTCAAGCCTTTCCTGGATAGTATGGAGAGAGGCTCATTAAAATGTCTTTCACCGATCCTAGACCTTTCCAAAACAGGATGACCTTCACAGCATGTGATTATAGGCTGAGCAATGGAATCCTTTTCAACTCAAGTTATTGACTTCTCGAACCTTCCAGCAGGCGCATCGAGTTGGTGATGTGGAACTTGACGTCTTGGCGAAGCAGTTATGAATAAGGTGGAGCTAACTAAATGGCAGTTGTTTACCGAAGGAATCTGTTGAATATATGTAGTTAAATACACGACCATCCCTCCTTCAATGGTTAGTAAACAAACAGACGGAAATGTCGTCTGTTGATTAAATAAACACATCCTCGGGTTCCAGTATTATTTATGGCGCAATGGAATGGCGTGTGGGAATGCCGTCAAAGTGACTCTTGTAAACCTGTTTGCTTGATGAGTGGTTGGAATATCAAGGTCAGACGCTGAGTGTGGTTGATTCAAATGTACTCATTTGCATATTTCAGTCAATTTAATCAGTCATTTAGAATTCCGTATTTTAATTGACTTTTGATATTTGATTGGTTATCTACCCAGTAGTGTGATTGGCTACATTTTAGCCATTAGTCTTTGATGAGTTGCTGTAATGTCCAATAAGGCTTCGAAATTCTCAAAAACGGAGAAATAAATATTCCATCCTTTTATTTTCATTTTGAAAATGTGATAACTTGTAGGCCAATTCTTCAATTCCTCACGATTAGGTAGCTAATCATAGTTCCTAGGCGGAAATAATTATGTTCATTGCTTAACTTGCAAAATTGTGTTTATAAATAGGGACATATTTTAAGCTAAATTGATTGTTTTATTGGTCTTAATTCAATGTACTCCTTAAAGGGCTATAAATAGAGTAGTTTCAAATGTCCTGTTGTGTGTTCTCACGTCATCGGACGCCGAAACAGGTGCCATATTTTGGTAAACAGAAGCCGGATGAGCTAGGAAGAAACGTCAGGCTTCATTGAATCTTCTGTGAAAGACGTTACCAATCTTTAAAAGGAGTTAAATGCGTCAGGCACATCTTACCAGGCTGTTTGAGCATGGGATGTCAATTGTAAAAACGCTGGGAATGCTTTGTACAATTAGGACGCGTGTTAATCGTAGATCACCGGAAGTTGCGAATGGATTGTTAAGTTCAAATTATGGTTGTTTGCCAGCAATCTCATCCATTCACCCAGTCATCCGCCGCTTCAACTATCTAGCCTTTCACTCATGCATATGTCCACTCCTCCATCCCAATACCCCATCCCAGATTTGGCCACCTATCTATCCAGTTACTCATCTGCCCATTACTTCTTCCACTAGCTTATCTATTATTTTGTCCGTTTACCTATCCTGTCTTCCATTTATCATTTCATTTTAATCCATTCTGGCTTTGGATACCGATTCTCCCTTCCACCTACATGTTCATTTGGCTATCCCTTTAACCACGCACACATCATTCTGCCCTTGTCTCCTCGTCCATCCTTCTGTTCTAGATTTTTTCCATTCTTCAAATCCTTCATTTACTCGTTCATCCTGACTCCACCCGTCCCTCAAACTTCCCATACACCCATCAAGTCTATCCTTCTTACATCGATTCCGTGTGCACCTACCTCTTTATCCGACATGAACAATCGGCTGGTCTACTTTATGTCGGACGTCTACCATCGACATAAATAATTCTGTTGTGGAAGCACGAAAATTCTGGTAGTATGAAAGGGCAGACAGAAGGTGCGTTATCTGGGCCTCACTATCCACGGAGTCTGTGAATCCACAAAAGCAATCCATGCTCGAAGGGATGGAGGGTATTGCAAACCTAGTCAATCGTTACTCCTGGATAGGTCCACGAAGTTCTGCGACTTGTGCGCCATGGATTTCGAGGCTTTAATTTGGAAGGTGGTGTTTGGGCTTTGGATTAAAGTAATCGCATTACTTAAAAGTATTTGCATTAATCGAGAACTGAAGGTGTAACTGAAAATCACTACAAGTCATTTCGCATAAATGCAGAACTGTAATTTACAGAGAGAGAGAGAGGGAGAGCGACAGACAGTCTACGAGTGTTTTGAAAGTGCTAGCACAAAAGCGGTGGAGTCTCCTATTGGGTTCAGTCGCGGAGGCGTCTGAAAGGTGGGTCAAGCCTACGTGTTTGTGTGCAAATGTGTTTTTGGAGCATGTAAATGACACTCTATTTGGTCACTGCCTGTCTCCGGTTGACTTTGATATTATTAGTTTCAAAAAATGTACAGGAAGTACTTTCAATAGACTAGCTGATTTAATTTGGCCGCAATCGGTGGTGAAATACTGAGGATTAATTTGGTAGGATATCAGCACTGCCAACGCCCTGGCCGCCTTTGGTAGCCCTCATCTTCCTCCCTGTCTTTGTTCCATCTCACTGGTTGATTGTCTATACCGGCTTCTCGTATTCACCAATCCTGCAAGAATGTCACAATGGAAGTACATTTGCACCCAGTCCGATACCTTGAGTTGAGGATTCGATTGAACTTTAGTGTCGTAGGATCTTTCACTTCCATCTACAAAACCATCCGATCCTAGGTTCGCCACCTATGCACCGTATTCTTGGCCACTAAAGCAGGGCTTGTGTTTGTTTGATGTGTTTGATAACCTCTTTTGCAGTAGATACCAAATAAGCTGGGAAGTGGGACCGGATCAACGATGATACCTTAATTAATGGCGGAATTTTAGCACCAGAACATTAAACCTAGCAGTTTTGAATAATTCAGCATCTTCGATCTGTGCTGCCACTTTGGCCTCCCTTCTCGATCCATTCATTTACTTAGTCATGGCCACATTTTCCTCATCTATTAAACAAATCTCCCATTTAACCGTCTCTCTGCTCACCTTTGACTTATCTATCCATCTGATGTCTTATCCATCTGTCTCTCCACTTCAATTCTCTTCATCTACCCTTTAATCCACCCACTTGGCAATCTATTTCACCGTTCCTTCCTTAACTAATGCATCTCTCCACATGCCTACACATCATTTCATCTGTCTTTGACTCATTTCTGCCTTTTCGACACATTTATTCACTCATCAACCCATTGATCCAGATAGCCACTTTTCGAGATGGAATGTTTTTGCTTAACACCCTCTTGGCCATGGTGAGTAAATACATGGGTTTCTATCCAATTCTCGCTTCCCCCATTGGTCGAGTAATCAAGAAGAATCATCCCACTTTATCGACGGAAAGAGAAGAACGTCAGGTGAAACGCACTGCCTTTAACATTGGGAAATTATTTGTCAAGAGTGGAAGTCAATCGCGGAGTCTATTATCTCGACAGGTTTACGGCCTCTCCAATCTTGATACCGCCGCATATGCACTCAGCCCATATGTTACATTACAGTCCAGTTAGTTATAACCTCCCAAATAGCAAGAGAGCTTCGAAATAAAGAAACTTGAGTGGCAAGATGCAAAAAGCCTGTGAGATTCCGCAATTTGTTGCGTGACTACTGAAGTTGGTCTACAGCTGGATGAAAAAGTAGGTAGGAGGGATAGATTAATGTGTAGATGGTGGAGCGAACGAATGAATGCACAAATCAAAGGTTGAGTGGATCCGAGCTGAGTGGCTGCGCGAAGGGATTAGCGGTGGATAACTGAGCGCAGGGAAGTAGAGCCTGATAGACACTGTATAGAAGCATCCTCCATCGAAATATGAAATTGCGCTAGACTTAACGACGCAATCCATCAGGGGATCAAAAAGTACACACGTGTTTTAAAGTATCTCTCTTCAATTGTTGCACTGTGTAACATTTGCCTGTCCTCTTGAAATTACACCATGTAAAGCCTGCGTTAAACCCGATGGGTGTGAATGGGGCTTGTCACCTTTGTGGTGCAATTTTTGAAGGTGTGGTAAAGAAAATTGCTCCTTCGGAAGCATCCTACATTATTCTCACACGGTCTTATTACGTAGAGTCTATCGGTGGAAAGATTTTAGCTTTACTACCTCATCCTCCGCGTTCCCTTAACATTTCTCAAAGTTACGTAGATTGTCCTTCCTTGGTAGTAGATGCTTCCAATACATAGTTGAGAAATCAGAATGGCACAGTGGCAGAGGTGGCTAAAGTTTCATCGTCTACTCCTGAAGATCAAACAATTTTAGCTAAAAGTGGAACCGGCAGCCACCTGAATTGTCTCATTGGGAAGATAAAAGGGGGATCACATAGCCGAACAATGATATCTGAAATAGCCTCCCTCGGTGGTTCTTTTTAGCCCATTTTCAAAGGAAACGAAACAAAACAGCATGCACAATCATTTATGGCTTCTATGTTGCTTTTGTTTTTTTACCTTCTATCTACGTGGTACGTCCAGTTAACTTGCCTGATGCGCCATATTTAAAATCTGTTCTGGCTAAACCATGTACCCCGACCTTAAGCAATATGAGTATTTAATTGTACGATCTGGAATAATTCAAGGAAAGGGCATTTCAGCATTTCGTGATGCCTTAAAGAAATCGGTCGCAATTCAGGCAACTCCTGAAATTCAGCTGAAGGTACTAAGATGGATCTGGGATGGTGTCATTGGTCAGCACATGGATATGTTGCTGGTTAGACAGACAAAGGGTGGCAGGATGGATGCTGGGGAAATACGTGGACAAATGGATAGATTGGGTTAACAGACGGTTGGACAGATAAATGGATTTGTAACTAGAAAAATGGACTGAGGGTTATGTGTATTCGTGCACTGATGATGAAGCAATTCATAGACCCCTTTGAGTGTGATATAACGTCTTCACGGAATTCAAAAAGGAAGGCAGGGGAAAAAACGCGTCGAGAATTTTGCAGTGCATCAATAAATAAATCCCCGAGGAAACAATCATGTGATCAGCGGTACGAATGGAGGACGGGGTGTTGAGTGGAAGGGGAGGCAAACGCTAATCCCCAATATCGGCCTCCGTGTGGCTGTTGAATTATGGCAGGATCACGTGATCTCCCAGGAATGAATGACAGGCAGGACATGACCGCACCACATAGGGGACTGCTGGCTCGGTCCTGCCTAAAAGTTTGCAGCGTGAAACGTTGGCAATTCCATTCATTTCTTTGTCTAACTTTCCATTCAATCATCGGTCTGGCAACCTAAGTGATGGCATTAAAAAGGCAACCTTCACTCCCATTTTCTAAAGGCCAGTACTGTTTGCCTGACTCTTGCCCGTCGGTTCTTTTAAAAGTCACCTCGGATGTGAGTCATCAGACCTCCTGTTTGGACGCGGACGGTCTGACGAAATTCTAACACTCCGGAGTTAGTGCAGAGGGAATATGCGACTCCTCTAGTGGATGAGTGAAGGTGAAGTCTGTAGCGCCTGCTCAATCCCAAATCGATAAGATTTCTTTCCTCTTTTTATCCATCATAAGGTAATTTAAAACGCAGTCCACTGAATGATCCATCACTTCCTTGGTTTGGAGGGATGAAAGGGGAGAGCTGGGCAGTCCGACCGTTGAAATTCTTCCTGAGATTTTACTTCCCTTAAAGTAGTTCCACTCGTTAGTACATAGATACGTAAAATACTTCTAGACCTTAAAATGGGGGAATTCCACTAGTGTAGCCTACTTGTAACAAACACGTCCCCCCCCCCAAACCTGGTTGAGGTCGGAGGCTGTCCCTTCCCGCTAAGCGCGTTTATTTACATTAATAAATTAAAAAAAAAAAAAATTTATTTGGGCAGAAACATACTTGTTTTTCATTTTTTGTGCAACAAAAGAGCATTTTAGTCTAAGTTTGAAACCCGTTGCTCGGGTTTTTTTGTTTGTAATTTGGCAAATCAAGTGGAGTGACTGGTTGTCTTAGCTATTTGGTATGGCGAATTTCACCGTTGGGTCGTCGACAGAATCTCAGCCGTTTTACTACTTGTATCTAAGTAAGTAAACGTATAGCCAAATAAGGCCTGGTTTGAATGAATTTTCGTTTTTTTCACCCATGGGGTAGCTTGTGCAAAATACTGTTTTAGAATCTTTTTTTGTTTGTGCGGTGTTAGAACTCAGAATTAGACAGTTTTACTGTCTGGACTACCCAAACACATATTAAGGTCCATTCTTGTCTTTTTGTCCTTTTTTTTTGTCCAAAATGATACCAATCACCTTCTAGTTATGTACTAGAAAAACGATTGAACGTTTTTTCTCCCTCGAAAGATGACTTATGAGTAGTATTTTTGTCGTCAAACTCTGGTCGGTTTTATGGCGAAACTTAAGGAACCGAGCAGTACCTACCACTCCATTTCCTAACCGGGAGCTGTTTTACTTTTGGCTCGTGCACTAGAGCCTCGACGATATTGTATCATTCTTATCTGGTACCAGCACTGGTACCACCAAACCAACCTCTGCTTACCAACAAAAATATGTAATTACCCTTCAGGCCGAGAACATTTGAAACCTGTTTTATGGGTTTGAATTCCCATCAATCTGTTTGTCACTCTCGATTTGGGGCAGTTCGCATACCCTACGGTGGTGGAGAACGCACATACCACATATTTGTGACTCCGGTGGTAAACATAGCAATGCGCAAACATTCGCTTCACTGGAAACCAATACCAATGTTTTTAGACATTTTTTTCCATACGTCGCATCGACAGAAATCCTGTCATTAGAGGGTTTTAAGTTGATAGAGGTTTTTTTTTTATAAAAACATGACATTGTTTAAGTGTGCGAGTGCTTTAAACCCGGGAGGTTGGACTTCCGCTCTGCGGAGTGGGCCTTCGGGCCATACCACTAGCCTCACTATTTCTCTACATATTAATAAGTAATGTATTCTTCCAGCACGACTTTTGGCTTGCTACAGCTTTTGGGAGTGCTGGAGACGCTTAAAAACTAAATTATGGATGAACATGACTTTTTTGCTTTTCTTTTGCAGAAAAACAGTAGCTTGTTTATGCGTAGGGTAAAAGCTTATTTGATTAGCAAAAACCAAGCTCTTTAAATATTTGTGTTTTTTATGATGCAAAAAGACGATTTTCCCCAAATATTTTCCCCTCTTCTTTGTCATTTGCCATCTCTTCTTTGTCTCTCACCACGGCAATAAGGTGTGACAAGTCGAAGAATTGAGTCTTCTCAACCACTTTGATGCGGCGCTGATCAGAAATTGTCAGTAATGGGTTAGGTTTACCCGATCACGTTATATTGTAGATGCCCTTTTAGCACTTATCGTAAATAGTCTAATGTGCTTTTTTTTCTATTTTTTAGCAAGTGATTTGTTCCTTCTCTTAAAAAAAATCTTACGCATCTCAAAGTCCAGAAAACCGGCGTCTGCGCCCCCCCCCCGTCATAATAGAAGCTTCTGAAAAAGTTACCACACAATATGTCAGATTAATTTACACTTGGAAAAATCACACCACAAGGAGATGCAATTTTGGGGTCGAGTAAATTTGACGCTTGACTGTTAAGACCTCCACTTTTCCTCTCCGGCCGGTGATCTAAAGCCTTCCACTTAAACCCAAGTGGGGCATTGTTGGAGGAGCTTCTACTGTGTTAACCAGATCAAAGGGTGTGATAGATCCAAGGGTGCAGCAGGTTATTTTACCTTGCCTTTGGCTACGTATGACTAACTCCACCAAAACTTCCCTTGCGTCTCAAAACTCGGGTGTTGTTCCATTTCAAAATCGGTGCTTGGTTCACCCCTGGACTATGTCAGTTGTGTCTGTCAGACTGTTATTTTTTCCCCATGAGTGGTCGGTGTGCTAGAATAACGAGTAACGTTTAGGCCTAACGGAGAATGTCGAAGTTGGGTAATAAAACAGCAAATATCAGGGTGCAAAAGTCACATTCATCCTTTCTAGCAGTTTCTTCCCGTGGTAATGACGAGTTCAGGTGTTCGACTTGTCTGAACAGGAATTGGACTAGAGCATCCATGCCCGTCCTGTTTTATTGCGTCGTCAGTGAATTATCCAGCAAGCGGACGCTTCATAACGCATAGTTACGAATCCTTGATCTCCTCATCCGTAGTTTGATTAAAATTTGTTGTTTTTAAACATTTTCCTTGCATACAAATAATTTGGACTGACTTTGTGGTAGGGGAGGTTGTCTGGACAAACACTGACTCCGATCGTATTAAGTTGGCTTGAATTGGCAGCCTGCCGTACAAAACCAACTGCTGAATTCAAGATGTGGGTATCAGTAATATCGCCAGATGTCAATCTGGTTAAACTAGCAAAATAAACTATTTTTCTCACACTCTGACCCCCTGTTAATTCCTTTTCTAAACCTTCGTAGAATCTCTCGGAGTTATCCGGCCCCCACCTCTCTCCGGATGACTTTGTTACCCCGGATGAAGGTTACCGCACAGCCAATCATCATTTGCCCTCGATTCCCCAGGGGAAGGAGCTCATCATTCCAGTTAATGCACCACCTTGTTACCTTCACACTACGGATGTTGATGCTACCACTGGTAGGTCAAGTGCCTCCTGTCCCCCTCTGATTGGCTAATTAGGGTAACCTTTGAAAATTGAGAGCGAATTTTGATCTAATGGTTGTAGATGTCCTGAGGCATGACTAGTTATCTTATTCGCCTCGATTTCCACAGAATTTTAGAATTGTTCGCCCATTACTTGCCTACGACTAGGAAGTTTTCATCTTAACAGATTTATTTCACTTTTTTCCCGCTTTTTCCTTTTTAGGCGCCGTATTGATTGAATGTTGAGCAAAATGCCATTTAAAAATAAACTTCTACTTTCCTTTTTATTACTTTAAATTCAAAATCGTTGTTCGTCCAGCTCCAGATTGGGCAGTAATGGTTCTCATTTGTGATTGGTTGCTCATCTTTTCAAATTTGAAATTAATATACTTTCTCAGTTTCTGTTTGCTTTCACATTTGTCTTGGTAACAACACTTTTTAATTAGCTCCTCACAAATGTCACTTTAATCTTCCAAAAATGGGCTTCAAAAACGTGAGGATTAACTCCTCTTTTCCCTACTTGGATGACCACTTCCTGGTATTATGATAAGCTCTTAATTCCTGCAGTATAACATAATCTCCTTTCCTTCTGAAAAGCTTCTTTTTTGTCGATTTTGACCTTGTATTCTTATTTTTGGTCATAAGATTTGAGTAAATTGGTAATTCCATCTTTCTCCACTCTATTAGGCCGATTATTATACCTGGGTTCTCTGACTACTTCAAAGGTGAATTTGAATTGTGATGATTTATTTCAAGTGTTCAATTAGGCAGTTCGAAGTTGACTTGATCAAACTACAAATACAAAATGCGCTTTAAGATGAGAAAGGATGACACTATTATAAATCTCCGTATTAATCTTCCCCACCTCCTCCGTAGCCTCATAGTACTTTTTTAAAGTGGTGTTTATCACCTTGCCCGTTCATTGGCGCAAGACACTCACATGATCATCACATGCGAAGTGGAATAGACAGCGGGAAAGTATATGAAAGAAAGAGAGGGAGGTGGTTAGGATAGGATTTTTTCTGGGCTCCTAGAGACAAAACGTTTAGTGGAAGCAATCATGTGACTTCTAGGGCAAGAAACAAAAATACACAAATGCCCTTACTGTAGTTATTAAGTCTTATCACAGATGGTCAAACGGACTTACTACTGAGTTAGTGATTCTAGATTTCCAAGTATGAATCTGAATAATGTTGTAATTGTTTTTTTTAACTTTGGTATGTATTGCTTCCGGTGCTGCTAATATCGGTTTAAGTAGTATGCACCCTTCTCATTCAGATAGTTTTAGAAGTAATTAAAAACTACTTATTTGTCAAATTGCTCATTTATTCATCACATCCAACTCGTCTTTCATGCTCAGTTTGTTAATTGTATCGCCCATCCATCACTAATTTAACAATTTAGTAATTAAGTCCGAAACCAAATCACCATTTCAATCAATCGTTTACTTCAGAATTCACCCTTCCCTTCCTCCTTAGACCTTTCGCAGATACACATCCCATCTATTAGTTCTTCCTCCCCGCATTTGTCTACCCAGACTCATCCATCCATCATGTGCCCAGTCCTTTGTTTGTTTCCGGTGGGAGATATAAGTGTGCAAATGTCGAAATGCAGCCACATTTTGCTTACTTTAAAAAGTGAGTTCTCTCCGCTCATTTTCGCTGAATTTCCACTTTTTTGGAAAGGAAATTTCAAACTATTTTGATTTTGTCAATCGTCACTTCTCTTAACCTCTGTTTAAGTGCACTCCTGAAAAATTGGCGCAGTAGCGTCAAGACCAGGAGCACACGTTCGTATCACATTCTTCCCTTCTTCCCTGCCATTCCTTTAAATTGCTACTCTGTTGACTTCACTAATCCTCATGTGTCTGCATTCAGCCAAATGTTCGCCAATTTGGCCATTTCTGGACCTTCCAATCCACTTGTAAGTGGAAGAGAGGAAACCTTATTCCCCCTCCCTCCTTCCAATTCGAATAACCAAACTTATAAAAAAACACTGCACCTTCTACTTTGCCGCAGTTTGCGTAGTGCGGGTTTTACTGCCACCTTGACACCTCTTTCACAATTCCTCTCAGTCAATCGACATATCTTTTGGTTATTCCCCACTTACCATAGCTTCCGAGGTTTAAAATTCGCTTACCCTGCATTGTTAGCAGATTCTTGGTATAAAGTCGCATTCAATGTTCCGTTGCTTTATTTTACCCCTGTTCCTTTGTTAAAATGACTTCTACTTAAATGCCTAAGTGGAACTTATTCTTTTTCAGTATTCACTGAGTTCTGTGCACGTCAAACCGCTCGCTTAAGTAGTAGCAGTGAGGCTTTCAGCACAACAGTGGAGGTGAAAGAACAACTTATCACGGTAAGGGAAACAAAACGACGACCTTCTTGCAGTTCAAAAGGAAGCGTCACGGTAGGTACCATTCGTGGTTTTGGGGATCTGATGGAATACTTTTAAATGTGAAATTCGATTGGCCCAGAAGGTGTTAATCATGAGGCCTGGACACGATCAGATGACAATTCACTCACTGTCAATTAAAAAGTCATGCACAATTTATGGGCAATTAACAATCAAATTTAAGTGGTTACTATGGCTACATTCTACAATTCTCTCCGCTGCAAGCATTGTGGTAACCTAGAGGCGACTCATTGTTCGCTCAACATGCAGCGTGAGCATTTGTCTGCTGCTTTTTGGCTGATTTATGGATGTTTAGGTGTGGATTTGGATACATTTACGCTAAAATTACTAGAGTGGGAACTCGGGAAATGGAATTAACCAACCGAAACTGATTTTGCCTTCCTGGACATTTGAATAGAAAGCGTCTGGATGTCGACTATCTGTGATTTGAAACTTGTTAGTTTGTAGATTCCACTATTTACATGAAAAGAGGGTGTCAGGATCAAAGAAGCCAATCAATAAATTTGTAACTTACAAAACCAGCTGAGGGAGTACACACTACTGAATCCACTTGGCGCTAATTTAAGCTGATCACGATTCCCAAAAGACTCAGTCTTTAAACATAGTTCATTTGAACATACTACTGAAGCCACTAGAGTAGGATTTGAGCAGATATGCCACACTTTTCTTGTTGGCTGAATTGATAAACGGAAAGGCCAATAGCAGCTAGAATGAATGGACGAAAGGATGAAATTGAAATTGAATAGATGGATTAACACGATTTGATTGAAATGAAAAGTCACCTGTAATGGAACGTGTGGATGAACGTTCTTCTCTTTGCCTCACTGCTAGACATCGACCGACGCAAGTGAGGCAGCATCCATGGATCTCTCAAACTCCAGTAGCAGTAGTAGCACTGGCACAACAATAACCACCACACCGACAACAACCTCGTCCTCTGCGAAATCTGCCGCTTCCTCCACAAAACAGCGGTGTCTCAGCGAGGTGTCACCCCAGCCAACGTCAACGGCTAATCCGACTGTCTTGCAGAGATTCAACTTTTCGCCGAAACCTCATGGATTCTTTGGAAGGCTTCGGCTGTTTTCGCACTACAGTGTAAGTCTGGCCTTTGAATATTTCTTAAACAACCTGTTTTTTGAACTTTTTAATGGAAGTTAGATGACATTTTATAAAGGTAGAGGCATTAGTCTTAAATAGTTTCGGAACCATTCCAGAATCTTTCAAAATCGATCAAAACGTCAAATCGTAGACCCTTGACAGAAAAAATGAATTCAGTTGGAAGATTTAATAGGTTGAAGACCTAATCTGTCCTTGGGTGTTACTTAATTCCCAAATTCTCGAATAACTCAAAAGTCTGTTAAAGATCAGTTGACACTTCGCAGGCTTCATCGATGTCTGTATAGTAGAAAGGAAGGCTCTGTAATCCATCCATCTCTGGCTGTGGTCTTTGAAGCAGGCAGAAATTGCTACACCCTTCTCTTGTGTAAGTTAAAACGCTACTCGGACTGTACTTTTGCTCCTCCTCCCGAGGTCACACACGTTAGAGTTGGGGTCATGCAAGATTAAGTTGGTGAATAATTGCTCATAAGGAAAAGAAACTAAGGAAGACTTCCTACAACAGGCATCATTACTGCAGTTGACTAATCCCTTCCACTCCTACAAATAGATTAGTCTCTAGAAGGCAACACTAAAACTGATTTTACTCACTTTCATCTCCATTATATCACTACGTTCCAATTGCCCGCTTACTCAATTTCGCCTTGAAGCATGTGGCTGTGCACTTGTGATGTGGGGGATGATAATTGCATGCGGCTTGCAGAAATATTACCAAGGCAGTTCAGAGGGTGAGGAGGATGAGGACAAGGGCGAGGACGGGCACGAGAGCAAATACGGGGTGGAGCACTGCCCCTCCCACTCTTCCCCTCATTCTAACTCAAGTGAATACCTTTCAGCGAATACTCACTGTGGTATGAGGTCTAACGATAAAATTTACCGTTGTGTCCAAGGCATCTCCAAAGGATAGGGCTCTCCTTCCACCGGTTCACCACTACTGTCTGTTTCACAAAACCATTTTCTTCTCACACACCTTCCAGTTGTCTCAAGGGGACAGACCTCATCCCTATTTCCTCTTCGTCCTTTCTTCCTGTGTGGACTAGTAACAGCGAAAACTGCCATCCACATTCCATAACAAACAGTGAGGAAAAGGAGGCACAGTCTACTCTTTTCTATGACCCACATTCAATGGTTATAGCCATTCTATGCCTTATCCGCACACCGCATTCCTCACCCTCTCTTCGACCCCGTACAGCTAATTCGATGAAGAGCTTCTCCAACTTTCACAACGGATAAAACTCGCTTCGCGGAGCGTACAAGGTCCAATCGCATCTGTCGGATTCAAATGACTGATATTTAGTAATATTATATGGAGTGGGGTCAAAATAGGGCCAAAGGAGTGGATCGCAAACAACTACAGCGTGAAATTCTCAAGCCGCTGCGTCAAGCTGCTCCGAAAGCTCAACGAATTTTTCTGTTTAACTGATAACACTTATACTATATACCATTCTACGACGAAGTAACACCCAAGAAATGTCAGCTGCACTCAATTTACTCCGATTCGGCAGCTGATTGGGTGGTCATCTTCCAGTCATCTGACTGGTCAAAAAGCATTTAACTGTTGCAACATCACAATGCTTTGCCCAAATAGGGCACAGTTTCGGCCCTACTACACCACACTTGTCAACATAAGCAGTTCGAGGAGAAAAGAAAGCAAATGCACTGGAAAGACAGCTTACCCAATTCATTCGGTGAGAGGGGAGCGCCGATATCGCTGATTCGTTGATATTGGCCACTCAGCTAAGAGACAACAAAAAAGAAAAAAGAACCCTTCACTGGCCTCGCCCTCAAACCGCTATCGACCATATTCAAATTAAACAAAGTGCAATGAAATGGCATAAAGTAACACGAAACAAATCTACCACACTTTTCACTCGTTTGTCAGGTGTCATCAGAAAATGGGAAGACGTCTCACTTTTGGGTGGTTTAGGCTAAATTACGAACAACGGACTTCTATGCCTAGTGAATCTGCCTGATTAAAAACTCCGTCGTGTTAATTAAGACGGAATGCATGAAGGCGGTTGAGGCAGGGGGACGACCAGAGGGCAGTTAACTGCTGCCACCACATTAAGCCATTGGGAGGCAGTGATGGCGGTGTCATTAAAAAAGGAAAAAAAGCAACCGAATGCAGAAGTTTACCACTGTTGCAGCCAACCTGCTCTATCCCTCCACCTCGATTTCACAATTGTCTCACACAGCACTTGACACCGTAATGTGGTCAATTTGCCGGTTAGTTCTCGCAAATGGAGGAATGGAGGGAGGAGGTGGTGGAGGATGGACACAGATATCACGCATTCATTTGTAGCATGCCTTAGAGGCACGCGGTTCATTCCACACCTCATCATGCATGGAATAACTGAACGGGATACTTCCCACGGAGGGAAGAGCAAACAACAGGACGACAAAAAGCGAACACTTCACAACACCACTCCTCACACGGACACTTGGACGTGTCTCCCATTCCACACTGCATACTAGTTGACGCAGTCGACCCGAAGCAGTTGCCCCGCAACCTCCAAGCCAGGGTGGCCACTT
Source organism: Echinococcus multilocularis (assembly GCA_000469725.3). Lineage (NCBI taxonomy): Eukaryota > Metazoa > Platyhelminthes > Cestoda > Cyclophyllidea > Taeniidae > Echinococcus > Echinococcus multilocularis. The sequence continues at coordinate 2,303,513 of LN902850.1, forward strand.
CTGCATCGGCTGAAATACACAGAGGTCACCGAACCATCCTCCAAGCATTCACTTCTTCGAAGCTTCCCTTATTGCAGTTGCTTGAGGAAAAAGCTAGCTGTCGCCTCCGAAAAGTCATGGACACGTCGAGTGGAAAAAATACCTCTTCTCCCACGGGAGAATATTCAGCAGTTTGTCACACAAATTCGATTCGAGATTGGACGAATGGACATGTGAATTGCCTTCCTCGTAGCCAAGTTCATGCTACTTAGTCAGGACAAGAGAAGCTCTCTCCCACTGTTTCGAGTGGAGCACGTGCCAGGGGTTGGAGTACGACGAGATTCGAAGTTGACTTTGGCGACTAAAAGCTTCACACCACGCAAACGCATTCGCGGTCAGGTGGGCAATGTAGTGAGACGGGGTGGTCGAAATTATGAACGCTGCAGACCATTGCCAGTAGCGTAGTGATTCACAGGGCGAACACTTGAAACGTAAGCCTTAGAGAGTTAATGCCGCCACCTCCGGCCATCGCGCCGAAGCTTTATCTGCGTTTTGAGAACCACCGTAGTGTAAAGATGGAGTAGGTAATTCCCCTGCTAAGAAATAAGTCACTTTTCTTGCAGCTAAGTTTGTCCCACCTACTTGTGAGAGTAGCATGTTTTCCCACTTGGAAGAGGTTTAAGTACGCAACAGGTTTGTGACTCCGAACTGCCTACTGCTATGATTAGTCGACTTGATCCTCGCATTTTACTGAAATGGAAATGAGTAGGCCAAACTATGGTGATTCAGTGATATTGAGCCCAGAGGCTATAGAAGAATGTATGAGCGCTTCGCGTAATTGGTGATAAGGTATAAAGTGATTTCGTAACAAATCACTTTTTTGTGCAAAATGACTGAATCGGTGCTTGCGCATACTACTGAAACGACGGGTAGGTAGTCAGTAGTAATCGTTCCCATTTTGACCTGTTAAAAACCCGATGTCTAAGAACCCTGTTTTTAGGCTTGTGTCTAAGCTCCGAGGTCATTAAAGTATAGCAATGAGGTTTTAATGGTTTTCAGAGCGTTTTATCTGACATTTTGGTTGGTTTTTTTTGTCGAATCCACTTCGCTTATCAACAAAGTCTACTCCATCGATCCATGATTTGTAGAAGGAAAGTTTAAGCAGCATTCTCAAGGCCCTTCTAATCCACTAATGCGTCTAATCAAGTCATGAGCCTGTGGCTATCCCCTGTCTCGCCCTGGTTGCTTTATTTCGTCACATGAGTCTCGTCTCTTTGATGTTCAAAAAGGGCTGGATTTCAGTTTTGCCTGCGTTGTGATATCAGCGGCGTAAATCACACTCGAGGCAAATTAGCTAAGCTAATATTAAAAGGAGTAAAAAAATAGTCCGATGGGACCTCACCTGATGGAGATTCTTACACCACTAGATTTCTATTTCCTGTATCTCCAAAATGAGACGCTGGGTGAATCGACAAAGGCGAGGGTTGCAAACTGGACTTGGTTGGGAGGCATGCCGTTGACCCAAACTCTTCTCCCTTGTCACACATCGTCACTTTTGCCATACGCATATTTCGCCCTCTAAGTGGCTTGAAAAATTGTTGATTTTATTGCACCGATATGACAAACGCAGAGCACTAGAAAAAAAAAGAAACAACCCCTTTTAGTCACAGCCAATGCTAACGAGGTAATCAGAAGTGAATGCACTCCCCGAAATTGACACCACAAATTAATACAAATAAAATCGTTGAAATGATTTTGGCAAAAAAGGGCTGCTTCATGCATTGATGTGCCGGTCGATGAGGTTCACAAAGATTTACCTGGTTGTGATGTGTCACCCTACCACCATTTCAGCACAAATCGTGTCACGTGATCTCACGGGCTATTGGTTATTTCAAGGTCAACATTGAGAATCGTCCGAATGTGCCATTGGCTGACTGCATTTCATGCACGCACGCATGCATTTTAGCTGGGGCAGGTTGCATACGTCGTCTCGTGCATCTCACCGGCTCATCTTGCTGGCTACTGACGACTTGTGGAGTGTAAGGTGTCTTTACCGCCGCTAGATGGTAATGCACTGTTATTTTTCCTCCCCTACTTTAGACTTTCAATGTTTTTTAGTCAAGTCAGTTTGTCTTACCAATTTCGCGTGCTGGTGTAATTGCCTCAATTTGTCATTTAATGAATGAATAGGGCCTAGCAATTTTCCATTTTTAATCTTTCAATTCTCTCTTGTTTCAACTTTGCATTGTCAACTTCCCTAAATCCGTTAATATGGTCGGGATATATTTCGTTTTCAAGGAAAAGTTCTTTTGCCCAGTTGAAGCGCTTTTGAATCGGTAACTTTGGAAAAAAGACCACCCATCTTAAGTTTTGTCTTTCATATTCATCAGTTTTGGTGCATTAATCTTTTCACATGATCTTAGCAGTCCGCGTTGAAGTCCACAAACTTTAGTTCAATTTCACTACCCACTTTAAACTTCTGCTTGTCTCTATTTCTTACGTGTGGGTTAATGTGGAGTTCCTTTGAATTGTTGCGTTTGTTTATCTGGGGCAGAGTCGCTCAAATTTTGATGCCTTTAATTCACCTCTAAAATCGGCTATTGCCGGTTTTTTTGCAACAGTGTGAGGAAGGTATAATCGCTCATTTAATGGTGACTCCGTTGTCGCATCACCTTCCCCCCTTTTTATTGCTTAATCTTGCAAGAGATGAATTTAGGGATTTAGAAGACGATTTATTTCTTTTCTGATTTACTGAACTGAATTGATATCTTTCACCTCTTGCTTAAATGAATTCGGGCGTAAAAAATGCTATTGCTAATCTTTATTTATTCTTTTGTGATGCCGCCAACTATTTACCACTTTAAATGAGGTTGATTTCATAAATATGGACCAGAATGATTCCTCAATTTCGGTCTGACAGGGGGTTTTGTTTTTGAATTGCTGAATGTCGACGTTTAGGTGCACCTTTGACTTTGAAATGATTTAATTTTGACGTTCTTGTTTTTTGGGGAGGAGGTGAAAAGGGGTTTGCACAAATACTTTTGTGGATTAAGTGTGCAGTGCTTTCGTTTTACCTTATTGTAACCTGTGGCACTAGCCAGAGGCATGCGATCATCAGTCCATTGATCCGTTACTCCTCTTGTTTTCAAACCCACCGTCTTATCATCAAATTTCAGTTGAACGTAACGAATATGAGTCGACCTTCCTCTTCGTCGGAAACAGCTGGTATTAGCCAGTCAGTTGGGAGAGCGTCTCAGTCCTCTTATTGCGAATCCTCCTCTTGGGAAGACACCATACTGTACTTTAGGGTGTAAGGGATGTGTTGCAACGTCCCCCATGCGCCTTGACAGCCCTCCATCCAGCGGTCGTCACCTTTCCTTCCTACTAGGCAGTCACGTGATCGCGTAAACAATAGACAGTTGAGGAGCAACATTGGGGGTGGAAGCGAAGGTTCTATGAACATAGAAGCTAATTTATGCCATATCAGGAAGCCACTACAAATTGTGGTTGGCAGTGATGGTTTAATGAACCGTGGCATTAAGGGATCCGGCTCAACCGTTTTATTAAATGGACTTGATCCGCGGTTTATTTGCTCTTTTTTTACTTTAAAATAATATTTTTGAGTAGGAAACAGTCCTTTTACGATCTTATCTGCTTCTCTGGAGTTGTTATTTTTTTCAGCCAAATGGAGCTACCTTGAATAGGCCGAATTCGAAAGAGGGAAAGCAACAATAAACAGCCGATTTTTTGTAGCATTCTCGGCGTAATTAAATAGTCAATTCAAATGGAAGGATAGGAGTTTGTAAAAAGCTGAACTGCGTCTTAGAATAGCGCCCTTCGTTGGTTTCTCCTTTGCCTACAATTTTGTCAGCTATTGTTTGCCTAGAGGCTGTTTCATAGTCATAAATTTGGAAGCTGCAGTGCTTCTCTTTAACCCCTTCTTTTTGCGCCTGGCTTTTGGCTCACTTCCTTCAATTTGTCTTTGATTGAACCGATTTTTTTTTCACTGGTATAGATAGTTTGGCTAGTTCCGTCATCCCGTGTGATTTCTTCGGCCTCTGCTCTTGCTTTTTGGTTGCTATGGTTCTGATCTTGCGTCGCCAGCTTTGAGCACGAGAATGTGCATTTTTAAGACCTGTACTCTTTTAATCAATGACTTGGCTTTGGAATTTTGGGTTATTTCTGGTACCTTCTAATCGTTGTACTGTGTGGTGGCAACTTCTTAAGTTGTAACTGATGAGGACATTTGGAATCTAACAGATTTTGACACCGTTCCCTCCAAGACTGGTATTGATAGAAGGGCGGATTACACCATGGTCATTTCTTTTGCTGGTGGCAAAAATACCTTGTCGTTTACTGATGTATATTCATATTTTTTTTGTCGTGAGCACTTGAAGAAAAGGAATTTATAAGGGAGTGACTGAGCCGAATGTTAGACGACATTTCACGAGGAGTGACGTACTTTATGCGTGCTGATCGCATTCTAACTTATATCCCCTTGTTTTGCTTCTCCACTCCAATGCTCCTCCACTGCCTCTCTGGCCTGTTCCACCTGCTCCATTAAACTGGTCTAACTCCTTGAAGATGGATGTAATTATCTGCCGCCTGACTCCATCTGTCTCTGAATTGCCACGTAGTGGTGAGCTACTTCCTATAGACGGCAACTCTAGTAGACAGCCATGTCTAGTTGTGTCAGTTATGGATGTCCAGAAGGACCAGAAGACCAAACAAAGGAAATGATTTGAGGCTTGAGGATATACGCGTCAGTCGTTGAAGCCTCATGACGCGCAAAAAACTGTTAATTCTGGAGATAAATCATTGACCAACGCTGGTCCAAAGTGGTCCATTTTCAGACGCTTTATCCTAAAGATGAACCGACTAGTACCTTGGATTCCGTGCCAATCTCTCAGGCCTTTCGATGCAAATCTTAGTAATCGTCATGACCGATTGTTTGCTTTTGCATAGGTAAATTGTGGAGATGAATAGTTGGGTTCTTGAGTGTTGGCGTCCGTTATTTTCTTCATTTCCACCACTGTGTTGTTTGATTTGACCATGGGATGCAAATTTTTGTCAGGTGTCGACCTGGCGTGAACTCGTTAATAATATGGATGTCATCGGGTGGACGAAAAGTGCATTAGGATTTTGGTGTAGCTAGCCGTCAAGGATTGCAAATGCCACTTCATAGTTGTTTGTGATCTCTCCTACTTCGGTCTTGCCTTCAACCCCACCCCATATTATGTAATCAACTGTCGGTTGAGTGAACCAGACAGATGTGATCTGATCTTGTCTGCTTTACAAAGCGAGTTTAACTCAGTGCGAAAGTTGGCAAGCTCTTTGTCCGATTTGTTGTACGTGGTAGGGTGGGAGGGCAGCGTAGTACCCAGAAACTTCACCCATCCGTTACTCGAAGATAGATGAATTGATGACGTTGAGGAAAACCCCTTAACCTTGGTAATAGAGGAGAATTACGTGCCATCATCGATGGCAGTGAAGGGAGACTAATGAGTGGAGAACTCACAGTAGTGTTTGGCGTTATGAGTGATGAATCAGATGGTTTGCACGTGAGTCAAGTGGTAACACGAAGTTGCGAGGACTGCCAAATAATCGATACCCACCCGCAAACCTTGTGTATGCGCTGACAAGGTGTGAAGACGTCTGTCAATTGGCTGTCTTCCACTTCTCTTGTGTATGTTACGAGGACGCGGAGCGCACTTAAGGTTGTTTGATGACTGACAAACCTGCGAGACATGTGGTGAGAATTTGATCTTCGTACCAGAACATGGGTTAAGCAAGCAAGCGAAAGAACGAACGAAAGTGCCATCGGTTGTTGTTCCCCATCCACTCTTCCCTGTCCCACATCCCATGGTTATAGTCATCCTAAGTCTTATCCGCACCAAGACGACTTAGTCACCAAGTGACGCACACGTCTAGGACAGTTAACACTTCCAGTGCAGACGACTGTGCTTCCTTTTCCTCGCTGCTACTAGTCCACACAGGAAGAAAGGACGAATTTCACGCTGTAGTTGTTTGCGATCCACTCCTTTGGCCCTATTTTGACCCCACTCCATATAATATTACTAAATATCAGTCATTTGAATCCGACAGATGCGATTGGACCTTGTACGCTCCGCGAAGCGAGTTTTATCCGTTGTGAAAGTTGGAGAAGCTCTTCATCGAATTAGCTGTACGGGGTCGAAGAGAGGGTGAGGAATGCGGTGTGCGGATAAGGCATAGAATGGCTATAACCATTGAATGTGGGTCATAGAAAAGAGTAGACTGTGCCTCCTTTTCCTCACTGTTTGTTATGGAATGTGGATGGCAGTTTTCGCTGTTACTAGTCCACACAGGAAGAAAGGACGAAGAGGAAATAGGGATGAGGTCTGTCCCCTTGAGACAACTGGAAGGTGTGTGAGAAGAAAATGGTTTTGTGAAACAGACAGTAGTGGTGAACCGGTGGAAGGAGAGCCCTATCCTTTGGAGATGCCTTGGACACAACGGTAAATTTTATCGTTAGACCTCATACCACAGTGAGTATTCGCTGAAAGGTATTCACTTGAGTTAGAATGAGGGGAAGAGTGGGAGGGGCAGTGCTCCACCCCGTATTTGCTCTCGTGCCCGTCCTCGCCCTTGTCCTCATCCTCCTCACCCTCTGAACTGCCTTGGTAATATTTCCGCAAGCCGCATGTAAGCAGTCACATGATCCGAGACAAAACTGAAGAGGGAAGAGGTTGCCGAGTGGTGGTAAAGTGGAGGTGGTGATTGGTGGGGTCGGTTTTATTGCCTTTTGTGGTAGTAAAATGCACCTGGTTAGGAAAAGGCAGTTGCACCAAGCCTTCTTTGATTCTTTTATTTCTAAACCCTCGTGGGAATGTTAATTTTTTGGTAAAACTAATTCAGTTTTAACTGATCAATCTCCTTTTTTCTCTTTTTTTGCACTTATGGCACAGCTATCTGTCTACTTCAAACCATACATTTTTCCCTCATTAGGATCGTCCAAAAAGCATTAATTCCACTCTCGAATCGATGGAGGAGTCGACGTCAACTTTGCTCTCACCGGGCGATGAATTGTCTCCGCCGCATCTTCTCCCCAAGACAAAGAATTTTGTTTCTTCCAGGCTGGAGTTCACTGGAAAGCCCATTCTCACTGCGAAGCATTTATCCAAACAGCGGTCACGACGAGTGAGTGAACCCTTCTTTGCTGACCTTTGTTTTATGTGGACTGAAAAATGGGTCTGGTTTTTGATGTTTTCTAATGCTATTTTAAATGTGCCGCTTGAGCTATCAAATCGCCTGGCTTTTTTATGTCTCATTTGTGCTGATATGAGCCTTTTTTGGGTGGGCAAACCAATCCCCTCCGTTAATGTCAATTACCCGAAATTAGTGTGCGTGCAGGTTTTCGCGGGTGTGGTTTCACGGTTTTGAATCCTTTTAATTTGAACCAAAAAAGGACAAAATAGCCCCTTTTTGTTTTCTCTACTTGATCTAAAAGTTGATGTTTGGGTTGGTGAAACCACCACTGACAGAAGGTTTTAGTTCTTCTTTCGGGCTCAAACTTCCCGAGGTTTGTTGGGTAAATGCATGAGTAGGGTCCACGGTTAGCGAAGCAGTCGAGTCCTTTAACCCCTTCCCTCTTTGATTGTGGCCTCGAGTTTTTAGGCTTAATCCATCTTTTTACCCTCAGATTTGGTTCAACGGTTTTCAGGCTTGAATGCTTCACTTCTAAGCTATTTTAAACGCGCTCAACCTTGTCATTGTAAAGTGGGAGACTAATTTAGCAGAAGATTAATTCTTTAACCAAAATGCGGCAACCAGTAAAGGGCGCATTTTGCTGTCTGCTTTGTGTCTCACTTCCTCCTTTCTTTTATAGCTAAACGCGTGGGGCCTTTTTTCTTGATTGTATGCACCTGAATTCACTAAATCAGCCATTTCGCTTCTCACTTCGATATTTGGATGCTTGAATGGGAGATCTGGAGCGGGCCATAATCAAATCACCTCTTTTGGCTAATTTTGTGAGCTGATAAAACCCTCTTTTTATGGATGCTAAATGACCGACTCCATGGGTACCTTTTGTGGGGAAGTGGGCCCCTTTCAATTGTGTGCGTGGGTGTAGGGAGGGGTTACGTTTTGCAATTTGGTAGCATTTCGTCAACTTTCTGAGGCCCAGAGCCCCGACGAAATGGACTAATTGGAGCTCTAATTGTATCCCCTTTGCCCTCCTTTCCGCCTACTTCGAGAAACACCGATTGAGTGTTTTCTTCAGCAAAAAATATAGTAATTTCATCAACTTTTTCATCATTTGTTAGGTGTTTTTACTTTGATCCTAGTATCTGGGTCAGTTTCTTAACTTTTAGTTTTCAAATCATTTAAACAGCTTTAAGTGCATCCTCTCTTTTACCCCTCCGTTTGCCGAATATAGCGGGGATGTACGTGATTTTGAACCGTCCTCCTTTTTTTTGCTTTGAACTGGAAACAGCCCGTTTTTATCCTGTCCTTGTGGGCCAATGCACGCCTTTGAAGTGTTTTATTTTGGCATGCAAGCGAGGGACGGCTTAAAATCGTTGGGCAATGCCTTAAAATGCGCGGACAGGCTTGTTTGTTTCTACCCCGCTGAATTTAACCGAGGAACGATGCGTTTTTGAACCACTTCTTCATTTAAATATCTCAGGTTTAAGTTTTTTTGTTGATTTTATCAACAACTTCGAAGTAGGACGCATTAGTTTACCTACTTTTGGTTTGGAAGGTAGGTCAGCAATTTGATTGGGTGGGATTGCTTGGTCTATATCTACCCACCCGTATTTACTCCCTCAATTCATTTGTACCCCTATCTGCCTTTCAGTCCAATCATTCGTCACTTCATTCACTCATTCGTCCACCGATCTGTCCGTTTTTAAATTGCTAGGATTTGATAATTCCTATTTCCATGCTCAACTCTAGTTGCCGTCTTTCGGTTAGGTGACTGGTGTGCCATGTGTTCAGCTGCTTGGTGAGAGGCAAACTCCTTAGACAACGTTTTGAACGATTCTTGTATACTTCATTTCTGGAATTTAATCAAGTCGAGATTGTCTAGAGGCAGGACCTTAGTTACCTCCTCAAGGTTGTCTGCTCTGCGGTTCCTTTCTAGATATTAGTGCTTGTTCACTGTTACTTCCTTGAAGGATTCTTTGTGAAAGAACTTATTTCGGATCGAAATCCGGCAATGTGATTGTGTGAAGTGGCTTGAATAAATTGAGTAGGAATCAAGTTGTTTTCTAGAACCCTTTTAAGTGCCTGAAGAGATTATTCTGCAAATAACTTGGCCCCAGTATGCTGGCCTTTGTCCAAAAGAATTATCCCCTTGAGTCCTTCATTGATACGTCTGCTATCATGTAAGTCCTTTCTGCAAGCAAGAAATGGTCCACTGGTAAAAGCTCTACTTCCTGTACATGTATGGTAAGTTGAGCAAGCAATGTTTTGTTTTGCATCAACTTCACTCACTAGCTAATTCACAAATTCACCTTTTACATTCATAGTTCCGGGCGTAAAGCGGTACCCCTTTTTTCCTCCTCCGAGTTCTCGGCCTCCATTCGCACTCCCAATTTTAATTTGGCCATTCTGAGTAGAAAATAATTGTTTTCCTCCGGACTGGTGCTGTATCTAAAAATGCGTTTATCAACCCGGTTCACACTACAAGTTCCCTCTTTATCCAAGACACCTTAAAAAAGGTCGGATAGGTTATTTTTGTCTGGTCGAATCAAACCTACCTAACCATAGTCATCGACATCGTTGTCATCATTCCATGTCTGTTTATTCATCAAAAGCCAGACTTAACAGCCTTATTTTGAATGATCAATCCATTCAAAGCGTTAAACCTTTCGGCCTGGATGTATTCGTTTGCAGAAGCGTTTAAATATCAGGTTTCTTCCTTTGTCCACGCAAAAAAACGCGTCTTGGTGCATGTACCGCTAGACTGTTCAGTGGATCATGGAACTGCAATGTGGAGGGTATTCGTGCCACCTGAGGAAGCGGATTAATTTCTCGCAAAAAGGACATCCCATGTGTCTCCCTTATAGCCTTGAGGTTAGCCAGTTCGTTTTCGCAACGTGCAGTTCGGCAAAACCAGTTACCGCGGCCTTCAGAATAGAAGGTTTTATCAGCTAGATGACGGCATACAGGCTTGGACAGGAAGGTCGGACCCCTGCGTGCAATTAACGCTGGCATACGGTGAAAGTGTGCGACCACCCTTACGTGAAATAAAAGGCTGTAAATACTCCTGTTAATGGTTATTTAACGATTAGAATAGACAGCCTTCGTCTGCGGGTTGGCTTTCCGTTTTCTCCACCTTCGTGTGTGTTCCACTAATTCAAAGATCTCTAGCCACAGGATGTAGACTGCTCGCCTCCTCCTTCACATCCTTCATCTCTCGAGTCTATAAACTTGATTCCCTCCCTGGCTTATTTCAATTGCCTACACATGCTGTCCGTATGCAGTTGGGCCAATTAACGAGTGACACGTCACTGAGGGAGTGGTTGGGCAAGATAATATGGACGAGTGTGCATCATCGTTGTCGTCCTCATGGCCATGGACACAGGGTAGAAGAGGGCGTTTTTTGGAGTTTTTATCTTGGAAAATGAATAAATGGGAATGAAGGAATGTTTTGAATGGCGAAAGTTATCAATGTGGATTAAAAGGGATCCACTTTTTGCGATGGATTTGATTTGCTCGTAGAGGCTATCAAATTCAGAACTTGAAGTTTGTAAAAAAGCTGAAAACTGTACAATTATGGGTTCGGGTCCACGCTAGAATGGCTTCCAGCTCACATTGTGGGTAAACGTTTTCAAAGTGTCATTGAAAAGAAATGAGGAAAACAAATGACAGTACCACATGTTTTATTAGAAGGAAAGTAGCAACATTTCCAGTTGATAAGACAAGGAAGATATTCGAAAAGCAGGCATTTACGAGAGCGAGAAGAGGCTGTCGATGCTGGACGATTGATTGAAGGTTTTCTGCTTCATTCAAAGATGGTGAATCACTCCATGTTCTGACTCACCCAAGCCCGCATATACATTTATCAAGCACAGTAACTGGCGCATGATGGGCCAGCCACGATTCCTTCACCCTTCACGCGTGGGCAACTCCACTCAACTGCGTCGATTCCTTTGCCAAATTGCCAGGCCACATGGAAAAAGGATGTCACAAGACACGAAACACATGACACTCTCTCGATTGCAATCAACAACTATTTGGAGAGGCCTTGGTCTTCACCTTGACATCAACACCATGCCAGAGGCTCTCTTGCGTAGATTTGCAAAAAGAAATTGCACGATCAAATAGCCCGCATCCCTCCCTGGTGTTGCTCTAGTCCAGGTGTGGCAGAGAGTGGCAGCCACTCTGCACCCAACAGTCTGGGACCTGCGAAGTTGTCAAATCGGAGTGGTCATATGTCTCATATGGCAACCTCGAACACCAATCAGTACTACCATTCCTTCTCCTCATACTCCACCTCCTGCACCTCCTCCTCCCATCCTGCTCCTGGTCCTACTCTTCATCCCTCAAGCATGGGCACCACCTACTTTTCAAGGGCACCTAGATGCTGACCAAGATTGACCAAGAACGGAACAGGTAGTTGCATTCATCATCCATCCCACCACTGGGAGACTCGTTTAAAGTGCACCTCGCTGAACCTGCGCAGGCGATTGTACTTGTTTGCATTACCCAAATCGCTCACAGGAAGGAAGGCGTCTTCACATTCCACCACACACACTATCAAACAAGTAAGATGTGTCCAAATACTTGTGACAACACGAGGAATTGCGGTCAGCTGGTTGATTGGCTGGTAGTTTGGTTGTTCGAGGTCGAGGTCAAGGTTGTGGTCAGCAACAAATCCTAAACCAATGATGAGGTATGCCACACCACACCATGCCATGCCACGCCATGCCACAGGGGCTGGAAAGCATCTGCAAAGTGCGTTTGCACGTAGTGTCTTCTACTGACGCGTGCCTTCGATGAACTGCTTACGTGGTGCTGCCTTCAACGCCTCACCTCGACACGAACAGGCAAATCCCACTCCACAGACACCACATCAACACGTCATCCGCATGAGCGAAAATCCACCCTTCCACCTCCTCAAGGCACGCTGAAATTGCACCGACCTTGAGACAGTGATACCGAGTGGTTGGAGAAAAATGAGTGGATGAAAAGCGCAACCCTGTGACACCAACATTTTTGATTGGTCGACGTGTGATGGGCCAATGAAAGTGTGGGATTCATGGTAGAGGCGCATTTCGGTTGAATTTCAAGTAGGTGGTTTAACTTCTGCCCATAGCCCTCGTAAAAGTACATTGATAACTTATTTATCTGGTTTTAACATGGTTTATTGTGGTCAATTTCAACTATCTGTTTGTTTAATATGGACAGAATCCGTACTGCAACTACTTTCTCCATATTTACATTGCTTTGGTTCTCAAAATGCAGAAAATGCGTCGTCGTGGTTACCGCAGAAGGCGGCATTAACTCTCTAAGGCTTACGTTTCAAGTGTTCGCCCTGTGAATCACTACGCTACTGGCAATGGTCTGCAGCGTTCATAATTTCGACCACCCCGTCTCACTACATTGCCCACCTGACCGCGAATGCGTTTGCGTGGTGTGAAGCTTTTAGTCGCCAAAGTCAACTTCGAATCTCGTCGTACTCCAACCCCTGGCACGTGCTCCACTCGAAACAGTGGGAGAGAGCTTCTCTTGTCCTGACTAAGTAGCATGAACTTGGCTACGAGGAAGGCAATTCACATGTCCATTCGTCCAATCTCGAATCGAATTTGTGTGACAAACTGCTGAATATTCTCCCGTGGGAGAAGAGGTATTTTTTCCACTCGACGTGTCCATGACTTTTCGGAGGCGACAGCTAGCTTTTTCCTCAAGCAACTGCAATAAGGGAAGCTTCGAAGAAGTGAATGCTTGGAGGATGGTTCGGTGACCTCTGTGTATTTCAGCCGATGCAGAAGTGGCCACCCTGGCTCGGAGGTTGCGGGGCAACTGCTTCGGGTCGACTGCGTCAACTAGTATGCAGTGTGGAATGGGAGACACGTCCAAGTGTCCGTGTGAGGAGTGGTGTTGTGAAGTGTTCGCTTTTTGTCGTCCTGTTGTTTGCTCTTCCCTCCGTGGGAAGTATCCCGTTCAGTTATTCCATGCATGATGAGGTGTGGAATGAACCGCGTGCCTCTAAGGCATGCTACAAATGAATGCGTGATATCTGTGTCCATCCTCCACCACCTCCTCCCTCCATTCCTCCATTTGCGAGAACTAACCGGCAAATTGACCACATTACGGTGTCAAGTGCTGTGTGAGACAATTGTGAAATCGAGGTGGAGGGATAGAGCAGGTTGGCTGCAACAGTGGTAAACTTCTGCATTCGGTTGCTTTTTTTCCTTTTTTAATGACACCGCCATCACTGCCTCCCAATGGCTTAATGTGGTGGCAGCAGTTAACTGCCCTCTGGTCGTCCCCCTGCCTCAACCGCCTTCATGCATTCCGTCTTAATTAACACGACGGAGTTTTTAATCAGGCAGATTCACTAGGCATAGAAGTCCGTTGTTCGTAATTTAGCCTAAACCACCCAAAAGTGAGACGTCTTCCCATTTTCTGATGACACCTGACAAACGAGTGAAAAGTGTGGTAGATTTGTTTCGTGTTACTTTATGCCATTTCATTGCACTTTGTTTAATTTGAATATGGTCGATAGCGGTTTGAGGGCGAGGCCAGTGAAGGGTTCTTTTTTCTTTTTTGTTGTCTCTTAGCTGAGTGGCCAATATCAACGAATCAGCGATATCGGCGCTCCCCTCTCACCGAATGAATTGGGTAAGCTGTCTTTCCAGTGCATTTGCTTTCTTTTCTCCTCGAACTGCTTATGTTGACAAGTGTGGTGTAGTAGGGCCGAAACTGTGCCCTATTTGGGCAAAGCATTGTGATGTTGCAACAGTTAAATGCTTTTTGACCAGTCAGATGACTGGAAGATGACCACCCAATCAGCTGCCGAATCGGAGTAAACCGATTTTTACTTATTAGGAAATTCACCCATAATAGAATGTGTTGTTGTGTTGCAATTTTGCAAAAATTAGTATGCTTCTCTATAGTTTTTTTGTGTATTGCAATCGTCATTTAAGATTTGCGTGTTTGATTAGTCGTACTTTTTTATCATAATGTTATTCTAAATTTCTTACAAAATCCTTACCTTTGGTTTAATTTTTGCAATTTTCTGATTAATTTTTGAATTTAACGTTATTGAATCAACTGTACTAATTAGAATATTCAAATTTGTCTATCCAATCAGGTATTATAGACAGAAAATAGGCCAATCCGTTCCTAATGGCCTATCTTTTGATCTTGAAAGCCTATTTTGGATGGATGGGTTCAGTGAAGTCGATCCTCGAGGTCGGTTTTAAGCTTGAAGGTTTGCGAATTTCTTCGTTGATGATGTTACCTCATCAGCACTCTTTAGGGCATTGGACGCATTCAGCAGAGAGCAAAATTATTCGTAGTAAGCTTTTTAGTATAGCTGACGGCTTTTTGAATTCCTGTCCAGACATGAGCAAACCGTGGAAGGAAAACTCACTTAAATAATTGCAGTTTTTTGACTTACTCAACGCAACTGTTATTCACCTAAATCCAGCCTTACACATTAAGGTCAACAGGGGAGCATTACTATTAAAGTACAGGTTGAAGTTAGTAAATATCCTTCGTAGAGAGGTCATTTATTCCTCCATCTAACTTCCATTAAACCGGAGAGACTGTCCGCCCCAAGGTTAGCAGGTAGCCTCAACTGTGCCTTTTGTTGTTTTTGAACTGAGGCCTGAAGGTGCAACACTCACTGTCGTTTCTTCCCTAATTCTTTCGTAGATTACCAATAGAAACTGAAGAAAGTGGAGTGAATGATTTTATCGTCTAGACTATTTCGCGTGTAGACGAACTTTTGACAACGATGAAGTTGGAGAAGGACTAAACTAATTTCCTCTGAAACTCACAATTGGCTTTCAAATAACTGGTGGATTTGTGACGGCTCAAGGCAATTGGGGGGCCTAAGCGATGGAAGGTTTCGAGCGCTGTCGTTAGTTTAAACAAGAAGGGAACTTTTTTTTTCGAATTGCGGTCATCTGGTACCCTAAAATACCAAAACTGTTAGATTGATGAGGCACCAAGGCAGTCGAAGGCCTTTGAATTGACGCAAAGTCTCTTTTAAATCCGAAGGTTCAAGAAGTTGATTGGTTGTAGAAAGAATTCGATGTCTGAGGGCATTTGATATACGGGCTTCCAGGAGAGGCAGCTGCCTTCTCGTCCTTGATGAAATGGAAACGAAGCCCCCGTTCTACTGAAATACCATTTAGTAGAAGGAGTGAAAAGGAAATATTATAAGTGGCAAATATGAGTGGATTTAAAATGGAGGTGTGAACATACCACCGATAGCTGCTGCTGCCTAATACCTACTTGGAGCGCCGAATGAAGAATTGTTTGCACATTGGTTTTTTTTTTTCGCTGAGGAATTTGATCAAAAATTCTTCAAGTGTTTCCTAAGCAGTTTTCCTTTCTCTGTCAATTCTTGGAGCTGGACTATTGCCTTCGTGTTGCTATGGTTGCTGGTACCTTGGGAAGCTTCACCACCTTGCCATCTTGAAGATGAATTTCGAGGAGTAGGAGCACTTCAAAAAATTAAAATATTTCAACTTTGACAAGTAGGTGTTGATGGATATCGCTTATGTCAGACGTCTGGAGTGAAAGGACTTACCAGTTTGCCATCCAGACGACCTGGGGAGATGTTGCCACCCCTCCAAAGTGTAGAATAATATGAAGAGCTTTAGGCGACCCCTAGATTCCCTTAAAATCCTCTAGAAGGATAAAAATTCGTCTTGCGTTCACGGTACCCAGAGCCATTGAGAATGCGCATGTCAGACCTGCCAAGATAAGAAATGTTCAAAGGACATCCCAAACTCCTGTCATAATTTCGCTCTTATCGGATTTCTAATATTGTCATTGTTGAAGCAGTGATAATTTTGTCTGGTGGAAGACCTTCAGAGACGGACGTTGTTAAGTTCTTGCAGGATTTTCACTCCATTTACGAAGTGTTGGTTACTTTCCTTCCACCCGTGAAGCTTGGGATTTGTCATCTTCCCCATCACTAAGCCTCAATTGATACCTTCGAACCCTAAAATAAGTAGAAGGAGATGAGAGTTGAATTAGTTGGACGCAGTCTTACGATTGGAGATGTCCATAAGCGGAGAGTTTTTTTTTTTACTTTGGACTGGAGCTTTTGGAACTTTCTCTTCATCACTTCTGTGGTTATTAATACAGTGAAGTCATGCATTGCCTTGTTAGCGGAAATGCTTCCAGCATTGATTCCAGCTAATGATCTGGAGGTTTTTCATTTGGCTACAAAATCACTCTCGGCATAACGCATGACAATTTCACTGACCTCCAATTTTAATTTCCGATGTTGACATCCCAGACCACTGCCAGTAATGCAATAATCAACAAAGCAACTACTTGAAAAGATTTTCCGTTGAAAAGTCAATTATTCACTTTCGGTTGCCTGTTCTAATGCCCTCCTTGCTGTTGTTATATGGTCCGTTGTAACGTAAAGATGGGGCAATTAGTTGCACTGACAATTACGTTTACTTTGAACCTATGCGGCTGGAATTACACCAAACCGACTATGTCAAAGCTAAATAAATAATTCGTCAGTGTACTTTTACGAGGGCTATGGGCAGAAGTTAAACCACCTACTTGAAATTCAACCGAAATGCGCCTCTACCATGAATCCCACACTTTCATTGGCCCATCACACGTCGACCAATCAAAAATGTTGGTGTCACAGGGTTGCGCTTTTCATCCACTCATTTTTCTCCAACCACTCGGTATCACTGTCTCAAGGTCGGTGCAATTTCAGCGTGCCTTGAGGAGGTGGAAGGGTGGATTTTCGCTCATGCGGATGACGTGTTGATGTGGTGTCTGTGGAGTGGGATTTGCCTGTTCGTGTCGAGGTGAGGCGTTGAAGGCAGCACCACGTAAGCAGTTCATCGAAGGCACGCGTCAGTAGAAGACACTACGTGCAAACGCACTTTGCAGATGCTTTCCAGCCCCTGTGGCATGGCGTGGCATGGCATGGTGTGGTGTGGCATACCTCATCATTGGTTTAGGATTTGTTGCTGACCACAACCTTGACCTCGACCTCGAACAACCAAACTACCAGCCAATCAACCAGCTGACCGCAATTCCTCGTGTTGTCACAAGTATTTGGACACATCTTACTTGTTTGATAGTGTGTGTGGTGGAATGTGAAGACGCCTTCCTTCCTGTGAGCGATTTGGGTAATGCAAACAAGTACAATCGCCTGCGCAGGTTCAGCGAGGTGCACTTTAAACGAGTCTCCCAGTGGTGGGATGGATGATGAATGCAACTACCTGTTCCGTTCTTGGTCAATCTTGGTCAGCATCTAGGTGCCCTTGAAAAGTAGGTGGTGCCCATGCTTGAGGGATGAAGAGTAGGACCAGGAGCAGGATGGGAGGAGGAGGTGCAGGAGGTGGAGTATGAGGAGAAGGAATGGTAGTACTGATTGGTGTTCGAGGTTGCCATATGAGACATATGACCACTCCGATTTGACAACTTCGCAGGTCCCAGACTGTTGGGTGCAGAGTGGCTGCCACTCTCTGCCACACCTGGACTAGAGCAACACCAGGGAGGGATGCGGGCTATTTGATCGTGCAATTTCTTTTTGCAAATCTACGCAAGAGAGCCTCTGGCATGGTGTTGATGTCAAGGTGAAGACCAAGGCCTCTCCAAATAGTTGTTGATTGCAATCGAGAGAGTGTCATGTGTTTCGTGTCTTGTGACATCCTTTTTCCATGTGGCCTGGCAATTTGGCAAAGGAATCGACGCAGTTGAGTGGAGTTGCCCACGCGTGAAGGGTTGAAGGAATCGTGGCTGGCCCATCATGCACCATTTACTGTGCTCGGTAGGTGTGTTTGTGTGTGTGTGTGCGTTGATCAGAGATGAAAGTTAGGTGTCATCTACGCAATTGGATTCGTCATGGTAACAAGGTTCCTTCGTTGTCAGAGTTTTCGATGTTTTTAGTACCATGGCGTATCTAATTATGGCTTTGCCTGAACTACCTTCAATAGTTTTTTTAATTCGTGAAGTAGGGGGAACATAATGACCTTATGGATTCATCAAATTGTTGCCTGATCTTATGCTTTTTTTGTCTGGCACTGGTGTTGTCTTCTCGTTTCTGCCGTAGATTCCACCTTGCAGCTATTTCCTGTCTGCTTATCTAAATAGCTTTTTTTCAATCAGTGAATTATGTCTGAGTCCACTTTCGATTGGTTCCAGAATCGTGTTGAAAGCTTTCAGGAATTTCAAACTTTCTCACTGTTGAGGAAGTGCTGTTGAAACACCGTCTATTCCAGTACAAGAGAATGATAGATTCTTTCCTTTTTCCCCATTGACAACATTTTGGGAATTTTGTGAATTTTATCATCTGGAAGGCTTCAAGAACTCAGTGCGTCCAAAGTAGTGGACGCTTTTATTTAATCTCCATTGAATTTCACTCTAGTACACATCCTGCTACTTTGTTATCCTCTCGAGGACATTCACTATCTTTTCATCTGAAAGACACGCAAAACCGAGCCTTTTTTCACTCTTAATTTCCTTCCCTCCTCCACCTTCCTCCTTTTTTTCCTCACTCCCTTCACACAACCGTCTGACCACGTGTCACAGAATTAACCAATCAGAAGTCGGTGTGCTTTGCAAGCACACACGAGCCTGGATTGGCCCATTTCTATTGATGTGCCAGCCGCACACACATGCACATAAGCTACAGGTAAGATAGATACACACACGTGCACGTGCTGTGAGTGTGTTTACATTGTGGGAGGCGAAAAAAAATCTACCGACTAAGACAATGCCCAGAGTCGTCCGCTTCAAATCCCTCGACATTGGTAAGCCCGCTTTCCTTGCTTGTGTTTTGTGAAATTTGCAAGAAGAATTTCCCTTATTGTTGCTTCACTACTTCCCCATCCTTTCTTTAAAAGTGCTAAGAGTTCTTCCCTGGGTTTTTGCCTCTACTATTTGATTTCGGAGCCCTCGTTCTGCTAGCTGGCTAAAAATGGGGAGGTTTGCTTATTGTTAACCTCACCGAATCCTTCACTTTGACCTGCCTCCATCAAATGCTACCCTCCTGGCTATCATGTGATGTTGTTCGGTGGGCTGGCCAACCAATCACAAAATACGTGGAAGTGGCAATATATGCGACTGACCTTTTAACTTATTTTTTTGCGATTAAGCTGACCTCATTAGTATCCCTATCATATGAAGCGCTTTTTGAGCAATTAGGGAGTACACAATCGTTTTTCTTTACCACTCGGTTTACTCGTGTTAGACTGGACACTTTTCCACCGATAAAATGTTTGATTACAAGCGTTTTAATTTGACGTTGATGGCGTTCCCAAACCCTTCTGAGTGTTTGCAAATCACTAAACGAGAATCGGATATGACATTATGGCACTTCCTTCCGTATGCACCAGATTATCCGTTTTGATTGACATTTTCCGATTCCTAATAAGGGAGGTCATCAAATATGTGCTTGGTATGCACAAGCTTCTTCCTTTCCTTACTTAGGCAAGGAATTTGGCATTTTCAGTAGATTTTGTTGAAAAGAAGTGCGTATTCTAGAGGAGAATACAACTTCTGTGGTGTAATTGATAAGACTCCAGACTCCTCTTTTCACCCTCAACTCCCTTCGCCTGTTGTGCCACCTGTCTCTTCTGGCTTATTGGCAAGTTTCGCGAATTAGGGGTCAGTTGATACTGAGAGAGAGAAGTAAATTGGTCGACATGGATTGCCACTTACTGTGAAAGAGTCGAAAAAAATCGTCTCAAAGCCGTTCTCGCTTAATTCACCATGTGAAAGTGTCGTGTTCCCTTGGAAAGACCCAAACATGACTACCGCTGATTTGAGGTTAGGTCGGGGTTTCCAAAATTTCCTTTTTTCCCTTACGTTCCTACAAATTGTCTCCCAAAATGGCATTCAACCGAATTGACATTTGTCTGTCCTTTACAGTCCAAAACTTGATCAAAATGGGAAACACTTCTGATTAGACTTCTTACATTTTTGTCTCAAAGCATGACAAGTTCCCTCAAAAATTGATTGATTGATCTGTCACTTTGAAGTAAGCCCAAACCACCAGCCGTGCCTCGAGGGATTGGAGGACCGACAGCATGGCAGCCCCAATAAAGACCATAATTTGCTGTCTTGGTCCTAAAAGAGGAGTTTCTCGGACCTTCAACAATCTGATGGTCTCCTCATCCTTACGTAAATTGCGCATTCACTTCCTTCTTAGCTGTATTTCAGCGCGTCTGTCGCCTTTTTGCTCGTCAGTCAGGGAGACAGTCCTGACAACCAAGTAGAGGGGATATGGCTTTCTCCTCTTTGTTCATACAGTGTCAAATTTTTGGCAGTGACGCCTCACAAAAAGGGATTCTTGGGAGTCCCCGCAATAGGGTATACTGTGCTGTTGTTTTGCAGTGCCATGAGTCCCCTCCCCCTCCGCCCGTAGCCGTAAAAGGACTGATTGAATGTTTGTGTATAGAAAGGCGCATAGGAGAAAAGTACAAACCACAGAGGTTGAAGAGCCCGCATCGTGGTATGTTAGAGCGCAGCACACACTGCACTACCACTCTCCTGCTTCAGCTCTACTGAGTTGTCTGTGTGAAGTGAAAGCAACCGAGAGATAGGTTTGAAGCTGAAAAGGGCAATGATGAGGCGAAGGATGTCTTCAGGAAGTACTGAGTTTGAGCAAATCGCCTTCGCTGCATTTTAAATGCCTGCGTGGTCAAAGGAGAATTTAGACAGCTGTCGCCACCCTTGGATTTATGCCAAAATCTGTTCCATTGCATCCCCTTTTTCTTGTTTGATCATTTTGATCCCAAAAGAAATATTTGGACGAGTAGTTTGATGGACGGGTGATTAGGTGAGTCGGTGAATACTTTGCTGAATAGACGATTGATTAGGCAAGTAATCATTTATTTGGTGGATTAAGTGACGGGCCTGCGATGATCATAGATAGGAAGGCTATCGAGACTTGTGGTGGATGTGGACGGGCCCTTCTTCGGAGAAGAGGAAAAAATACCGCAAATCTCTTTCGCAAATCACCAATAGGTCTACTTATCGGAATATAAGTAGTACAACGGACTGTTTATTACTTAATTGAATATGAAAGTTCGTCTTTATTTTCTCCTTGTAAGTCAGCACTTATTAAAGGCAGGTGCAATTACCTTTTCCCCCAAGAAATTGGCATTTAAGCAGCACATTCTCCAAGTACTTGTCACCTCTTTCAAGTGGGCGCAGCCTACTTTGTTTTTTCCGAAAAATTAATGGAAGTTCCACTCGCATTGAAGGGGTTGCAAGCGGGCATTTTTGTTTCACTGGGGGAAGTTTTTTAATTCTTTCGAGAGAGAGATGCAACAAATTCAGGTGGCATATTTACAATTTTTTGCCTTAGAAACTTATTTTGACCAAAAATATTTTGTAGGGTCCAAATGGAGAACACCGATAGTCGTGAAGCTCTTTTTAGCAAGATTTTAAGATTTCGCAAAGTTTACTTTTGTTTTAATATATGATCTCCAAACTAGTCAGTTTCCTTTATTTTTATTGGCTGCCTCTTTACTTAAACCTGATTGGACAGCTGGTGACAAGATTACGGGTTTTCTAAGTATTGATTTTCTCTTCAGCACCTGACTTCGCCCGCAGTTGTCCTGATCACGAGCCCATGAATTGTTTGGGTCTCATGAGTGAACTCATGTCTGCTGTGGACATTCTTTCTGGTACGTTAACTCTGCGCCTACTTAAATATGCAATACAAGTAGCATTGTCATAATTGCTACCTATAATTTATTACTGGTTTGAGTTAGCACAACTCCAAATTTGTACTGAATGAGGTGGCTGAAATGGCTTTAAGCAGCGTTCTTCAAATTTATTTTCAGCTCGGCAGAATCAGTGGTGTTCCTCGAATGATGCCAAGAGCACAATTCAGGTGTTGAAGGCGGCGCAGAGTTCGACGCTGCTGTTTGTTCAAAAATCGGTGGATGAGGTGAGTTATTGGGGGGGGGGGGAGGGGGAGGAAATTGACTACAGATGTTCCACCCTGGTCACTTCCAGAGTGGATGCACTGAACCCGTCTCGTGGTTCTCGAGGCGGCCAATCCATCATGAAGCCTGAGTGGTGCATGAGACCAGGGTAGTTATTCAATTCACCGAATGCCCAGTTCACTATTAAAGGTAAACACATCTGTTCATTGTAGTTTGGGGTGTGGATTTGAACATATAGCCAAATCAACGCACACGCGCAAGGGGTGTAAGTGAATGTATAGTCGGTCAAATCGGCCTGTATTTCGTGGTGTGCGCGCGCACTTGTGAGGCAGGATGAAAGGCATCAACGTCCATTCTCCCCTCTTCGCATGTGTGTTTTTGATAAACAACTCGTCAAATTACATTCACCCCGTGGTCCATTCCTCAATCTAGCCATCAGTTTATCTGTCCACCTTTAAACAACCTAGCGGGTCATTCAGACCTGCCTGGTTATTCGTCTACCTTTTCATCCCTCTTTCAATTGACCCAATTCCACCTGATCAGGCGATCCAAATTTGGCGCCAACTTTTTCCATGAACGACTTCTAGGAATTGCTTTCATAGGGAATCGACGGAAGAGTTGGAAGCATAGAGGAACAGATGTTCACAACAGAGGAAAAGTTACTAAGACGATGCGCAGAATTCGCAACCATCTCGAGAAGATTCGCTGAGCGGTCATTTAAGCAGTATTGTTTGCGTTGACGAATGAGTAGTAGGATGTTCGGCTAGTCTACTGACAAGTCGTTTGAGTAGCAAGCCTTTAATGGCTGCTTTTATCCTCTTAGGTAGATGAAGAGGCGGGTAAACCAAAGGATCTTCGATACTTCGGTAGGCCCTCTAAACCTCATTCAACTTCACCATATTCACATATTTTAATCCTTTCGGTAATTGCATATTAGACGAGGACTCCGCCTGCTCCGTGTTCTTCAAACACTCCACCTGTTACGATGTGTTGCCGGAGAGCGGAAAACTTCTTGTTGTGGACTCCACTCTTCCGGTGAGTGCTCTTAAGCACCCGAAAATAGTTATCGAGTCAGAGCAATTGTCCAATTATTATCTAACAAGCTGAACTTTCTACTATTTCTACGAAAGCAACTGGAAATTTATTTGTGGTAAGGTTTTTGCGTCACCGTCCAGAAATTTGGTAATGCTTCCATCTACCTGTTTGCTAGATTTCTTAACTGACCTCTTAATCGCAGGCGTGAGACAAGCAGTTGTTCGACGTCCAGTTCACATTGAATTATTATCCATTTATTTTAAAGATTCGCCGGGCTATGCAGGCTTTAATAGACCACTCGTTGGCCGCTGCTCCGGTTTGGTGCAGTCGCCTTCAGTGTTACACCCAGTTGCTCACAACTGGTCTCTGTCTTCGTCTCCTCGCCCAAGCCTTTCCCCTCACCACCCCCGCCACACCGACTGATAGCACTGAAGACGACCCAGCGACTAAGAGAAACACCGATCCCGCAATCACTATGGGGTACTGGGAGGAGAAAACTATAGGCAGTGTATTAAGTACGGTTGCGAAATAAGCCGCCCATTTCGTTTCATTCCAGTAGGTGTTCTTTTTTTACTGCCTTATGGCCCCCTCACTCTCGGTAGACACATTCTTCAATTGGGCTCATTCTGAGTGTCCTCAGGAAGCAGTTCCAGAAACGGTTACCATCGTAGCGCCACAGGACCACCTCTACGGTGTCACGCGGATCCTCACTCTTGCGACATCTGTCCCTGTCAAGGGGTCCGCTTCTAACTCGAACGTGTCACCGCCGCCCCGCTACGTTCTGATCGCGGATCGATATGGAAGCGGAAATTTACTGGGACTATTAAATACCGACCGGCTGTTGGCGTATTTGCGAGTGCGGATGAGAAATCTGCCCACTCCTAGCACTCTTAATGTGAGTGATGATACTACCTATGCGGAGTTCTCAGTAGTCAGTGCTTTGGGCCAGTGTTGTTCGTCCCTTTTGAGGTGACTGCGGCCTCAGCCTAGGGTGCAGTACTTCTTTCAAGTTTAACACATTTTTCTGGAAGTTGTGCCGATTTTTTTGCGTCAGCGGCCTCATGTCATTTTAACAAATTCTTCTTGAAAAATAGGATTAGGCAGTTGTGCAGCGCCTCCATTCATGGTACTAGATACCAAAAAGAGGTGAATGCGGAAATCCTATCGTGAAACTCTTTTAAAATCTGTAGGTGTCGATTTCATAGAATACCTTAGAGTAGGGAAGTAGTCAGAGACCTGATCGAAATGCCAACGAAGGTGAAGGTTCTTCTTCGCTGGGAGAATCCAGAAGGTGAACCCTCTACGAAGTTAATTTACTCTCCGCCAATTGGACAGTGGGCAGAATGAAGATGCAAATATTGTCGTAGGTGGAAGCAACAATAGGAGTAGTACGGAAGGACTTCAACCGTCAATCCTGGATTCCTTTGCCAATCAATGGATTTTCATCATTGCAGTTTAAAATGGAAAATCTTAATCACCAATTTTGAAACCGATCTAAGAATTGGAAATGTTCATTGTGTGGTTTTTTCTTCAGTCCAAGAAATATAATGCATCGGACGTGGGACGAATCGGTCAGCCTCTTGAAAGCACGACAAAATTTCTTAATAAATTTTCATGAAGCCATTTTGCTAACTTTAAGGCGAAAAATTTTGCAATCCTCATTCCATCTATTTTTGAACTCGACCAATGTCACTCACTAATGACTCTTCAGTAGTAAGTATTTGGTTCTGTGAATCCATTTGTAGGTATTGATGCAATTTGAATTTAACTATCTACATCACCTTCCTCAAGTAGCGATTTCATTTCAGCTGACCGTAGGAGACTTGCCAGGCATTCGATGGGAGGAGAGAGGATGGCATCTGGCCGATTCCGCTGATTTCTGCGACGATGACAGTACCAACAATGATGACGGTCGTCTGCGTCGACGAAGAGTTATTTTTCCCGGTAATACTAATGGAAACATCTTCTACCTTCATCCCATCACTACGTGTCGTGAGGCGCTGCACATCCTCAATGTTGCGTGGAGTAGAGCCGGGTTGGCTTGTCTTCCGGTGGCTGCTGAGAGCGGAAAGGGATTCCAGGGCATGTTCAACAAACACGATATCCTTGTGAGTCTGTTTAAGCCCAATATTTGTTTTTTAAGTAGTACCTTCACTCATTCATTTGGTGGCGCCTTCCTGCGACCTTTTTTTGCGTCGTATGCAGTTGGCGAAGAGCGGTGTTTTTCCCCTTTCAATGTGTATTCCTCGAAACAACGTCTGAGTTTCTTTGAAGTTTCAGTCAATACTGAAGGTAACATCGACAACATGTTTCCTTTTCCCAGGGAACGATCTTTGCTGGACCTCTGGAAGTCGCCTTGAACGCCACAATTGGTACAATAATGGCGGTCCGTCCTAGAGTAGGTTAACCGTCTATCATTCAACTTACCACACCTCTTCAGGAGGACCTTCACTTTCGATATTGCGTTTTTTAGCACGCTGGGTACACAAACCAGGCAATGTGTTTCACCTCTGAGTGTCTTGTTGCCGTTCTCGACCGAATGTTCCGTCAAAAGGTGCGTTCCACCCCTTTGAGTCACACAGCACTGCCACCTCACAACAATTCAGTAACAGGAATTTCGCATCACAGGCTCCGTGTCTTGCGGTATTTGAGAAGCCGAGTTCGGGTGCCAGCTGGAACGGCCAGGGTGCCCTAGGACCAGCTATTGGGGTTATAACTTCAAGTGACCTTCTCCACACAATCGTCCTTGACGCACCAACTCCTCCCTCCTCTGCCACTTCCATTGAGACCCACGACGATGTTCCTGTGCAAAAGGGAGTGACTGCCAAGGTCACTGGGGGTAAAAGTGCAACTTACGGTGGGAGAAATAAGCGGTTTTTACTACCGGGTTTGGATTTCTAAATTACCACATTAATTTTGGCACTGGAAAGACCTTCAATAGATGTTTTCCTTGGTGGTTTTAGTGGATCAAATTACGGCGAACTCAGTGTCGGGACCACAAATTACCTCGCCGTTTGGAAATCAGCAACATAACCTAACACGAATCTTCCATCGCTCGAAGTAAGTCAGTTAGGTAGTTCGTCAGTATTATGTGTTCACTCCCACCATTATTCAACGCGACCTCTGTCTGGCGGACAATTAGGCCTAAGAACAGAGACAGGCGGCCAAAGAGCGGATTCTGTCCACTGTGTAGCGCTGCGATGGTGGACTGAAGGCGTCCACGTGTCACATAGTTCCCCTCTGTCTCGCGTCAGTGGATCCTTGTGAAACCACAAAAATCGTGCTATTCTCTCCTGTCAGTTTTGATGGGACTCATGTGTGTTAAGGGTGGTTGATATCCCACAGCGAGTAAAGCCAGCACACTGATCTTCGTTTACTTTAGACGGTATTCAGAGGGTGAAATCTCCCCCCTGGAGGCTCCCTATGTGGCCACCACTAACAGCCATACCCAGCGGTCTCAAATGCACCAACCAGGCCGAGGCACCCAACGTCCCACCGAGGAGACGTCTCCAGCCAATCAACAACAGCAGTTGCACGCGGTCGACGATGGAACGCTCTTCGAGATGGACGAGTGTGTGTAGGGAACGGAGGGAGGCAGCCAGGCAGGCCATGGACCGTATTCTACCGATGTGCTTTCCTTGCGGAGAAAAGCCCACAACTCTTTCTCCGACAGCCTCTCCCTAACCCCACTAACTCCACCAGTCTTGCGATTGGTAAATTGATTATTCTGACCGACGGATTGAATCCCCACGCACCCCATCTTTGCGAAAACGTCCATTTTTAAATGCCTGTTTAAATACTACTTAATGTGTACACAGCCGAAGAGCTCTCTTAACAGGGTTGCATGGAAATAATAGTAGTTTCACAGTTCTTGGAACCCTCAAGACCACGTGTCTGCATTCAGACGTCTTACGGTGGAAGGCCACGTGTGTTTAGAGCAATCGTGATCGTGCTGGAAGCAAAAGGATAATAGTCTTTGTGCAGGCTAAAGATGGCACTCTGGACCTACTTTCTGACGTATCTCCCTTTTTGCGTTGAATGCCTGAAAAGTATTCCCAGCACGGAAGCAACTGGGCCGTCCTAGAAGGGTACCCTTCATTTATTCGTCCACTCTAAGCTGGAATGATTGAGTGTTTGCCATCTCCACAGAAGAGTTCTTCAGGTGCTGAATGTGCACGGTTGACTTTTGTGGCCTGGAAACTGCCAAAATCGAGATCACCGCCGACATCTTTTACTTCTGAAGGACTGAACATCGCATCCTCGCCTTATTCTACGCTTGAAGCCTTTAGACGAATTAGAAGTGAATGGACAAATAAGGTGGCTGAATGAACGAATTGACTTGCGACGAATAAGAGCTATGTGGTCTCGAGACGAGGGTCCCTAGAATTGATTACTCTTAGATGGATGGATGGACCAGAAATGGGGGAATCCAGGAAGCGAGTGCATGAGTGAGAGGTGTGGGAATTTGAGGTGGTCGAGTTGACACAACGTCGACAAACCTATGCGTGAACGAAGGTCTGGGATAGATTGCCACGCAAGTGAATCTATGGGCGCGTGAGTCGATGATTTCCACCTTGCAATCGAATTGGGACGTTCCACACAAAACTTAAACAAGAAGATGGGAATGAGGAAGTCTTTATTTGCGGGGCGTCTAGGAATCCGCGCTTTCAAACTGCCCAATGTAAGCACAGATCGCAAGTCGCCTTCCTCTCACCCAATAATCCTCTACCACCACTTCCTCTCGTCCCTCCACACTTTCCAGATTCTCTCCAGTCCATCCGAGTTTAAGCACCTGTCCCAACGCACAGTTACGTGGTAGGTACACGGCAATTCTCGGGCGTGCCGGAAATAGACCTCTAGCCGCCACTATTGCTTCTGTCAGGCTGGGAATATTCGCCGCAAGGTCATAAACGCCATCATCTTTGGCTGCTCTCATCTCGGCAATGATGTGCTGGCGCCGTTGACGCTTGTTCCAGCTGGCAGAACCGGGAGGGAGGGGACGGTGGTGGGGATAGGTGGGACCGCCCCATGGGGGTGACATGAAGACGGTATCGACGCAAGCGTCAGCACGCAAGGCGCGGAGAATGCGTGTGACATCGCCACAGACGCAGTCGACGCGGGACGAGACGCCATAGACGCGGGTGTTCGGTGTGAAGATGCCAGTTAGACGGTCCAGACGGTTGTCGATGCCGATGACTAGGAGGAGGAGGAAGGGGGAGAGAGAAGGTGACAAAGAGAATTCAATCGCCCAAAATTTGGAAGTAGCCTTTCCTTCGACTAGGGCGTCATTTTTCTAATAAAACGTTCAATCACCCAACTGACAACTCGTTCATCAAAAAGCCTGAGCATTCATTTGTTCAGCAGTCCTTCTAGCTACGCCTAATCCATCTACCCAACCTATTCCAAACTGACAGGAAAGTGGCGAGGGGAAAGCAGTACCTGGAAGTAGCAAAACCACAGTTTCTAGGCGAAGCTATCCTCTAATGAGAAGGGGAAGCGGGTTCCATGAAGAAAGTCAAATATTCGTCTGAGTTTGCGAAGAGTGTTTCAAGTTCTGGTGGTGTAGACATTCAATTCGTTTGGGACTTATGAGTGTCCAGTCTCACCGCGATAATGTCTTCTAACAATCTCATCAAGTTTCTTCCAACGTGTGCAGGCTCAAAAGGATCGGACATGCTTTAGGTGGTAAAATCGTGGGAAGTAGGGCTATCGTCCAGGTCACTAGTACCTTTAACAGAGGTAATCTGATTTCCGGTCAATATAACTGACTATCCAAGGGACATGCGCTGGAGGGTTTGGTGAAAGAGAATCAGAAACTTCCAATTAGGGTCAGAAAAGGTAATAGCCGTCAAATTTATGTCAGCGAACCCGATTTACGAGTCCATAACTCAGGAATATCACCGAGTTCACTCAAGGGCTGAAGTGGCCCGCAAATTGTCGGCGCGAATTAAAACAAAACTACCTCGGCTAGATGATTAGTTCATCCTACAATTGCGTTAAGTAAATCAGAAGTGCGTGCAACAAAAAAAACCAAGAGGACGAGTGGAAAATTGAGGAAGACCTACCAAAGCCGCAGGTACGCGCAAATTGGATGGAATTCCCTCCAGCTCCAGCATACGCGTCCACCATCAAGTCACATGAGCAGGTTTTCGCCTGATTCCTAGCAATTTCCTCCGGCGTCACACTGTACCATGACTCTAGACGAAAGACCCATCAAAGATACGAGAAGAAACGGCCCACCTCTGTCCATCTGGATACCCTCGTCGAATCGCTCAAAGAGGTCAAACCGGCGTTTCCACCAGCGAAGTATCTCTGGATCATGCATAACATCCTCATGACCCTTGAATCTGAACTGCGATTAAAGAGAAGTCACCCACTTTTTGCGCCGTCTTCTTAAACTTCGTTTGATTTTAGACTGGGGGGAGCAAACCTCTATAGAAGAAGGCATAGCTTGTAAAGTTGACTTTGGGGAGATGTGGGGTGTTTCAGTGCAGCTGTCGCTGTCAGAAACGTCGGAGAGGGTGTCGATGGGAAAAGCGGTCATTGTGAACTGAGGAAGGGGGTGAACGTATGCATGAACTACAAGGATTAAGAGAAACATCCTTTCAGATTCAAGCAGTAAAATAAAATAATGTTGGCTGATGGGTTATTAGCTTACATGGAAGTAAAATTTGGTATTAATTTATGACTCTTCAGAGGGAAGGGCTGCGACACACCAGCCGGCACTTTACAAATCGCGCACCAATGACCTTATTATGTATTGTCCGTAGAAAGATCTGGATTTATCCCCAAAAAGACCCACTTTTATTTAATATGGTCACTGATATGCACTTGTTTGATAAACGTATTTTTAAGTCAGAATTTAACCAAAAATTTGGCAAATTATTAATCCATAAGTGGCAAAGTAAGGTTAAACTGTTCATTCAAAAAGCATAGGTGGTGCATCAGCAAGTCGAGTAACATTTAAATAAATTCAAAGTTCATGAATTGTTAATTTAAAAAACTGTCAGGAAGTGAGTATGAGTTTGGTACCAACTATGATTGATTTCGAGTACACGTAGAGCAGCACACATGTGGTAATAATATGGTCATAAGGATAAGAATAAGTCCGTCATGAAAAACAGATGAGTTGCACTCTAAAAATAAAATAGAATTTAAATTAATCCTTTCCAAAATAAAGAGAGGATCTCCCCAGCCACCCAAAGTTATGCCTTAACATCACAAATGATTGATTTGAAGAGAAAATCCTAATTGATGGGATGTGGGATAAGCTCCTATAAACCAAAAAGGTAGCAAAGTATGTAAACACGTCAAAACTCTACTCTCCAAAGTGAGTCACAACTAATTTTGACCCATAGGTTTGGTCCGGGTATGGCGAAGAGAAATAGGTCATAGTGACCAAGAAAGTAGTCCCCGTCAAAAATTTGAAATGCTATTCTGGTCCTACCATTTGAGTGCCTGCATTCAAAGTCAAGAGCCCAAGACCTGATCGACTTTCTGTGAGGCTATTTTTCAATCTATTTGGTCCCACATGCACAAGTTCAAACACCGTTCCCACTTTAAAACCGATCCACATGGCCTTTGTTAACAGTGGTATCTTGTATGGCTAGCTCGCAGATGCAATCCAGACACACCTGCTAATGAGTTGTCGGTTAATAAGTTGGAGATAATTTATCTGCCAACTCAAATAGCGAAGATAATTTTGGTGTCCTGAGTCAAACCCAGAATCGTGGCTAGCCAAGTGACACGCTACTTACTAAAATGCAGAATGCCTGAGGGAACTGCTACCACAATACAAAGGCCATGCCACAGGCCGAACGCAAGAGCTTCAAAATTTGATTAGTCTGACAAAATTATCAAATTACCTAAATTACTACAGTGGGCCTTAACAATTTTTCGCACCGTTTGTGTAAGCTGGAATTTCACGTTGAAGCATGACCTGATAACCAAATTACACAAAATACATAAAGACCAAAAAAGCTACTAACCTGCACTAAATATTCGTTATTTCAAAAGACGGAAATCCTATCTACCCGGCAGATTTTTAAAATATTTTTTATTTAGCTGCATTTATTTGACCAGTGGTAATCATATTTTTTTGATAAGCTGAAATTTTTATGTAAAAAGAATGTTAATACTTAATTTGCATAAGCCACGTCGGCACATATCGGATATTTGTTTATTTAATAAAGCCATTTTGTTTACAATAATCATTTTTTGAACACAGTGAATGTCGTTATAAACAAATAGCTTTTATTTCGATGTTATTGTCAATTTTAGGCAAAATAACTTTAGAGATTCTGGCAATAACTTTGTAAAATGACGACTTCCGGTTGGTCGTTTTGATAAGCTTACGGCTTTCGAGCCTCCGTGCCTGCACTGCATTTAACTACGTGGCATGAGTCGCGACGATCTCCCGCCGTCAATAAATTTCTCCGAGGAAGAGGAGAAAATAATTCAGTTTCACAATGAAATTGAAGCATTTAAGACATCCTGCAGACTCTCCGCCAAACGTCCACCGTAAGTTACTATTTGAATGGGCTGAAGGGGAACGTGCTTACCTGTCTTAGTTTTACGTTTTATGATGGGCCACCGTTTGCGACCGGACTGCCGCACTATGGACACATTTTGGCGGGTACAATAAAGGATGTGGTTACGCGTTTTGCGTACAGCGAAGGCTATCACGTAGAACGTCACTTTGGTTGGGATTGTCACGGTCTGCCCGTGGAATACGAGGTGGATAAGCTGAACAATATCAGTGGACCACAGGACGTCGATGCGATGGGCGTCGCAGCTTACAATGCCAAGTGCCGTGAGATTGTGATGCGATACTCCTTGCAATGGCGCAGTGTCGTCCAGCGCATCGGCAGGTGGATCGACTTTGACGATGATTATCGTACCATGTACCCCACCTTCATGGAGTCTGTGTGGTGGGTCTTCAAACAGCTGTATGAGAAGGGTCTAGTATACCGCGGTGTTAAAGTGATGCCCTTCTCCACGGCCTGTTCCACACCGCTGTCAAACTTTGAGGCAGGTCTGAACTACAAAGACGTTCAGGATCCTGCCATCGCTGTGTCATTCCCTGTCGAAGATTTTGACAACAGCACATCCACCGTCTGTGTTGA
The DNA here is from genome assembly GCA_000469725.3 of Echinococcus multilocularis. Classification (NCBI taxonomy): domain Eukaryota; kingdom Metazoa; phylum Platyhelminthes; class Cestoda; order Cyclophyllidea; family Taeniidae; genus Echinococcus; species Echinococcus multilocularis. The sequence goes on from LN902850.1 coordinate 2,335,755, forward strand.
ACTGCTTGCGTGGACTACCACACCTTGGACGTTGCCTAGCAACTTGGCTTTGTGTGTTAATCCGGAAAAGGACTACGTCAAAATCAAGGGTAGATAACGTTACTCCTTTCTCCCATTTCTAACCCTCAATTTTAACATCTTCGTACCTTCATCCTACAGATAAAAGTAGGGATAGGGTGTTCATCATCATGGAGTGCCGTCTGGAGTGGTTCTACAAAAAAGTGGACGACTACGAAGTTCTAGAGAAGTGAGTCTGACCCTTCTCCGTTCTCCTCTTTCTTCACAAGACGATGACTTTGTATTCGTTACTTTCTTGGTGTTTTGCAGAATGAAAGGCAAGAAGTTGATTGGATTGAAGTACAAACCACTTTTCGACTACTTTATTGGGGTGAGTGTTTGGGGTTTGTGTACTGGTAGTGGCGCTTGATCATTTCCTAACTTCCAGATTTTTTTGCCTTTTTGGACAGTTGAAGGAATTGCGTGGCGCCTTTCGTGTGGTCGGTGACGCCTACGTAACCGAGGAAACGGGGACGGGAGTAGTACATCAGGCGCCCTACTTTGGTGAGGTGAGTGCTCGTTCTACTTTCTCTCCCTTGTACCTCTTGTGGCTACTAACTGGTAATCAGTGCGATTGTGTATAGGACGACTTTAGAGTCTGTCTGCGCGAAGGAATTGTGACGAAGGAGATGGCAGCAGTGTGTCCGGTAGATGCGAGTGGTCGTTTCACCGCCGAGGTTAAGGATTTTGCTGGTCAGTATGTGAAAGACGCCGACCGGTCGATCTGCCAGCATCTCAAACACGCCGGTCGTCTCGTGCAACAGTCCACACTTCAACACAGCTACCCCTTTTGTTGGCGGTGCGTTTCTGTCTTTAATTTCTCCCCCCCCCCTGTCTCGCCTCGCTTAAATCCCCTATTTAATATTGTGGGTGGGTAATTGATGGGTTTGGTTGTAGGTCGGACACACCTCTGCTGTACAAGGCAGTGCCGACGTGGTTTGTGCGAGTGGAGTGCCTGGTGGAGCGCTTATTAGCGAACAGTGCTGCGACGTACTGGGTCCCCGAGTTCATAAAGGAGAAGCGCTTTGCCAATTGGCTCAAAGACGCGCGGGATTGGGCTATCTCACGCAATCGATACTGGGGCACGCCCATCCCTCTGTGGGTATCAGAGGACTTCGACGAGGTGGTCTGCATTGGCTCTGTTGACGAGTTAGAGCGGCTATCTGGCCATTGCGTCACCGACCTTCATAAGGAGTTGTACGGCCGTTTCCTTTTCTCAACTCCGCCTTCTTATCCTCGTGGGCTCTATTTTCCTCTTTCGATGTGTTTAGTGTGGATCCAATCACAATTCCGTCACGCATGGGCAAGGGCGAGCTTCGACGTATTTCGGAAGTGTTTGACTGCTGGTTTGAGTCCGGTTCGATGCCCTATGCACAGGTGCATCTCCATACAATGATTGTCTTTCCCTCTGCTTTGTTAAGTAAATGACTGACCGACTGTCTTTTGGTAGATGCACTATCCCTTCGAAAACGCGGAGCGCTTTAATTCGGGCTTCCCAGCAGATTTCGTGGCGGAGGGAGTCGACCAGACGCGTGGGTGGTTCTACACTCTCTTCGTCCTTTCCACTGCTCTCTTCAATCAACCACCTTTCAGAAACCTCATTGTCAACGGCATTGTACTTGCCTCGTGGGTGTGCTTCTTTCCTTTGTTGCCTCAACTGGCTAAGGATTGACGATGGCCGACGAGCTGTATGTGTTTGGTGGTTTTTTTAGGGACGGGCAAAAGATGAGCAAAAGGCAAAAGAACTATCCAGATCCGTGTAAAATAGTGGAGCAGTACGGGGCGGACGCGCTGCGGCTCTACCTTGTCAATTCGCCGGTGGTGCGCGCACAGAGTCTGCGCTTCTCTGAATGGGGTGTGCGCGATGTACTAAAGGACGTCTTTATTCCATGGTATAACGCCTTCCGCTTTCTCATGAAGGTTTGTCCATCTTTTTTCCAATTTAGCTTTGTTTTCTCGCCGGAGTGGTTTGATAATGAGACGGGCCCAAATGAATTTGTGTGAATATCAGCCATTGAGGGAAAACATTCCGGATTACAAAATATCTGAATTTGTTAAGCTGATCCAGAGAATTGAAAGTTTTGGAGATCGGTAGTTGTCTTTCCTCCCGTCTATCAATGCCCTAATGATCTTTGAGCAAGTTACTAATAAACACTTCAGTAGCTCGTCAGATGTCCCAACTGAAGGTGTGACAGCGGCAGTGGTAATAATATGAATTATTTTCCGTCGTTTTCGTCTACTTTCCCCGTTTAGTCGGGCATTGAGCCTTGGGAGCGGGTACACGGCACGACGTTTCGAGTGCGTGCGGAGGCGTGGCCAAAGTCGCGGAACCTGATGGACCGGTGGATCCTATCCTTCACTCAGAGTCTCCTCCTGTTTGTGCGCACCGAGTTGCGCGCCTACCGTCTTTACACGGTGGTACCTCGACTAGTGTGCTTTATCGAACAACTTGTTAACTGGTACATCCGCATGAACCGCCGCCGACTGAAGGGTGAGGCACAGGCCACACTGACGGCGAATGGAGCAACGATGGACGCGGAGGAGGACTGGTACGGTGCACTGCACACTCTTGTAAAGGTCTTTTTCCAACTCATTTTCGTGATGGCGCCATTTGCGCCCTTCTTCACGGAGTTTATCTACCAGCGCCTGAAGGCTAAACTAGACTTCTCCGAATTCCCTCTTGGTGAGTATGCGTGGGTGTGTGTGCGTCTTTTTCTGTCGGTGGCCGCCATTTTCTACTACCTTGAAATTGGTGATATTGTGAATATGGGCATAAATTACAGACGGAGTAAGTGATGCTGAGTCGGGCGCTGTGGGAGCGGATGGGGCACCGGCGTCGGTGCACTACCTGGTGGGCGTATCAGCAGAGAGCGGCGGCATTGACATTGCCCTGGAGGAGCAGGTGGCGTGGATGCAGGCGGCGGTGGAATTGGGGCGGAGTATCCGCACCCGGCACGACCTCCCCCTTAAGGCACCGTTGCCCGCCGCCGTGGTGATTCATCCCCTTGCGGAGGCCCGTGAAGCCGTCACCGCGCTAGCGTCCTACGTGACGGAAGAGCTGAACATACGCAACCTTACCGTCACCGATGACAAGACCACCTACCGGGTGCGCCTACGTGCTCGTCTCAACCCTGTCCTCGGTGCGCGCCTTCGCGCTCGTCTTCGTCTTCTAGCTGCTGCTGTCGCCGCCCTCCCACAGTCTTCCCTGGAGGCTTATCTCACGGTAAGTTCCTCCACCTCTTGGCTGCTCCTTGTTTTCTGTCCCTCCAATGCTGCTGTTACTTGTCGTGCAGACCCATCTTTGTTTTCGGCAAGCTAGTTGGTCTCAGTCTTTCTTCTCTGCTCCCATCGCCTCAGATCCACCTCTTATTTAAATCGTGAGCATGAGCTTCTTCACCCTTCGTTCCGGCGCCTTGCTTTCCTCTCTATCTCTGTTTTATAACAGAGCATAGGTACGCGGTTGGCTCTTTCCGGGAATCCCTCTCTCAGGTATTTTTTTTGTCGTCTCCTTTTTACTTTTGAGCCACTCGAGAGCTGATTGGAGATAAAGCTTTTCCTTTTGTCCCTGTTCTCGTTACGGCAATAAGTCGGATACTTGGAGGTGATTGTGAATAATGGCCATTTTCGTGTTGATGTAATCCCGTTAAACCATCCTCGTTTTTATATTTTTTCCCCTTGTGGGTCACCCGTCGGCGCTCGCCCCACCGTCACTGCTCCGTGAGATTGGCTGCTCATTTGGCTAATCATGATCCAGTTGTTTTGTATCCAGCTACGTGTTCTATCATCGTGCGTCGGGCAGTGGGACCAAGTTACTGCCGCTGAGGCTTGATTTAATCTACTTTCAAAATTTGAGCAAAGCACCCCCCATGAGTTGCTATGACTTGGTGTTTGGACACGCGCGTGAGCCTGGATTCTGTCGAGTAGTTGGGCTAAGATCGCCTTTTGCCCCCTTTATTTCGTGACATCGACAATGCCCTCCGAATGCTTGCTTCAGGCATTCAAACTTAATCGCCAATCGAGTCTTGCGTGGGAATCAATGTTCCACGCTCTCGACGTGACCTGAGGTCAGTAGGTTACGTACATCCGATTTCCATTCCCGAATTCGGGGTTCTTCGAGAGGCATTCTTCTAAACCTTGAATGGAATCCACCTTTTAATGAATAACCGTTTCCCCTAGAATTCTATTTCTGTGGCTTTTAAGTTTTATTATTTTGAACGCCTATAAGTGAAGTAAAGGTCATGAATTCTCCTGAAACTGATATATCGGTTGGTGGATGTGACATAAAGGTAGTTGAAAGGTGAGTTGTTAAAAACAAGGAAACTGTTTCGTTTTTAACACCTTCCAAAACGAGTAGCCTTTGAGAAGACGGTCACCTATCCGACTCCTGTGGAACAGAAACTGGAATCTGGTTAACCGGTGTTAATGTCACTTACGCTGTTTTTCTTTTTCTTTTCGTGACGGTGGTTACTATCGATAAATGCAGACGGGTGAGATGACAGTCGAGGGAGAGCGGCTGAGCGGTGACGACGTGACGGTCGACTACGTGATTGGCGACGAAGACAACGATGAGAACAATATCCAGGCGAAAAAGTTAAAAGCCAAATTGGCGGAGAATGGGAAGGCACCAGTGGAGGTGGTGGAGGGACCGAAGTACAAGGCGCAGGCGGATGGGAAGGGCTTGCTGGTGTTGTTGGACGTGGGAGCGGACACAGAGCTGGAGGAGGAGCGAGTGGCTCGTGAACTCATCAACCGCATACAACGCGCTCGCAAGAAGGCCAGTTTACCAATGTTCTCTTTCCACCTTTTCATGTCTTTGATTTGACCTCTTGACCTACAACTAATTGGCAAGATATGCACTTAGAGGAGTTGCTTCTCATCTGCGTGTCCCCAATGGCATTGTTAATGTCCTTGCCCTCCTTCTCCGTTGCAGGGCAACCTAGTGCCGGAGGACGCCATCCAGGTGGTAGTTTCGACGATGTCAGAGGTGCTTGCTCAAGTTCTCACCTCCCACACCGCACTCATCGACGCTACCGTGAAACAGCCAATTGTTTGCTGCACCATGGAGGATGCTGCCTTGACAGCCGCCACCGCGGCTGTTCAGGCAAGGGGCGAGCGACTAGGCGACATTGTAGTCTCCGATGCCACATCGGTGAGTCAGTCACCCACCCACACATCTTTGTGTCCTTCATTGGCAAGATGCTGCTTTTTGGGCTTGTTCTGTGAAGGAAGTGGAAAGCTCAATTGCCTTGGATTTTCCGATGCTGTGAGGCCCATTAGGAGTCAGCATCTTCGATGTGAAGGGTCCTAGTATTCTTCATGTTTTAGAAACTAGGAGCTCCACGAATAGGTGGTCCTAAGACCTTCAATACCTCTGCTATGCCTAGCATTTGTTTTGGCAAAGCCGAAATTGATGGGTTGGTGATACACTTCCCCAACTCTCTGATTGGCTTGTAAGTAGCACTGGAGAACGAAGGAGGGACGTTGCGGTGCCGAGGAGAGGTCCACTTCTAGCCGTAAAAGTGTAAAGATGTTAAATTCCCTTTCTTCCTCTTGTAGATTCCACCCGATGACTTGGTTGTCACCATCTTTCATCGAATAGCTGCTACCAAAGATACTGCCAGCCACAGCACCACTGCGGCTTCAAAGTCACATGTGCCCGGTGTACATTCTAGCATGAGAAGTCTGAAGGTGCGCTGCCCAGTGGTGGATGAAAGCATCGACGTTTGCCTTGTGGACGCCACAGGCAAGCAGCTGATCAGTGGTGTTGTGGAGCTGCTTGATGTGGTGAGTGTCGACTGGCACGGGGTGCTGCAACGAATTGAGGCCTAACATGCTTACCCTAACTGCTGCGTCCTTTTTTGACCCTCACTTTCACTTCACCTATCCTTCCATCTGTTGCGAGTTTGTCCCCCAACTCTTCATCCCCTCAGACTCGTCCAGCCTACTTACTTACTTACTAGTTAAGTATAACTCTCCGCTTTTTTGATGATAGGTTCGTGGGGCCTTTGACTGGCGTTTGGCGGCGAATCTGCGACTGATGCACTCAGGGACGGAGCTGACCTGCGACTCGACGGTGAATGTGCTCAATCTGGCTGGGCAGGAGTTGTGTTTGTTGTGAAGAAGACTTTCAGTGGCGATTTTTCCCTTGGTATTTTAATGTCCATGTATTTGGTTTTAAGAAAAACAATCTCCCCTCGCCTCCGCTAGGAAGAGGGGGAGAATGGTGATGTTCAGAGGGCTTTTTTTGAGCCATGGATGTCCCAATTTTGCCAAGACTTGGAGGTTGTTTAAGGTGCTGGGTATCACCGAGGTAACCCTTCAACCAGTTTGGGCGAAGTTCGGTGGTGGTAGACATCATGCAGCACACTTGGACACACGCGCCCCAGCGTTTCATCTTTGGGACGGAGTAGCGAATGAATGTGGATGGTTGTGTTTACATTTCCAGGAGAGGAAACTGTTTTCTACGGAGCTTCCTGACGGTGGGATGTAGCTCGGAGAAGTGCGTTGGCTCGAGCGTTCTACGGATTGGTTAGGAGGAGGGAAGGGACATTCCTACTCCTCATGCAGTCTCTCGGCTACAGTCATCCCCACATTGGGCATTATGCTCCAGCCACCTTCACAGCCCTCAAGGTGCCTGTGCTTTCTCTCCCATTAGTCCCGTTCCTAAAAGTATGGCCTATGGTTTTTTAATACCAAATTTCGTCGCCCATGGTTGGAATTATGGTCGTGTTGGGTTTGTGGTTAACTCCATCAATTCCTTTATCACAATTTGATTGGTGCCTTGGCTCGACTTTTGTGGGCCCCGGTCCACTGTCATTGAACCATTTGTGTTGAGGGCTCCCTTCCTGGCCATGGACACCGAAAATCTTCCTCAGTCCTCTTGGCTGTTTACCTTCGGTAATAATCCTTCTGCTTATCCCTTAATGTTATTGTCTTTTTTAATGTCTTCGCATTTTCATTTTTACTATGTTTAGGGGGACAGGAGGGCCCACGCAATAGTGTCGTCAGATGAGGGGTCCTGTTTGTTCAGATGAGATGTCCGGAGACCGGAGTCTACCCTGAAGCCGTGAAGTGCCACAGTACTGCGCTGGTAGGGTATCAGACAAACCCGAAGACCAGGTTGCAGAGCGTACCGGAGTTCAACACAATATAGAGCTATTGTCGACCATTGTTGGACCCCAAAAACCAGTATTTATTGCTGTTTTGCAGAAATAGAAAAGATAGGTGTGATGATCAAAAGGACGGTAACTGGATGGAAGAGAGCAGCGGCCGGTCCTACTCGAGATTGTTCGGTCACCACAGCATGATTCCGTTGAACTCAGTCAGGAAAGCGAATGCTTGTGGAGCTTGTTTGGCTCTCTGGTGCCCCTCTAAAATTATGCTACGAATGAATATCCCAGAAACGGTGCCAACGAATCAAATAACGGTTTGGAGCTCATAAATGTGCATTCATTACTGTGGCTAACACCTTACCTGCCAACGTCACAAATACGTGACGCAAGTGCTTTAACAAATCAGAGCGGATAATCACGTCAAATTTTTGTCTCAAAGAAACCGGTTGAATTGGCAAGATTCATGTGGATAATAATTGCAGTTGGTCGGTTTCTATGATCACATCACAGCTATCCCTTTAGGCTGGGTGTGACGTGAAATAATGATCCCCTTCGTTTCGTGCTCCGCAGTGTTCGGCACCGCAGATGTTCGTTGTTCCTTGACAAACGCACAGCCGTCCACAATAAATTAAAAAGGAAGATCACGATTCACACCACTTGCGTCCTCCTTATCCTGTGCACATTCCTTCCCCAACTGGCCGGGACAACAAACTACAAACGCAAGCAATAGGTCCATACACATGCACGGTGTACTACAAACCACGACAACTTCAGTCAATGGCATGAGTAGATGCCAATGAGCAAGAAATCAACCCTGTCGGCATTTCGTGTTTACCAGCGCTAAGTGAGAGCATTTCAACAACCAACAGTTGCAGAAGTAGCTTACACCTTCATATAACATCTACACTAACGGTGAGGAGGCAGACCTCATCCAAATGGCTGCTTTCAAAACACGTAACCCAATGTCATGCAAATACATATGCAGTCACGCACATTTATAATACGGCGGGTTTCCTCTTACAGATGGAGGCGCATTCCTCATTCGCATTGACGACTCGTCCTTTCCACCTACCACGTCACAAACACAGGAATTACCGCACCACATCACACCACACTTTGCGGAATATCAACAGTTTCAGCGAAGATTCATTAGTGAAAACCAAAATGTGCTTCGCCATCGCCACGGCCTCGACAACACACGCGTCCTTTGCAAACTCGCAGAGAACACAACCAGTACACCGCATTGCACACTTGGCTCCATTTTCACACGTCGAATTTGAGTTCCTCTCCACACATCCAGCAGCTGCACCAACAACCCCAGACCCGATTAACATCCCTGCACCTGTGAAAACACTATGTGATATAAAGAAACAATTTCAGTCATGGTGCAATCCTGCGACAATCTTACCAAGCAAATTAGTAGATTGTCCTGGAACGTACGTCGCCGTATCGTTTGTAGGAAAACAATTACCACCTCGGCTTGCGTTTGTTCAAATCACGATTGCTAGCGTTGCAGGAGATGTGATTCGCTTTATTGACAGAGAAGGGAACATTCAAGTACGCTATGCCTGCGGAGGGTGCTGCAGCTGCATTCGGTACATTCTATAACCATGGACGGTGTATCAAATAGAATAATACAGAAAGAATATTGGGAAGATTGGTAACCTACAACACACAAACCAAGACCGTTAGGGCTCACAAAACAAAACACCAATACAGAAAATGAAGTCTATTCTTACTCGCTCAAGGTACGGAATTACAGCGAGGCCCAATTTTGAGCATATTCTTCTTCAAATAGTTCTCGAAGCACACCAAATTCAACAGCACAAACAAACATATTCGAGTCCACAGCAGGTTTTAAACGACTCTAAACATGGAGCATAGTCAAGGTTAACAAATTTTCCCATTATATTTCAAATCGTCCCTGTCTAGCTGAAATTGCGGCGCTACTATAATCACCAAATTACTCAATGGCGACAGACGATCCACACAAGGAAAACTAAAGAAGTCAAGGTTGACAGTAGAAAGAAACAAAAAAACCTTTAATTTTTTAGAAAGAAATTGGGATTAAAATGGGCTAGGCCTAACTCAAGTGTCAAAATGAATATAACTAAAAAGTATTAACAGAAAAAGGTGAAAAAGAAATAGTTTGCACACATAAATATAGAGGAAAGAAAATAAATCACTGAAAAGGAAAACGGACAACATAGCAAAAGTAAAAGAATAAAGAGTTTGTTTGCCCCAATACGTGTGCAAGGAACTTTGTAAGAGGGATGGAGGCTAATATCGCATATTCGCATGTAAGTAGGACATGGAATGAACCCGCTATCATTCCCTGGCGTCATCGCAAATGTGACAGTGGTTCAACACACCTACCACTCTTTGGCATTTGAGAGTGAGACAAATGTTACGTGTGGTGATCTCGAGCAGTGGTCCTCAAAACGTACATTTTTTTTCTACCCAATGCAATTTGATGGCAGGTGTTTTCATTAAATAAACGCATTATTATTTCCTATTAGTTAACAAATTGGCATTGTCGACTGTTTGTTTCAGTGTGGTATGCAAAGATGTCTGAAGCCCAATAAAGTGGTAGTGATATATGGTGTTGCAATGAGACTAACACCAGGTAGATGCCCTCACACAGCCTTAATGCATTCAAATCTCTCATTAGTGTAAAGAGTGGAAGAGCGGGAGCATTTCAATTCTAATGATGTAGTAGTGATGCACGATGTCTCAGGAGTGCTAACACCATGGTGTCGGGTTTTTCCCAACAGCCCTCATCCTTTATTAATTGCTCAGTGCCCAACTGGTGCATAAGAGCCCACACACAGGAGTTGCACACCTCTAATTTCATTACTCTCTCCATTCACATCCACATTTGGCTGTCGCCATTCTCTTACCTCGTGGGCAGCAACCGCACCCTTCTGTCGGCTAGGTGATACTAATTGAATTACACATTCTCTGTGAGCGCACTCACCTCTCGTGTGGATCATTTCAACGTGGATTGTGTTTAACACCACCGTCAGGTTGGAGGCAACGCCCCAACCGGTGCAGAGGCAGATGAGGCAAATAGAAAATTCAGTGTCTGTCCACACTACTACGCATTGAATACATTTAGCCACAACTGGCTGTGTCCACCGCTGTTTCCACAAGTAGCAATGTTGGGTTTATTTGTTATTATGCTATGCTTATAACTGCTTGGCATAATTTTTATTTCCTCTAACCCCACCTCACCCACTTGCATAAAACTCGCATGTCAAGTGGATGCTTTTCAGACTGGAGGCAAGTAGGCGCGAATGAGAAATGGAAGGAAGCAATCTTCCTGTTGCAAGCACATTAGCTTCCGTCCAGTCGTTCACTTGTGACTAAGATCCTTGCGTGCTCCAAATCGTTCACGTGGAACAGTGACTTCCATGTAAAATTTGCCAGTGAGTTGTCATCCTACAAAGTGCATAACATTTTTGTAATAATTTAATCTTCTTCATTTCTGACTAGAAGCACAACATTTACCCCCTCGGTGGGCGAAAATTCATACGCATCGCACCCGCGCCAACCGGATGCTGCAAGAGAAATTGAATAGTTTTAAGTTGGCACACTGAGTGCTTTGCTCCTTGAAACTGTTGAAACAAAAACCCACATAACATTATCAATCTGTTGCCGAATGTGACAAGCGATGTGAAAGGCGTGCACTGCTTATCTACTCCATGAAGGCAAGTCCACTGAGGAGCTGTGGGTGGTTCAACTGACGTCAGGGGGAGACATTCAACGGTGATCTTCTTTCCCAAATGATCGCCTCCAGCAACAATTACGCATCCCCTGAAGTGGGCTACCCCTGGACGAAAGCGTCCCTCTAGCATTGGGTTGAGTTTAATCCATCGCCATCCGCTCTCACCCGAAGGATCTTCTACCAACATTTCAGCAGAACGATTTTCTCCAATATAGCCACCAACAAGACGATTCCGATGTGTGGGATATTTAAGGCCGAAGCATTACGACGAGGTGATGGCACATCTGGGAGTCGAGTGAACCTAAACTGGGTAACCAAGCTTCATCAAACATACTCGCCGGTGGTGGTGTCCAATTTTTCGCAAGTAGAAACATCGTCCCCTTCTGAGACGCCACCAAAAATGAAGATTGATTCATTTCTCGCCACGGCAGAATAGAACCACCGTTTCTGCCCTTTGAAAGGGAATGCGGAAACGCGGCCATTTCGGTAATTCACGGACCAAAAAGTACTTCCGGCATTCAAATAATTGAAGGCATAATAATTGCCTAGAAGGTAGGGAAATAAAACCACATCTTTAATTTACCATTCAGCACAGTCGATGTATCATGGTCTGGAACTTCAACTTTAAACGATTCGTCCGGTTGCAACTGCGGCACAGACTTCAAAATCCACAATTCCGAAGTTGCATCCCTTCCGGTGATCATAAGCACCTCCCTAGGCATTTGCAAAGAATCACACAGTGCGGGCGTACAGGGCGCCATTGAGGTTGTTATGGCAATGGTAATTCTGCGGTGTCACATCATGCAAATGTAAGAACTTATCGAATCGGTTACTAGGATTTGGAAAGAGTGGTCAAGCTGTTAGCAAAAACAGTTTACGTACCTGCAACTTGGTGGGGGATTGGAGGATGAGTGAGGCATTCGCTTGCTGAAGAATTGTAGTGTGAAGTGAGAGTGCGATGGAGTGCCTTTTATGCTGAGCACAAGACGCGTGGGAGTGGATGAATAACGCCCACGAAGTTGTCGTGGCTTGCGTTGTGGTGCCAATGAGCGGCCTTGAGGGGGGCGAGAGGAGGGGTGTGGTGCGTGGATTTTGTTTTGCTTGCAGCTAAATACAGTGTTTAGGTTATCGTTTCAACTGCTCGTCTTGGTTGCACAGGCATTTAGAGCTGCGCATTTGCATTGCCTTCGAGTAATGCCAGTTCACCGCATCCCGTCTGTGACTGGGTGCTCCTCTTTTGGCAGCCCAACACCAGCCCAATCCGCGTTGTCTTCGGCATCCAGATTGGATGCTTCGTGATGGGCGTTTAGGTGATGAAGGGAAAGCACCAGCTTTACGAATGTAGGAATTCGTGATGACCCTCAGTAGAATGGTTGGAAATGCGCCTCGGCTGATGCTTCTGCTCACTGTTGTGCAGGAATGCCTGCAACAACAACTAAGGTGGCATTACGTGTGGCTGTAGCTCACCCAGAAATGCTTGCTGCTGAGCTGAATACGCTGCGTGTGTTATGGAGGCCGTTGGTTGTTAAGCTGACACACACACACACATGAAATTGGTGAATGAAGGCTTAAGGGTGATTGTGCCAAATCATTTTCCTGGCAATTTGAATCATTAAATCGCCCCTGCTATTTCTCTCTTGACTTCCTTTCCTCATTCACTTACCTTACGATTATTCCACAGACTTTAACGCCACTTCTCTGTAATTGATTGCTTCAAGCTCGGTCTCCACGACTCTCTTCAAAGTTTTCTCATTTGGCCTTTAGCCTATCATCCAGCGACCTGGCAGAGAATGCACCAAACATTCCTGTTTCTCATGAGCTAAGCAATTTTACATTCTCTGTGAGCGCTTTTCTGACATCCATAAACATGGCTCTGAGCGCTGGAGTACTCTCTGTTCTGTCTCAAAGCTAATTGTGGTACTCATTTGAAGGTCTTTGCCACCTCACTTATAATACTTCGCAATGTCAATAACTGGCGTTCAGTTTATTATAGGGGAGGAAAAGTGGTAACGATTTTAGAATCTTACCTTCTTAGGTTAAGAAATTGACAAGAAGAAGTAATCAAGAAAAAACTACGACTTGAACGGTGGGTTGTACTTGATTAGGCGATGAACAACTCTACCATCAAAATGGAAGGTAGAGAAAAGTAGGCCCGCATCATCAAAAACTAAGTAATTTTACGTCCCTAACATTTGAGTCTTCAATTTTTTACCCTACTATTGAAGCAAATAAGCAAATGATAGATGAGAATGCAATTCTGCCATGTTTAATTACTATCTAAATCAACAAGACGGTCTTCTCTGCCAAATCCACCAACATGTGCCCGTCATTTTTTTTATTTCGGGGGTAAAAACTAATTATTTTTATTTAAAACGTGCAACGTTTGTCGCATAATCATGCCTGTAATGATGCAGGATTTCACTCACCTACGAATATTCAACAATGATATTATAATGGATTCGGTGTGTTATTGCCTCTTGACTACTCTGAGTGCGATCTCGATGGTGAACGTGTTTACGCACGTCAACTGCAAAGGTGTTTGCTAAAGCACAGTCGCTCAAATGACTTAGGTAGTGTGCGTCAAGACGGGGAGTAATCCGGTCAAAAAGTGATGGTTCTTGTGCAATTAAGGAATTCGTTTATCCATGTCAATCTGCAGACACCCATCCAAACTGTCCTTCGACGGCTAATCTAAGGCTACACATCGCACGAATGACGAACAAGATGGATGTTCGCTTGACCAGCTTGTTGAAGTCCAGAGCTGGTGTTCTGTGTCGCGCTGAGCTGACGTGTGAATTCTGCCAAAATGAAGTGCGACTATGGTGACACTGTGGCGATGTTTAAAACGGTTGATTAGCTGAATGCACCTGGTTGGTGTAGAGACGGGTAGGAGGAAAGGAAGAGTGACATCTCATGCTGCCCGCAAGTGTAAATAGGCTACATCAAAGTAGGGCGTGGGTGCTATACTCAATCCACCTCATTGCGGCCTCTGAGACGATTTCATCGTCAAAATGGTGACGCATCGAATTACTGCCACCAATTATCACCAGTAAGAATGTCAAATTCCTCTCCAACAAAGCAAACAAACAAGGTGAAACACAAGTGGAGTTAAATTCTTTCCAAGCCATCGTAGTCGGCCGGTCAGTATGTCAGAGTGCCACATTCATGAGGCAGCAGGTGCTCCTTCCTTTTTGCTGAGAAATAGTCCAACGCTAGTCAAAATGTTTTGCCATGGAAAGATGAACAGTTTCTCAAAAATAGGCGTCGCATTACAGCTGGCGCGGGGAGAGGAAGGGAGTGGTGATAGCAGAATCCATCATCCGGAAGTGGTTAATTAATCACTCACCGAGATGTGCCATATTGAGGAGGATCGTCGCTTCTGCATCACCACAAATTCGGTGTCGTTGTCAACACTTCGAAGACACCGCTCCGTGTGTTGATGACTACGCTTTGTTTATGTGTGGCTGTGGTGCACCGCAGACGTAATCATCCACTGGGAGTGTTTACATTACCCTGCCTACAAGATACCGCAGAACTGCCTCAGAAAGAGTCAGGACAAGCCAATGAGTTAGGAGACCACGCGACACCTCATAGCTCCGGAGAAATATACCCTGTGCAGCAACAGCAGCTTGGGGGCTTTTCGGTGGCTCAAGTAGAGCCGCAGCCCCAAACACGCAGTCGCCCACCCCTCGATGAAACTTCTGGTTTCTTCCTCTCTTCTTATTTTGTAAGGATACAATGGTAACCACGCAGTCCCATTCGTAATGGAATGCATCAGTGTGGAAGACAAAAGAGTGGTCCAAAAGTCGCATTTACGGAGAGCATGTGCCTTGTTAAAAAGGAGCTACTGAGTGTTGCCGATTGTTTGCATTGACGTGCAAGATTCCACCACGATCGCATTGGCGGGTTGTTGAGGTTTAGGACCTGTGAACAATTCAAGGGAGGAAACTGGAACACTTAAGCTTTTACTGACTTGCGGTGATACGGCTCTCATTAATAATATAAGGAACAAATCGTAACAATAAGTTCGTCTTCTCTGAAAAGTTTGTTGATTATTTGTGTTGCCGCGTAATCATGCCCGCCAATCAGCATTGATGACCTCCAGGCTGACCAATCACCACACCGCGTGCCTCACTTGCTCATTTATAGGTCACATCTGAGTGGAGGAATTTGTGGCCAGAAAAGAAGGTCTTTACCAGGCAAATAAATGCAAATCCTTCAGGCGTATCAAAAAGTTTTGCCATGAATGGAGAGGCCTAATTTAGCAGATTGGCTTTTGACCCCGAGGCCAGTCAATGATTGCGGTTTCCTAATTCTCTCCGCTAGTACCCATCCAAATCGATCCATTGTAAAGGCTTTAGGAGATATCCTACCTCATTTCATTCTTTTCTACTTTAATTAGCTTGGAGAAAATTGACAATAACACAATAACAATAAAACAAGAAGTGAGTTTAGTAAATTGAAAAGTAGAGTAATTACGAAGGCTTGCACATACGTTGAAGGCGTAAGGTTAAAATTAGTAGATTTGAGACGGTTTAGGAGGCCTAGTTATTCTAAGTAAAAACTATTACTGAAGATGATATGCTGAAACAAATTACTACTGTTTCCTAGGTAAGTAATCTAATTTTGGCTTTGAGTGTTGAGATCCTAGTGGGCCATTCCTATCAGCATCAGAAACAGGGCAAGTGGAGTGATCTGTGGTAAGGGTATCATGTAATTACTGGTATGACACCGCGGGAACTCTCCAGGTGACAAGTCAGCTGCATGTACAACCACGGATAATCAGAATTAATCCACGCATCAGAGATGTGGTGGCTATGCCCACGGTCCCAAAAATGTTAGTGTTCCGATTCCTCAAATGTTTCGCCTTCCGTGCCTAACTTCGGAATTGCCCGCTACTTCGTGGAGGCACTGTAAATGCGCCAGTGAGTGATGTATGGAGTGCGTGTTTTCAGTGCACAGTTTCAGGAGGCGTCATGAGCCACCATTTGAAAGTCCGTCTCTTGACTACTCTGAGTGGGATCTCGATGGTGAACGTGTTTACCCACGTCAACTGCAGAGGTGTTTCCTGAAGCACGGTCGCTCAAATGACGTAAGTAGTGTGCGTCAGTGCCGGCTTATTTTGTCAAAATGGGAAGATATCCGGTCTGAAAGTGATCGTCCTTGCACCAAATGAGTCGAGAAATATGCATTCCAGGACTTCATTCACCTACAAATATTCAACAATGATGCAATAATGGATTCGGTGTGTTATTGACGCAAATTACAGCTCTCCCCGTTAACTTGTTGTTGTCTTCAAGGCGAGAAGGCCTCGTCCTGCCCAACTTGGTTGCCAAATTCATCATATGGAAGGCTTTTAAGTAAGACAAATTTGTACTCTCAATTTGGTGACTCCGATGCGCCGTGTAGATGGGATTTGTGATTATTGGGGGAGGTGTGGCTGGGATCACAGCTCAGCTCAGCTGAGTTCAGTTAGGGTCAGGCCAGGTCACGTCAGCTGAACTCGGCCCAGATGCGTGTACCACATGCCACGTGGGTTGTGAGAAGCTAGCCTTCGTGTGTCCTAGACTGAATCTACGTTGCCAACCCGGCAATGGGCCTGCTTACCAAAGGGAAATCAATCTGCTCACCCACACAGGCATCCCCTCACTGGCTCACTCCAACCACCCTACTGAAATGCCTAGTTTTTGCAGCCACTTATTTATTCACTTTCCTCCTTATCTACACACCCACCAGTTCACTGAGCGACCTGCTGTTAAGGCCTCCTCTGCACACATTTGTTGTCTTTGTGGTGTACTTCATCACTCCTTCTTGTCGTCCCTGCATCGCACTTGGCGTGCTGTCTGCTCTCCACTCGTAGCTCTGTCAGCATTAGGGTATCGTTGGATGGTTGCATCGAAACCACTCAGCGAGGTAGAGGGAGGGAAATGGTGAATGGCACCTCCACATTGAGTGACCGCATGCTGACAGAGATGGATTTGGGCTTGCAGGACACACGACCTCTTACCTCTTGCCACATTGATGTAATGCTGACGCAGGAATGTGCTTGCCTAACATACCCGGTGCAATCGACTTCCACGACTAACTTGCTGTTGACGCCATCCACAAGGGCTAACTTCAACACCACCGTGGCACCATGACAGTCTTGTTAGACACCAACAGGAATGGCATGGCACGACAAAGCACTCCTCCGTTACCACTCCTTGCATTTCCAGCTTTTCACGCAGCTCTAACCTCCCTCAAATCGCTTCACCCTCCCTCCACTAGTCCTCCTTGATAAGTTTGGACGTCTCTTCTCCACTCAAGGCAAACACCAACCAAGCGATGCTATGACAAGGCACGAGATAGCCCGTTGACAGGTCCCGTATTTCGTCAAATGAGATGACACACACCACGACTACAGAAGCGCGTCTCGTTCCCAAGTCACTTTCTCCCCATCGTGCATCACCCCAGCAGGTGCGTTGTGATTGGTCACAGGAGAGGGACAATGAGATGGCACGGCGCTCAAACTCTCTGGCGAGGTAGAATCACGAAATACAGGAGGAGGACAGGCGGGGCACAAGGCGATGCCGACAGACAGGTAAACATGGAGTCACCTTCAAACTCGACTGGAGGCCATTCTGTAGGCCTGGATTCAGTCTGTGGCCAAATCTTCAAGGACGTCCTCGCTGCCATAAAGGAGCAAGGTAATGTAATGCACTATTAATACACTTCTTGGCAGTCTTGTTAGTTTTATTTCATTTGAAGTGTTACAAGAAACGCACTCATGGTGTTGCCTGGCATCAGCCTTACCTGGAAAGAGAGTTAAAACCCTGGTTGTTGCACATCTGTGGTAATTTCTATCCGGCCCTGAAAGTAGCGGTGGCTTAGTTCGGAGAGCGAGGAGGTGGTAGTCTATGGACGGATCAAAATTTGCTTCTTGCCATATATTTGAAAATTGCTTCCTTTTCGTCAGAATTAGTTTTATTGCATGCGCTATCAAGTGTCTATCATGGGTTCAAATAATATACTCACTATTAATCAATTAAACACTTTATATTTTACTTCAGTCCTGACAATATCTTGTACATATTTTACTTATTTAGATAGATTCGTTTCTTTAGATGCCCTTTAAAATTTATAAATCGGACAGCTAAAAGGGGAGTTCAAGACTTCGGTGAATGCTCTCATTCCTTTTTTTCCTTTTCTTCGTGTAGAATAGGAATACATCAAAATGATACATTTTGTTATCACTTAAGATAATGAAAAAAGGCTTTCTTTGAGTAATCAAATACCCTGGAGCTAGGGGTGATAAAATCGGCTCGTTAACGAGGCAAATGCAGGGAGGAAACTCGTGGTCATTTGCTGCGAACGACCGTCTCCACTTGATGTTGGTAAAATGATGGGAGACTGCGCTGATGTCTCCACCGACTGGGGTGTCTCATGAACTGCTAGGTGATGAGAGTGTGCCCCTCCTCCGGACAGTAGGTTTTCTTAGACTACTCGCTGACTGAGACGAGAAGGTGAGTCGAGCGAACGCATCATCAGAGACCCCCGAGAGAGACACCAATCGCTGCACTCCATTGCAGCACAGAGGGAATAGTTTACCCGTCCGGATTGCGTCGATTTGTTTAAGAAAAACTCCTCCAGGGAGAACATCTTGAATTGTAAAAAGCCTCCTTGTTCTGCCCGTTCGACACCACGAGGCCTTACGTTCAGTGCGGCGCTAACTTGTGGGAGGGCCCTGCGTCGCACTTTGCAACAGGAAGGCGGAGAGGAAGGAGGAAGGGGGGGGGGGAAGGCAGTGTCTTACCCTCCACCCCTAATGGTACACTTTCAAGCTTAAAGCCATTAGCCATGTTTATGGATGTCAGCTTCAGACGACCAAGTAATTGCATACGAAACAGGGTAGTGAGTTGGGAATAGAGGGGAGGCAAAAACGAAGGGCGCTAAGCCTAGGACAAGGTGCTGGGACCAGGAAAACAGGATTTTTAGAGATAGGTGATTCACAGAGCCCAATTGCAGTTTTATTAAAAAAATAACGCCAAACTCCAATGAGAATTAACAATCCATAGAGGATGTTTTAGAAAAGTACCCTATGCTTATCTTTTTTTGTTAAAAACCCGCAGCGTCAAGTGGTGGTCGGCCATTTTTAAAAAAGTCGCGATGTACAATGATGGGCACAAAGACTATGAAGAGGTTTTAAAGTTAGTTGGCGCTTATTTAGAAAATTCAAGCATTAAATAATTTTAGAAAGGGATGTATATTTAAATCTTTAAATTTATTTGGGTTTTTCAAACAATATGTTCATCATTTTAAATATGATGTATCCTGTCACAATTCCCAGACATTATTTACGGCTCAAATAAAAATAAAATTCATTGTCATAAAATAGTAAATTAACTTGGTTTCTCAAAATAATCTTAAATAGTGGGAGACCTAAAAGAGCATGAGGTGGATAACCATTCCTCCAAGGCTCGAAATATCTGCGGCAGGTATTTCTAAAAAAAGAAGTCGCTGAAGCGATTTATGCTTTTTGGTTATTTGTGACTATTTTTTATTGCGTAAAAACTTTGCCTAAGTGCTTTAAGGAAACAAAATAAACTTCTCAATTTGCCTAACGTTAGGAAGACCTAATTTGAAGGATTTTTTAAAGTCTCGAAAGATAAGGGATTTGTACTTCCACAAGTTCAAAAAGCTTATTCAGTTTTGGATGTCGAGGATTTTTCCAGAGTTATTTTTATAAATTCCCAAACCTTTGGAGAAAACCGGATTTACTGTAGTGACGGATAATTTAAACAAATTCCAAATTCGAGAGTAAAATTTTCGAATTTTCTCAAACGTTTGAAATAGGACTCATATTTCTTAAATCTCCTTTAAAGAAAATTACTTTTTATAATAAATAAACCCCTTAGAGACTTGAAGTCGATGTCAACGAGGAGACGCCTTGTGCTTCCTTGATTGCTTTGCCCCTTTCCCCCTCCCCCTAAGAAAACGTTTATTGCCACCCACGGCGTAATCATTTTCCCATCTGTCTTTGGTCAAAATGCCAATCAATCACTGCTTACTTTCACTTCAAACTCTGCACTTGATTACACTTTTTGCTGGGCCTTATGGGAAATACTTCACATTACATTAATCGACTGGCCGACAGGGTTATTTCAGGGTGGGTAAAGATGGAGGTGCGAGGACAGATCCCATTATCTATCCTATCTATCACCCCACCACCGTCTTAGACTCAACTCATTACAGCTGAACTCACCATCTTTAACTACTGGCAGGATAGCTTGAGTGGGTGTAGATATCTGTCAGAGGGAAGTGACTCCTCACCCCCACCCCCCACTCTTCCCGAGTCATTATTCAGTAAAAAGATGGAAACGTCTTTCCTCAATGCTCTGAGCGGAGAATGGACCGTGGCCTCGAGTTGTGTCAGATCCAATCGACTACCAAGATACCTCATCAGTACTTGTTCACGTGCCTTTATAAACCTACCGTGGGGATTTCATCACCCAAGCTAGCAATGAAGAACTGTTTAGGTTTCCTGGAGCATAAAAAGGAAACTTTAGGAATTATTTGTCGTACAAACAATCCTTGTTGCCTGAAAAATGGTGATTCGACATCGATATGTGGTTGGTCTTGCGCACAGTTTGACATTTTGGACATTTTCTTTCTAAAGTCGTTCTATTACTACATCTGAAACACCAAGGGTGATTTAACTCTTCCCCTGGACGCATTAATTTACTACTTCTCAGATCCATTGCCAGCTGTCACGCATGCAGCCGTGTTTGGATCCTGCCATGATGTCATCTAGATAGTTGGGTGATGATTTTTTGAGAAAGGCGGTCTACCAATGGCAACAGCGTATACGCAGCCGGAAGAGGATGCCTGCGTGTATGTCCGCTTGTGGGCCAAAGAAAGACTTGTCACTTAACTTTACAAATAAAGACTCCTAACACCACTTATTTTTAATTGTCATCTTCGATTTCAGGAGGCACAGAATACTGTCCCGCGGTGTACGACGGCGTGATGTGCTGGCCTCCTGCATTATCGGGGACAACAGTCCGCCTCTCTTGTCCAGCCTTTTTTGAAGGAGCAACTTACAATGCATTGTGTAAGTCCGCTTGTTATCCCCTGCTTCAAGTAATCACTTTAGTTGCCAGTGGACTTAAGGGTGGTAGCCACATTTAAAGCAATCTGTCGATCAAAAGTGAATGGTTGGCACAGATCGGGCCAAGTTTATTTTTTTTTAAAAACCACAAAATTCCACTGGCGGTTATGCTTGCTGTTAGTGGTGAGGAAATTGTAGACTGCGTAACTCCATAAATATTCAAGGTGGGGCTATTCCGAACAGCAGGTAGGAATTTTCTTTATAGACGAGAAACCGTTATGGCTAATGTTTGTAAAATACTTGTATTACTTGAAGCTCCTACGTGTGCTTTCATTAAAAGGCAAGTTTTCTTTCCCAACCATTTTTTAAGCAAATGCTCACTACCAATGTGGCGCAGTTTCCAAGATAACCATATCCCAACATGTTTAACCTATCACACTTGGATGACAATGTTGACACTTATTTCTATGTACAGTGCGTCACGACATAAGATGTGGGGATTTTGCCTTCTTCCACCGGTTGACTAGGTCCAAGTGTCGTAGTAGGCTAATTTTGTCTAGCATAATTTCCAGTTGTCCTTGAATCACATCTACCGGTTTTAACATGCATCGAATGTTATGGCGGCGAGCTTAAAGTAAAGAGAAAGGTGGTGGATTACACAAAAAGGAGTAATCTTCTCTAGTCGCTGTTAATCATATCTTGTTAGTGCTGTGGGATATACCGGAAAACCCGTCGAACACTTTTGGCATTTCATTTTTTCCCAAACAGTACAGAAGCTTCCTTCTAAAAGAGAAAATTTTCCATTAAAAACAAATCTTACTCAAAAGTTTGCTTACTATTAAAAGATTCAGGGCGAAGTTTCCCCCACGTTTGTAGCCGGTCGCACCGCTACGGCGGACAATTTATTACCGAACAACCGTGTCGACTTGTTCGTAGCGCTCACGCAGTTAAAGGGACTACCAGAGCACCACACTTGTGTTGAATTAGACTAATTTTCTATACTTTTACTCAACAAAGAATTTAAAAAGGACATGAAATTCTCAAAAGACCACGTTATAATATAGTGGGGACTCTTGCTTTTTCTTCAAGAAAATAAAGAAGCTCCAAAAAGATATCGAACTTTGAATAACTCTAACTACTTCGATTTTTGACAAACATTTTGGGTGAAAAGATCAAAATGACCGCGTTACTTGGATGAAGAAAGTTTTCCTTGATTAGATCATTAAATTTCTTGAAGGTCATCTTGTTATTTTAAATTATTAGCGGGACTAAAAGAAGTAGTGAACATTAAAGTTTAGCCCTTAGAAATTAATTTTTGCAATGACACACAAGAAAAATTCAGTTGAATTTTCAATTTAATTTTAAATTGCAAATCATAAGAATGCCTATGAATAGAGAGAAAGGTTAAAGTATGAAGAAAACTATTCAGCTAGAAAACTTTTGCTTGAATTCCAGTTTTACAAAGTTAATTTTATTTCTTCAAATAAATATTTAATAAGCTGTTAGGGGTATGTGAAGAAGACTTAAAATAACTTTTGTGAAACAGATGAAAGACTAAATAGTTCACGCGATATTAGAACCAGTGGACTCTTGCAGCGCTGTAGGCATACGTGACAGTACACCTCTATTTGACCCTGCATGCATGCAGCCTAAATGATGAAACCGAGGCCGATAGGGGTTTGCAGCTCACCGAGACCTCTTGAATGGCAAGAAGACGTGATAATTACCCAGAATATGCGTAACTCTACTATTAAATTAGGTTTAAGGCTACTGTCATGGCCTGGCAGCCCACCCTCCTGGAGCACCTTAGTGGTCCCTCCACAAAAACCGGTAATTAAGCACACGAATAAAGTAAATCAGGATAACAGATTTAAGAAGACAATTAAGCACCCAATCTCGAAGTGTATTGACAAAATGTTATTAGAAATAAGTTTGGTCTAACAACAAATAACAATTTGTCAGTCGTCTCGATCCTGGCCAGAATTGCACAATAAGAGGGTCGGAAAATGGGTCCTTGGTTTGACAAGTTTAGTAAAAAAACGGTATGACATACACAACCACTGTAACTTGTATTTTCAAATTTGCCTGAAAACTGGTACACAATTGGTGGACTTCAATAAAAGAAATATATTCGACTGTTTGCTAAGTATACTAACAACAATTTCTCCCTCCTGAAGTACACTTCTTCCAACACACACTAGCATTGCATCCTCACCGGAGCATCCCCCAAATGGTGGAGCAGAATCAAGTTGGTCTAGTTTACTCAAAACAAGGTCTCGCTCTCCCCATTTCCCGAGACGTCGCGTTCCACACCTCTCTATGAAACTGGGTGCACCAAATCCTGCAGCAGTGCTGATCGCAGGTGGCAAAACTCCTCCTAAGTCCTCATTCCATTCCCACTGCTTAGAGTGGGTTAGCTGAGGGGTGGACAATAAAACGCAACCACTTCACCGCCATTCCACATCCTTCCAACCACACCCAATCGCATCTCCTCCACTCTCCCTCACCTACACCGCCCCAGTCATACCACTCAGTGCTCTGATCTCCCTTATTCACACCACAGGCAACAACTTCATTTCGTGCATTTCACATGACTTCACCAGGGCGAATCTCCCTCAACCAACTCTCCAAACCACCGCCTCTTGGCACCTCTCCACATCGCATGCGCAGACGTCACGTTCGGTCGCCTCTTCTTTCCCAAGAAGCACCTCCCTTCCTTCCCTGCACTGCTTCTTTCTCCCCACTTCGTCGTTACTTCATTTGTGCAAGCGTCGCTGCCCCTAGAGACCGACGCCGAATGCTTCCACTCCTCTCCCCCCCTCCCCCACCCCCTGCACCCTTCGTTCCGAGGACAACGCCAGACCAGTGAAGCTGGGCCTCCAAAACCAGCGAGCACGTAATACGCGAGTGGATGGTCGGAGTTGGGTGGTGCAATTCTGCTCCACCTGACAAAACCACCGCCCTTCCACTCTACCTCAATTCATCACGCCAAGGTGACTGCCTAGGCTGACGACAGCCATCGTGGAAGGGCATGCGTCCAACTGACATGGCAACGCATAGCACGCGAGTCGGCGCTTTGGATGGGAGAGGCTCCACATCCCTCCCAGTGACAGGCGACCTCAACTCAGTCCAAGATACCACCACTACAAACCTCTCTGCAACGTGACACGTGACAAGTGCGTGTCAGGTGTGAACTGACCCGAAAAGAAAATGGTGGTAGCGGTGGTTGCAGGCATCGTGACTGGTGACCAGAAAGCACTGGTGTGTCAGAGGACAGGAGGGGGGTGGTGGTGGTGGTGGTGGTGGTTATAGATAAGTCCACTCCTCATCCACCTCAAACTACCCTCACCTCCTTTCATGCAAAGCAACTGACATCAACTCGTCGCAAAAGAGAGACGTCAAGTCGTCGGGGCGAATGACAAGGATAGGCATTAACTCTCCAACAGTCCACAAAGATCCACCACTCCGGCCACACTTACATCGACTCGGACCTATTGAACCGTGCGGAAAGTCGAAAGCGTGAACGATTTGAGCTGTGTCGTCGTCGCGCATCAAACCAACTCGATTTGTCACCTCGTGTGTTGGTCACTTCCAGGTCGTTGGATGGGAAGGGGGGTGAAGAGTTCTTTGGTGCTTTCAGTCGGAAGATGAGGGCGTAGATGATGGCGATGAGGACGAGGGCGTTGCTTTAAAAAAATTTGCTGGAATGGTTCATGCCGGTAGGAGGGGTCAAAGGAGGAGCTTTGGGATCACTACTGGTGTAGACAATGCGCTCCATCACGCATAGCGATGGGACAGCTCCAAATGGAATTATATAATACCGTATTTCACTTTGATCTTGACAAACACGTTCCATTAATTGAAAATTTAAAATCGCATACAGATTAAATGAAAGCGTCAAAAATGCGAAAAACTACCACCAATAAATTTTGCTCGTGATTTCAACCTTCTCTTAATGCTTTTCTTAAAAAAGAGGGTAAAAAGCAAAAAATATGCACTTTAGCTCTCATTGCCTACAAAATATGTAAAATTTTGCCCTAAAAGGATGCATTAGGAGTTAATCACGTCTCTCTACTTTTTTACTTCTAAGCAGAAATCATAGCGTTTTCTCCACCCTTTGTCGGCTGTTTTAGCTCGCATTGAAACGGTAACCTAGACTGGAAGAGGACGAAATAGGGCGAGGGGAAGCAAAATATTGCACCAAATTTGCCTTTTTTTAGCCAACGCTTCGAGAACTTGTGAAGCCAATGGCACCTGGGCTAACCTGACCGACTACTCCGCGTGCATATTGAAGGAGGGCCTGACGGACAGAGGTGGAACGCTCTACCTTCAGGCAATATTCTGCAGTGGTTATTGTTTCTCCCTCCTCAGCCTCCTCATTGCGCTTCTAATTTTTCAGCATTTCAGGTGAGTTTTTGATTGACAGAGTGGAAAACAAGTGAAAGAGTGATGCTTAGTTAATGGATAAAAGAAGAGATGGATGGCACTAAAATAGAAAGAGTCGACGAGCGTACGAAGAATTGGGCTGTTTTGTGCAAGAAAACAGTTAAAATAGAAAATGATTGCAAGCAGTCTGCAAACTAATGAAGTGATTACTTAATTGTAGATCCCTGCACTGTCTGAGGAATTACATCCACGCTCATCTAATGGTCACCTTGGTGATTCGTGTAGTCGCCTGGCTGACTCTCTATGGCACCACAAGGCTAGACACGTTGATTTTGACCG
This sequence comes from Echinococcus multilocularis, assembly GCA_000469725.3. Classification (NCBI taxonomy): domain Eukaryota; kingdom Metazoa; phylum Platyhelminthes; class Cestoda; order Cyclophyllidea; family Taeniidae; genus Echinococcus; species Echinococcus multilocularis. Next base: position 2,361,463 of record LN902850.1, read on the forward strand.
TAAGCAAACTATATGCAATAGAGGAATGAAAAACAAACACCCATTAAAATAGAGAGTGGATACTGGGTATAAGTTGCCAAAAGTGATGGTGTGATTTTGAAGCCCTTTATCTCTTAAAAACATAGAAAGCAGCACTTTTAACTTCACAGCTCTAGTTTTGAGGTTTCTGAAAATCAATGTAAGCTTAATTGGAAGACATAAAATCGTCTTTGGCTTACCTAAATTTGTATGATAAAGTTCTATTTGGGATTTCATATAATTACAACTAGCATTTCTCCCTGTCACAACAGACGTATGTGCATCAAAATTGCGTTTGTTACAAGCAAATTTGAAATATGCTAATGAATTCTTACAACACCAATTTAACTTACCGAGGGATTGCGTGTGTGCTATAAAGAGTTTATGTAAAACAACGCACATAACCACTTATTAAATGATTTTTAGTCATAATAAATAATTATTATTCACTAAATTTAAAGTAGGTAAAACAAAAAACTATTCTATCTGCTTGAAACAAGGCGACGGCTACATCAATTTGAAGGCCATTAATAAAACCAGCTGCCTAAAACTAGCCCGTGCGAACGTTCTCCGTTGTGGTAACCGACCCAATGTTCCATTTTATTTCTCGTGGACCTGCATGAGGTCAGTCGTCGTACTGTATATCCTCATCATTCTCTTTTCTCTCACAACGCTTCTGCTCCTATGTACAATAGAACATACATCAAGTCTGGCGGGGGTTGATAATTACCTTGATTTTGAGGACCCTCTTGTTGTCTCTCTAATTAAAGCTACCTCCTACCCAGTCCATCTTCCTCTCCATCTCAAAGTTCTTCGCCACCTTGCTCTTTCTGATGGTGCGAAAATCGTGCAGGTTCATGAAGAAATTGTGTCATGGCGTCGTTCACCTCTCGATCCACCCCTTCCTTTCTCGTCCTATTCTGGCTGCACTTGTGGTCGTATCAGTAAACCCTGTAGATGCTTGATCCAGCTAATTCAAAGTCCCATTCCTCCCTTCAAGTCTCTAGGTTCCGACGTCTACCATCCCCTTATCAAATTCGGCAGTTGCTATGCCAATTTCAACTTTGATATCACCTTTATCCCTATGCAAGGAATTGCCACAGTATCGGGCTTCATCACTAGATCGTCGAAGAATCCTACTCCAGAGATATTTAGTGAGAAGATTTCTGTATTTCAAGAGGTATCAATTCATACAGGGGGTGTTCATTCCCTCTGCGCAGCCGATCAATCTTCGGTGGAAAATCGACCGCAGATATCCCTTTGTTTAACTACCTTCGACATTCGATATAGCCGATCGAATGCTTTATTGGCCTTCATTTGGTGTGCCAATGGCACCATTGTCGTGAATAATCGTCTGATTGTGGCGCTTTATCCGATGGGCTGTTTTGAGATATACTAGGCTAGTGATATCCTTTTTTTCGTGTGTAAGGACGATGTATACTGTTTTTCCCCTTTTGATACCACTCCTTTTTTGCTTATTTTGTAATTAAGTTGTCATCTTTGTATTTGAATATATTCAATCCTATTTTTTAACTAACATTTGAAATGACCAAGCAGTTGTCAAATAAATGTATATCCGTCATCTCTTGACGTTCAACCTGACGATCTCCTCGTTGTTTTTTTGCCTTCGGATACTGCCGTTCTGGATTTGTGAACTCTCTTCCCTCCTTATTGACGACGAGGCTTGTATTATTTTAACTTCAAGGTGTTACGACGGGGGTGAATTTTGTCGCCCTCTCTTTGAGATAAATTTTTTGCGGTATATTCAGTGTTTCTGCTGAAGCACTGAACTGTGGATGAAGTCATTAGACCTTCCCTACAATTTGTGACTTACTCAGGCTCGAGCGCCGTTAACTGGCCAGCGCTAATCCTGTAGTTGGCACAGGATGGGAGGTCTGGCTCGACTGCACATAGAGCACAATATTGGAACCTAAAAATCAAATCTTTCAATTCAGGCTAATACTCCTTCCCCCTGTTCCAGTAAGTTCTTCCTCTCGGCTGAATATTAATCCATTTCACTGGGAGGCGACTTATCATCTACTAGACCGGTTAAAGGAGGACCATTGGTCTCCGCCGTATTACAGATCCAGGGTGATAAATTAAAGCGCAATTTGGGTCAGCGGGTGGGGGTCTTAATCCTCCTCAAGAGGAGTATGGTTGCCTCCTTCATGGTTGGCTTTCTTCTTATGAGATCGAGTCATTGGAAGCCTGCACGTGTGAACCTTGGGTTTACAAACGGTATTGTCGGTTCATTGGTAGCTAATTGGTTAACCAGGCAACGTTCGGAGTACCTCTCTTTAGTGGTGAAAGAAAGATGCATGCTTTTGATTTTTGGTTCTGTAAGATGGAGACTAGAAGCCCATTAGGATGGAAGGATGCGGCACACGTCCGCTAGGGCGACGAAGTTGGTTGGTCGAAGGCCCGCTCTACTCTTCCAGCTACCAACGTTGACATTATGACCCATTTGTTTCAAGCCGTCCTCTTTACTCCACCTTTAGTACCTCTACAACGCGACAACATCGGTTCAAGCATGGGCCAGTCTGGCAATGCTCTGTTGGATGTTTGTAGAAGGTGCCTACTTATTGAATATTGTCTACTGGACCTTTCGTCTTCATCAAGTCCGAATTTGGCACTACGCTCTATTTGGATGGGGTAACTTCTCCACGTCTATCAAACATTGAACTGCCAAAAGGTGTTCCTCAACTACTCCTTCCAGTTACTGTTTCCCTTTTTCTTCCCTTTTTGCCTCAGGTATTCCGGCGATTTTCGTCTCCATTTGGACCACCATTCACGCGATCTACCATCCCAACACGTGAGTTGTTGATTGTCCCTCAAATTAACTGCCCTTTGCTTAAATCTACCAGTTATTTTCTAAAATTTCTTTTAGACGGTGGATTGAACAGAGTCAGGACTTTTACCTTATCTCTCTGCCCTCCATCATCATTTTGTCGGTGAGTATGCCTGACTAGCTGGCGTGTCACGTGTTTCAAAAAAGCTTTCTCCACCGCATGTTGGCGAATTGACCTGCTCCAGTGCATGTATAGACTTTAAAAACTGGTTGCAGTGTGGAGAGCCTGTTGATGACCTCTACTGTGCCATATGCTAGTGTCCCCGTAGGTCAACCTCTAACACTGTAGAGTGCATTGGATGGATGGTTGCAAAGATGGACTGGGGTGAATCAAGGTGGGAAGGTCGCTATCTCCCTTCTTGAGTAGAGTGGAGCACTGTGATCCACTTCTGATGAGCTTGAGCAATGGCGAAGTAAGTGACTGACACACACCGATCAAATAGGAAGTGGAGACAAGAAGAGGAAGCCGTGAAAGACACTAAGTAAATGGATGCCATTCACATATGGGGATGGAGGGGTGGAAGTATGGATAAGGGAAGGAATGATGAAGGGATACGGAATGGATGGATGGGTACCGGGTGGAAAACAAAGGAATGGAAATGGGATGGATGGATGGATGGATACAAGATGGATAGATGGAGAAATAGGAACTGGATGGACGGGTCGTCGCATAAATAGACAAGGATATTTTACCCACTCCAAATTCCCCACCCACTCACCTTCCAACAATATCTTCACAAAACTTCTCTTGCTACTAAATTTTTTTAGAGCAACGCCCTCGTCCTCATCGCCATCATCTACGCCCTCATCTTCCGACTGAAAGCACCAAAGAACTCTTCACCCCCCTTCCCATCCAACGACCTGGAAGTGACCAACACACGAGGTGACAAATCGAGTTGGTTTGATGCGCGACGACGACACAGCTCAAATCGTTCACGCTTTCGACTTTCCGCACGGTTCAATAGGTCCGAGTCGATGTAAGTGTGGCCGGAGTGGTGGATCTTTGTGGACTGTTGGAGAGTTAATGCCTATCCTTGTCATTCGCCCCGACGACTTGACGTCTCTCTTTTGCGACGAGTTGATGTCAGTTGCTTTGCATGAAAGGAGGTGAGGGTAGTTTGAGGTGGATGAGGAGTGGACTTATCTATAACCACCACCACCACCACCACCACCCCCCTCCTGTCCTCTGACACACCAGTGCTTTCTGGTCACCAGTCACGATGCCTGCAACCACCGCTACCACCATTTTCTTTTCGGGTCAGTTCACACCTGACACGCACTTGTCACGTGTCACGTTGCAGAGAGGTTTGTAGTGGTGGTATCTTGGACTGAGTTGAGGTCGCCTGTCACTGGGAGGGATGTGGAGCCTCTCCCATCCAAAGCGCCGACTCGCGTGCTATGCGTTGCCATGTCAGTTGGACGCATGCCCTTCCACGATGGCTGTCGTCAGCCTAGGCAGTCACCTTGGCGTGATGAATTGAGGTAGAGTGGAAGGGCGGTGGTTTTGTCAGGTGGAGCAGAATTGCACCACCCAACTCCGACCATCCACTCGCGTATTACGTGCTCGCTGGTTTTGGAGGCCCAGCTTCACTGGTCTGGCGTTGTCCTCGGAACGAAGGGTGCAGGGGGTGGGGGAGGGGGGGAGAGGAGTGGAAGCATTCGGCGTCGGTCTCTAGGGGCAGCGACGCTTGCACAAATGAAGTAACGACGAAGTGGGGAGAAAGAAGCAGTGCAGGGAAGGAAGGGAGGTGCTTCTTGGGAAAGAAGAGGCGACCGAACGTGACGTCTGCGCATGCGATGTGGAGAGGTGCCAAGAGGCGGTGGTTTGGAGAGTTGGTTGAGGGAGATTCGCCCTGGTGAAGTCATGTGAAATGCACGAAATGAAGTTGTTGCCTGTGGTGTGAATAAGGGAGATCAGAGCACTGAGTGGTATGACTGGGGCGGTGTAGGTGAGGGAGAGTGGAGGAGATGCGATTGGGTGTGGTTGGAAGGATGTGGAATGGCGGTGAAGTGGTTGCGTTTTATTGTCCACCCCTCAGCTAACCCACTCTAAGCAGTGGGAATGGAATGAGGACTTAGGAGGAGTTTTGCCACCTGCGATCAGCACTGCTGCAGGATTTGGTGCACCCAGTTTCATAGAGAGGTGTGGAACGCGACGTCTCGGGAAATGGGGAGAGCGAGACCTTGTTTTGAGTAAACTAGACCAACTTGATTCTGCTCCACCATTTGGGGGATGCTCCGGTGAGGATGCAATGCTAGTGTGTGTTGGAAGAAGTGTACTTCAGGAGGGAGAAATTGCATAATTTCTGAGCACTTGGAGGTATTAAGGGAAATTATTGCCGGCAGGCTTAGGGGATGGTTGGATGAGAGTATTCCTTTGAAGACAACCGCTTATAAATCCATGTTTTGCAAATCAGACAGCCTTCACACTGCTGTGAAATATAAGGAACAGTTTTTGATATTTAATTCAGCTTCATTGGTTCTAATAAAGAAATTTTGAACCTAAAAACGCTAAATGACCTTTCAGTGGGCATGTCAATTCCCTTCTCTTTTCTCTCTGCTCTTTTTCTTTATATAAACATTACTTTAATTAATTAGTCTCCAAGGCAGGTGGTACTTTCAATGCTGCACATTTTTTGTTTCCAAACCCCTCATTCATTTTGAATGATACTGAGCAAACACGTTCTTTGTTTTTCTGACTGCCTTGGCAACTGTATCGTGTCACTTTGTCAGTCGTGGCTGCAGGTTTTGGGTTTCATTGTCTGCTTATCAATCACCTTGCTGTCACAGCCAACGGTTTGACTTGTCACCCTATGATTAGGATTAAACCATTTACGCAGATTGCATCAGCAAAGGAGGTGACTGCCTTTTGTTACGCCTCTAGGTACTTTGTGTATTCGATTTTGCCCTTCCAGAGCAGAAATTTACCTGCTATGGCTAAACGAAATTGCTAAGGAGAACCTTAAAAATCTGCTGTTATGAATCATTTCCTGGGACAAATGTGGACCGCTATTGAGCGCCATCATAGTGGTGCAAGCAAACCTATTTCACTTATCTTATAAAGTCAAAGCCGTTAATCACTCTGTGTGAGAAGTAAGTGTAGGAGAAGAATGTGCATATTTTTTTGGCGGTATTCACTCTGGCGTCACTTAAGGCCCTTGGATAGTTGAAGTGAATGACGGTGAATGCACACTGTGTGAAACGTCTGTAAAATTCCAGTGCTATGTTATTTTTAGATTCCACTTAAAGATCGTGTAATTTTTCCGGTCCTAGAGTATCCTTTTAACTTATGAATCTTGGTCATTTACGTCATTTTTTTACAAAATTAGGAAATCGTTGAAGGCCTGTCTTACGCTGATTCCACTATTGGGGATTCCACAGGTCATTTTTATTGTTCCATATCATCCTTCAGTTGTACAAATCTTCACCTACGTCAATGCTGTTGTCACATCTACTCAGGTGGGTTAAAAACTTCCTGGATTTTTTTGTTTTTAAAACTAAGTCCTTTTGTTATTGCTTAGCGTTCCACAGTTTTTCGTAATTTATTTTGAAGCGTGACTATATGTGAATTCAGCCATATTCGTAGACGGTGATGAAATTTATTTATGCCTTATCCAATCCCAAATATTGGTTGGAGCCATTTTTAAACACATTATTATTTATTGAGTTCGTTAAAACGCACCGAATGACCTGTTAGATGAAACATGGTGGGGATGGTGATTACTTCAAAAAACTTCACAGGAATTAATTTGTCCTCGTATTGGCAAACCTATTCAATGCAGAAAATAAGGTGTTAAAACTTAAATATGATTTCCCGACGAAGACCCATTAACCATGTTATTTAATTGCTTTCATTTAAGGAGTTGCCATATTCTTGAACAAAGTTTCGATAATCAAGTTTGTAGTTATCGAAATTAATAAGCTTCTCCCCTTTTTACCAAACACCGCTGTTTCTTCTAAATTGCGGAATAATGCTTTCAAATATATTTAAGGGCTTGTACTTATTAAGTTGGTAAGCAGTCTTCGGAAAAGAAGGCGATAAAAAGAGAGAGGCTTTTGTTATGCCATAATTTTTCGAGTCTTTCCTGATGATTGAAAGGCCAAACGCCTTACCAACGCACACAATATGTGACAAGCTCTCATCACTGTCCAAAGGCCATGCCAGAGGGTGAAGGCGCGACCTGCAGAGGATGGAATGTCCGTCTAGTTAGTTGGTTAAAGAAAATGTCAAGTCACTGCAATCCAATAAATTTCACTCTCTCTGTTTGTAGGGTTTCTGGGTTGCTCTCATCTACTGTTTTCTGAATGAGGAGGTGAGGACATTTGTTGATCTATATACAGCGAATGCGAGAAATTCATTCATATTCCACCACCACACCTTTTTCGCATTACTTATGATAAGGTGATTTCAAAAATGGAGTAAATTTAATGTGGATGAGGCCACCATAGGGCTTCAACGCTGAGCCGAATTATGTAGTTAAATAAGGAGTTATCCACCTATTCGAATCGGATAGATGTAGCTCTCGATCAATTGGCCTAGACCCTATTTGAGACAAGTGTACAATTTTTTTCTCCACAGAAGACAAGAGGATCAAAAGTGCTTATTTCTTCTTAGGTTCGATTGCTCCTACGCGGCACTCTGCAGAAGGTACTTCTACGAAAACACCTAAGAAGGCATCGGCAGAGTTGTCAAATATCGGGACGTCCGCGCCAACGATCTACACTTGATTTAACCAACAAATTTGTCATTGTGTCGGGGAGAGGGGCTTCAAGTACTGGCTCCGATTTATAGATGGGAGACCTTGAACATGAACAAGAAATATATCGAATTTTCTGATTTGTTGATAGGTTGCTGATTCATAAGTTTTGTCGTGAGGGTAGGGGTTGACAGTATTAAGGAAGGGTGGATGACAGGGCAGACAGGATGGAATATATGGTTAGGCGATCAGACCGCGATATGGACTATGACACTAATGCGTCACCTATGTGTGACGCTGGAAGCCAGCACAAGAAATGGGAAGACATATCTGTAAATCAGGGCGATCTAAAGAATGTGGCTCAGACTGCTTGACAACGAGGACGTTCTTCCCGTTACTTAGTTGATTTCATTTAATTTGGCAAAACAAATCGGTTCCTGACCTTAAAAAATGTGAATACAAGATCTGACCACCTATGGTTACAGCGGAGAGTTCACTGTAAATTATCTCCTATCAGGCAAAAGGGGGCCAGTTAGGCGACAATCAGGGTAGCGGGGATCGTGGTGATGATGCACCAGAGAGTGAGGTGTGCTGTTTGCAGTCCGATAAAAGTGAAGGCCGCACTGGAAGAAATCAAAAAATTTGGTAGACAATTCAACCATTCATGCAGCCAATAACCACGACCAAGCTTCAAAACCTCCTCCTCGCCGAGTGTATCGAAGGATGAAGGATAAATGTACTCATTGAAGGATCCATCGGCTTCCCATTGCCTTCTTAGCCACCTTTCTTTTGCATACTTCTTAGTGTCATCAAATCAACTTTGAAATCACATGTTTACTAATACTAGCGATCTTCCTTCTATACCCTCCCCCCCCTCGGTAACTGGACACTGTCTACAGTCAACAATGCCAAAGTGTTCAAAGCAAGTGAGCTCGAGACTTACGTAGCCCTGCGTAGACAAAGGCGGACACATCGGTGTTTCCCTATTGTCTATTAAGGAATCAAATTCTCAGTACGAAACATTCAATTAACCATCGATATTTACAGCCTTCTGAGTCGACTTCTCACCGGAGCCACGTATTTGAACAACCTTGGGGTATGATTTGATGCATTACAGGTCCTTGCACCACTCAAACGGACGGTTCTCAACTTATCCAACAATTCTCTCCAGCCCTCTACGCCTAGGACCTCCGGCAACGCTTGGAAAGATGACTCAGCTGCCGTCTCACCTGTGAATTCAGAATTCCTACCTTCACCACCAGCACCACCACTACCACTGCCTTTAACCACAGCTTCTTGCAGTTCGAAAAAGAGTGGACGCGTCTTGATCAACTTCCCCACCAGTCCGTCATTTTGTTCGTCCATTTCCAACAAGGTTTGTACTGCCTGGTGTGTGGCTAAAAGGCTCTCCACCAACTGGTGTCGACGACCACTCAGTTGGTCGTTCAATGTTCGATGAAGGGACCTTGCTTCCTCCAAGCTCTCTCGTCTGCGTCGCAGCTCGGTGAAGACTTCATCGCCCAGCTCTTGCACCTTAGATTGAAGCAATCCCAGAGTGGCAGGCGTATCATCAATCTTGATATGACGAGTTAGGAGGAGAGATTGCATGGCAGCCTCTCGACGTCGAGAAACCTCTTCACTAGGGCTTTCACTCCTGTGACTCTTTCGACGAAAGCATCCAATTTCTTCGTCGCCGGAATTATCCTCCGTGAGGCTGAAGTTGGAACACACCTCCTCTGTCCATAAACCCAACATTAGGAAGCTGTATTCAGCATGACGACGGGATAAATCGCGTTGAATTCGACAGACCCAACTGTGAAATTTGTTAGAAGTTTGTTGGGATGAGAGAAGCGAGGTGATGGTTACATCACCATGCGCTTTTTCTGCATTATCGCGAATCCAAGCTCGACCTAGAGCCTCTTTGGTAGTTTGTGGAATGCGGTACTTATTGGTCATACATCTGGAGGCATTTAGGGTCTGCTGACTGCTCTCAATGCCATCGGTGGCTTCGTGATCCAAACTTACAAGTTGTTCATAGAGTTTGAGGTTAAATTGTTCACTCTGCTTCAGAGCCAAGGTCAGGGTGTGAACTTCGTCGCGAATAACAATGAGTTCAGTAAGTGCACGAGAAAGGGCCTCCTCCAGTCCATAGATTGCATAGTGAAGACTTTCAACATCCCCTCCGGTCCGTTCAATAGCCTCCAGAGCACTGAAGGCCACTTCAAAACTGGCCTGGAGGTCAACAATTGACCCGGCCAGATTCCTCTTATCCGCACAAACAAATGGGTAGTAAGATTTAGCCAATTTTTTTGAGGCTTCACTGAACGAAGTGTTGGAAATGTCACTGTCAGTTGAGGTGAATGAGGTTGTCATGCCTGTAAAAAAAGCGTTTTTAGGACACGAGCGCGGGACTTTTGAATTGAGTCTGACCTTGAGGTGGGAGGATCAATAGTTCTTGTGAAGGGTCAGCTGTTCAACACCCTGGGGAAAAGTTTTGCTTTTATATTTCTTTCTCGAGAACAGTAAAAAGATGTCGAATTTTATTTTCATTGAAAGTCTTCACATTGCTTTCCAAAACCGCTCTATTTTCCCAGTGGTCAACGCTTAGGTCAATGTTGATAACCAAGTTCTTGCAGCTGCAAGAAGGATGGAATGAAATGTTACCTATCCATACACCTTAGCGAAAGTAGGGTGAGAAGCCCCCTTGTGCTGGAAGACACGAAAGTGATGTAGCTTGATTTCCGAAAGGAGGACATGGATAGGACTATTATGGAGAGTTTTCATCAATTCAGCCATCCACAGCAATGGGCCAACGAAGCTGAAGCTTTTTGCTATACCAGTACGGCGCAGAAAACCAAGTTGTAGGGAATAACCGCTAGGCCGCTAGGTCATTCAAATTTCCACCAATTACCAATGGGATGCCACTTTGACATTTTATAGCTAATTTTAGCCTCAAACTAGTTTTCTCACCTGCCTTTGTCACCTTTTAAAGTACAAAATACATGACTAGAGAAATTACAACGTACTAATATAACATAGCTACGGATTGGTTTGTTTGTTTTACTAAACGAAGGGGGAGGTGGTGATTTGCGACCGCACAATCTCCCAATGAAATGGACGATCTTCCAGCCACAGAAGAGAACTTTCTAGAACAGAACCAAAACACCCAATAGCTAGACTTTGAAGTTTTTTTCCTTTGCCTTGCCAAAACCACTAAGCACAGCTGCATGATGCATTCTCTCATTGATTGACAGAATTCGTGGGGAGAAAGTGAAGCGCAGCTTGAAACAGGACTTCACTAGAGCCAATTAAGTCAGAAAGAATTGAGAATGTAGAGTTGCCTTCTCAAACAGAACATTAAATCTGGCACGTAATGGAGTCGTTCTGTTCTGTCTCGAAAGGGTTAAACTCGGCGACTCACTTTGGCAAGGGACTGCGGAGACACCCTTGTTGATACAGAAGTCTGACTAAGTTTACCTGCCTTAGAATGCTCGATGGACGGCTTCGATACAATTAGCAGCCGACATAATCTCTCACCTTCGCTCTCTAACGCCAGTGTCTATAAACTTGCTATCTCCGTTAATGCGAACAATACTGTAGGCAATTGTCTGAAATGCCACCGTAGAAACAAATCACGGTTACAAGGCATTAATGATTGTGGAAGAGAGAAGAGAGCACCGGCTTTCTCAACTCTACCAATTCATGCTTTCCTTCAGCTCAAATCCACCCATTTATTCATTCGGTTTAAACCTATTCACTCATCCCTCCCGGCTAGTTCTGAAGAAGTTCATAGGAGGTAAGATCATCAGCACATATGCCGACTAAATCATTAATTATCACTTTAAAAATTAGACACAGTGCATGATAGTAGGCGAAAAATTATCATTACCGGTTGGGGAAGGGGGGTGGGTTGCAGTTCAATGAGAGTTTAGCAGCGGCAAAGTTACGAAGACAGCTGATGCCTGTTTGGCGGTACCGTGGTGGCCTTGGCCTCATATCACAAATTGTAAATGCGTTCTTTGATATTGGTGAATAAGGGGGAGGTGGATCAGCAGCAGAAACAACAACAACAACATCCGAGGGCGAGAAAAGAATTGGGACGACTACTTTTAGATTTGTAAGTAGAGAGGAGAGAGAATGAAAACTTTACACAAAAACTGAGGGGGCGTTGGCATGCATGCCGAGGATGGCCTGAGTGGCCTCCTGCTGCTGTTTCAACACCAACTGACTCGTGTATGCCTTTGGTTGTAGCACTCCAATTATCTCCGTGTAATTTCCCTCCCCATCCTCGCTCCCCTGCGTGTGCGATCGTGGCAGTTGCTGCATAGATGCGGAGGGTGGACCTGTAAGAAGTAAGTGTCTACTTATCACCGTTTCAGTAGAATAAGATTGTCATGTAGAGTAATGGGGGGTCCCCTTATCCTTCTGAGATTGACAAGTCGGAATGCTGCCCTGGGGATTAAGTAGAAAAGGCTCAAGGAGCTGCTGCAATGGTTTGAGTGAAGGCGTCATTCTGCTGTTGGAATATGAGGGCCCGCAGTCCTAATATAAACCGCGTTGCCAGGGCCATGCAAGCCCGGCGACAGATCGACCGTGGAATCCCAGCTAATCAAAAAAGGTCCCTCTGGGTTCACAGACACTCAAGCAAGACTAGACCCAAGTCCCAATAAATCTTCGGGAGTCTGGGGTCAATAAAAACTGGTTCAATGAACTCGTATCTTAGATCCGTTTCAAGGCCATTTAAGATCCCAAACTTGTCAACCTACAATCGATAAAGAGGGACAGCCATATGGACATTGGAAAGATTTGATGAGGACTACCAAGACAACAACTTGTAAGATTTACCTACCCATAGGCCAATCAAGCCGCCTTCTGGACGACTAAGAAATTTTATGCCAATCCAAAATATAAGTGGATCAAAGATCGTCACCAAAAAATTCCATCAGCAAAATCTGCTCAGCAGATTCCAAGGAAGTGTATCCACCCAGAAGAGTAGCAGACTCACCCGGCAATGGATCCCTCCTCGGCCGACCCGCTGAGCCCCTTCGACCGAGCGTGGAGGACGCTGCAGCAACTTGTACCCCCCGCTTGCCACCATTAGAGGTCCCGCGATCTTCCGAGGTCGAAGAAAAGGTTAACTCGGCATACTCCACGCCATCCGTGGTGGTGGATGGATTTTGTGGAGGTGGTGGTGAACGCGAGAGCAGGCCGCGATGAGGTGATTCGGTATCGGCTACGACGGAGGAGCGAATTTCGGGATACCTTCGGTTGGTCTGTAGAATGGGGCGGTAGAAAGACGAACATCTCTATTTAACAAATACTTGCCTCCACCTATCTGGCTATTTGTCTGTCTGCCCGTCCACTTCAGTTTCTCAGCGAAAGTCTCTGAATGCTCAAACGCTCTCCATCGCCTTCAAAAGGACCTTTTCAATGATGCTTCTGGCCTTACATGCAAAGGTATAATGCCAATGTATTCAGGCCCCCTACAGACATACGACAGGGCAAGAGGAAGTTGTCGCGAGATGTTCAAGACGGTAATTCATTGTCATGGTAACAATGAGTCACCGTTAGGAATAGGACATTTGCGCCCAGAAGGCATTAAGGAGTGTAAGTTGATATCTTACTTTTTTGGAAAAAAACACTTTAGGGCTATTAAACGTGGCTTTTGATGCGTTAGCGAGTAAACAGGAAGTATTACTTTAGCTGCCTCAGACTCATCACATTTCGGCCAAGTGGATATAGAGCAAGTAGTGGTGTCGCAACAGACAATGCAGTACAGAGGTGAGTGGAAACGCGAGATTAACACTAAGACAGACAGTCGAAGAGAAGCGGACGGCAGTGACACATTGCAGGCACTTTCCACCCACTGCCACAAAAATACGCAGCCACAACAGTGATTGTGCGATCCTTTTTCCTCAAGAAATTCCAAAGTTTCGCTATTTAAATACTTAACGGAAGTTACGTAGGCCAAAACTTGCACCGAGAAAAAAAGGAATACTTTCAGTTGCCACGAGTGGACGTGGCAAAAGGAATTTAACTAATGAATGGAAAATGCCACTACTTGGGGACGAAGTTGCAAAACATTTTTTTCGTGAGCTTAGGGGTGACCGGTATGAAAAATCCAATGCGTGAAACAAAAGAGAACGAGAAATTGGAGACAAGGAGGTACAAGGTCCAACTATAGAAAGGTTAGTTCTAAAAGGGTGGGAAAATAGGAAAGATTGTTTAAAAAAACGCAGCACTTTTCAAACTTAGTTTTAACCAGGTGGAATAGGTATTCAGTGTCTAATAGCTTGGAATGTTGTTCCTCTGGCACGTGCCTTACAAATAATGAATTAGGGGAAAAGGGCGATCGGATAATATGCTTTACCCCCTTGCAGCTGCTTCGATTGCAAGTCTTCCGTTTTTGAATAACCGTAGGTAGCGCTGTACATTCACCTCTCCGACAATATGACCATTTTAAATCTGACGATCCACTCATAGATTAAAAATAAAACCATCTCCAAGCCGAGCGTACAGCGGAGATGCGTTTGTACTCCCAGCTCTTTCGCACGCGTCCATCCCCAGTATTCAACGCATGGCAGAAGAGTGATTCTTCCTTTTGGGCACTATTCAAACATGGATTGAGAGCCAAAGTGAAAACTCTTACTAAATAGCCAACTCGCCAGAGAGTGATCACATGATATGCTCCACCTTATCCCACAGTCTTCCCTGTCTTAAAGACACGAAAAAAATTGCCCACGTACTTATTTGCAAATAAACGGGAAAAAACAGCCCAATTTGCAAAAAGAATAACTACTACTTTAAAGGATGTCAGGAAAAAGGGGGGTTGAACAGATGTCTACTTGATGAAGTCACATGCCAAAACAAGGACCCTCATCATTATGGATTAGAAAGATAATTCCTCAATACCCATTGGTTGCGCGCAAATTCGCCAATCAAATGCAAAAACTTCGCAAACTCTTCTTCTGATTGACTGTGCACTGTAACCAATGTTGTTAAGGGGGGGGGGCATTCTATTCATCCCAAGGGAGAACACTTTCGGTGCAAATGGGGCAACATTAAAAGCTAATTGTGTACCATATTAGGCAATGTTGTGGAATTTGACAATTTAGCAGATAAAAAAGGCAGGAGGAAATTAATTCATTCCCGAATTAAGCTAAAGAGAAAGGGGCAAACAATAAAAAATGACCCAAAATTGGATGAGGAGAAAAAAGGCACTTTCCTTTCACGAATTTGAAAACCCAACTTTAGCTTTGTAAAAAGGAAAAAGTTAGAAACTGGAGAAGAACTAATGCACTAAATTATAGAGAACTAAAAGGAGATGCTTGAGAACCTCTCCAGAGGTAAGTGTTGACGCCAAAATTGCACAGTCGAGTGTACTTTTAGGAGGTGAAGGCTATGCCCGAAGTGTCGACCAATCAGATGCTTATCATTAGTAAAACATCATAAAGTAGGTAAGTAAGTGGCGCTGTCAAAGTAGACTGGTTCGTTTACTTGCTCATGTGAGGTAAATGCGTTGACGCTTGAATGAATAGGTGGAGGAATAAATGGTTGGATGAAGGCTAGAAGGATAAGTGTAGATACAGAATGGATCCGAGAGGGATGGATGGGTAAATCAGAGGGAAGGGAAAGGAAAAGGTACACAGGGTTAACAAAAGCATTGTTGGGATGGGCAGATAGGGGACGGACGGATAGACGCCTGATCAGATAGGTGCATTGGGGAGGAGTTGGAGGTGAAGGGAAAAATGAATAGACAGGTGGCGGGATGAATTAGTCACAGGAAGAAGGATGGAAGGGAGTCAAGATAGGACCCAACTCCAATGCGAAGAGAAGAGGAGGAAAAATCAGTTTTATTACTGTCACCAAGACACCGTCTAGATTACCAGTAGGTACTCGAGAGTCGCATTGAAATAGACGTCTAGAACAGTTGGCCCATTTGTGGTTTGTATATGGCCGTGTGTGCGTATGTCGGAGGTCATATTGGCCTGTTATTGGACTACCTGGCCGTGTGCGCTTATATACTACTCATTAACACTGAGTAATACGCAAAACCTCCTCTTCTTCCATCGCCTCCTCGACATGAGCATTGACTGGCCTCGCATTCGACCTACCACCTCCCACGGTCAGTTCTCGACTCTGGTGATGATGCATTGCATGTGGGTGTGATTGCTATGGTGATAAAGGGATTTGACGTCGATTTTTTGGATAGGTGGAGAGAGAGAAAGATGGATGGGTGGATTCGAGCCGGATGAACGGAAAGGAGTGAGGTGGGTGGAAAGATGGTTGAGTAAGCGATTGAATTAATCCACAGATGCAAAGAAGCGTCATTGAATAGACGCGTCCAATAGTAGGCAAATAGTTCAGGAGGTCGATGGATGAAAAGTTGGAGGGATGGAAACACCACAGGTATTTCAAGACATGAACCAAATATCCCATTCAAGGTGCCATTAAGTGAGTAGGTAAATAGGCCGCCAAATCGTTGGATGGAAATATTTGTGGGCAGACAGAAGGCGTCGTTAAAGAAGCACAACCGATTAACACACCAACATTTTGAGA
Source organism: Echinococcus multilocularis (assembly GCA_000469725.3). Lineage (NCBI taxonomy): Eukaryota > Metazoa > Platyhelminthes > Cestoda > Cyclophyllidea > Taeniidae > Echinococcus > Echinococcus multilocularis. Next base: position 2,377,585 of record LN902850.1, read on the forward strand.
GCACAGATCACATGCATTCCAGTTGACAGGTGTGTGTGTGTCATGAGTGCGGAGATGACAGTATTTCCGATACGCATGGAGGGGGATCGAATGCAGGCATGCGATGAAGAAGTAGTCGGTTAGACGAACAGACACATGCAATCATGCAGAGGAAAGAAACGGACAGGCAGGCAGACCGACAGAGACAGACAGGTAGGAAGGGAAGGACCGAAGGCACGACCAGTTTTGCATTTCGTTTGTCATACCGAAAGGGAGCCATTGAAAGAGTAGGAGATGGTGATGATGAATTTGGAGGAGGAGGAGGAGGAAAAACCAGAGAAGACAAGAGTTAGAAAGGATGAAAAATTGCAAAACATTAAAAGTTAAAGAAAAGAAATTAAGGCAAAAATGACAGGGCTATCTGCTGTTTTCGTGTCACTTTTAACATTATGACAGTGTGACAGGACAGGAAAGCAGGTACACTGGGAGTGGAACGGAGGGATGAACGTATGTCTTCCGCTCCTTTCCAACCACCGTCCGCCACCACCGCCATACTTGCCCTAGCTCATATCTGCCTTAAACAAGACTCCAGCCGACTAAACATTTGGAGGTCTTTGCAGTCCCGCTTGAAATTCGCAATCCACTCACAGACAAGACTTTTTGGCGCAGATGGATTTGTACTCTCCACAAGCACACACTCCTTCTGGCAAAGATGACAGCTCAGGCATGACAAGTCAACCGGAGGTAGTCACATGGTATACTGTGATATGTTTACAATTTTGAAAGCCTCTTCCTCCTCCTCCTCCTCCACCTCTTCTCACTACCACCGCCTCAAAAGATTGCATATTGTCCCACAAAAAAGGTGGTATCAGTTTTCAGTATTCTTCCAACTAGTCATCCCCTACCCGTCGCATGGACAACTTCCATTTCCAGACTGATCAAAAGGAAAGGGGATGACAACAAAGAGACGAGATGGTACAATTGCTTCCTTTCTTTTGCCAAAGGATCTCCTATAAGAAGAGCCTTAAAGTCGCCGATGATAGAGGGGAAGATGGTGCGACATTTAAGTTACAAATGAGGCAAAAAATGAGCTAAAATTGGCCAAAGGAAGGGAAAGCAAGGAGGAAGGAAGGAGGGCCGACAGCAAATGTCGAGCTTTCTGTGGAAAATCCTCCCAAATGAGAAAAAAAAATTCACATCCAGCACCATTTATCAACTAGCAAGGCGTAGAGCAATTTGAAAAGAGGGATAAATTAGCAATTAACTATGCAACTTACTCTCGTTGATAAATAAATTAAGCAACTTCTCCTCAAAAGGTGTAGTGAACATTTTCTTCAGGAAAAAAGCGCATCAAATATGATTTGAGCCGTGAGTGGAGTATCAAAGTGAATAGGCATGCAAGTTGGAAAGTGAGCCAATAGGAAGGCGCGGAAAGTGAGATAGTGGGGGGGGAGGTTGAACAGCCTTTCTTTCCTCCCTCCCTTTCGCCCTGTAGAGTTTAATTTGTAATGTAAATGCCAACACAAATTATTAACGGCAAGGTTTTTTTTTCAAAATTTGCACTAAATCTTGGGTCATAATTTCGAATGAGGAGCGTTAATTTGGAATCAGATAAAAAATCCCCTAATGATTATTTCACAGAGATGGTTTTATGACGATAAGTCCTTGATGTTGTGGTTGTTATTGTGAGGGTCGGTGCGGTGCACGTAACTACCACCGATTGGGAGCGCGCCGAGGACGATTCTCTAATAAGACGAGGAGGGGAAACAAGGTGGTACTTCCAGGTTATCTCCACGAAGAAATGCTATTGTCCAACCGTACGCCTGTTTATTTCCACAAGCCTACCATGAAAATGGCTACTAGGTGATGGAGAGGCAAACGGCTGCAGTGTGGGTAGGTGAAGTCGAGGTGGCTTAGTTGGGGAATCATGGACGACTCAGATTAACATCAGTGTCCCAATAACCTCTTCAGATCCAAAAATGACCTTCAGAATCGCCTTTTCTACAAGTAGAGAAAGGGGAAATACTTGCCCATCTGTATTTTGGAGTGAAAAGTATTCCGCAGTGTCTACTGAACCTCATTTTTCACTATCAGCCCAAAATCTTCCCCTTTACTACAGGAGTGCGCATTATCTCGATGTTGAAGGATGCACAAGATCTAAGCATCACAAGTGTTTTTTTTAAAACGCAATTTGGTTCGATAAACAGAGGGAATGTCCTTTCAACATTCCCTGACCTACAAACAATGCTAACCTCAAACGACTTTTGTACTTCCGGACCTCGTAGTAAAACAAAAAAGTCAACGACAAAAGCTTGTTTCACTAGGTGCTGTAGAACCGAGTCTTCGAGGTGGAAGTCAAGCAGCTCTTTGATTACATGAGGACTGATCTCTTTTGGGTTGTCAAACGCCCACTATCCGCCTTGCAGGCATTCGGGAGAGGCAAGGACCAGAACTGCTGAGAACAATCATCCACTGGTTAGAAGTCCTGAGCGCTATGGATGCGCCCCGTCAGGTTTACAGACGTCCGAAGTGAACAAGAAAGGAAAGGTCCCCGTATGAGAAAGTCTTTAAAAAATTTCTGTGTTTGGATACAGATGCGCTACTAGACTTACATTCGCGGTCATAGCAACAGTCAACTAACGCCCCTCTGTCCGCTTCTCCCCCCCGCTCCCGCTAACGACGAAATGACTCCGGAGAGAGCGTGGCATAATTGAATAAGAAAGGTCGACACGATGGCGGAAAAAGACTGTGACGGCGCAGGCAAACGCAGTTACGCTCGAATCAACAACGCAAACGAAGCAGTTGGATGAACGACTGGTGGTTAAGTGGGTATGCAACTGCGCAATGTACAAAGCCGAAGAAATGATTAAAATGATTCACTTTGTCTATGTTAATGGTAGAATTCATGGTCGAGTTACTTCCACAAATGTGGTGGCATGAATGTGGCGTTTTATTGCCGTCTGACAGGCGGGTCAGCCATTAAGTCACGTGACGCAAGTAACCAAGGTGGAAGTGGATGAGGTGAAGTGAGCTGGTGGCGGTTGTAGACAGAAGGGAGGGGAGGAGCACCGTATTTACTACCGACCACTACGGACACTTAAACAGCATCGTGAATGGTTTTAGAGGCATCGAAAATTCCCGCAACTTTCCAGATGATAGCAAAAGCCACTTCCTTGGGTTGGTAAACAGTAGTTAATTTGGCGCACCCTAAACAGGATGGAAAAGGAGACGGCTCGTCTGCTCCGCACTCCTACAGAGGCAGCAAATATGGTCGATTCTCAAGAGATCGGAAAAAGTGAAAAAACCAAACGCCATCCCAGAGACCCGAGGTTGAATGCCTTCGTGGAAGCTTCTACCTACATCAGGAGTTGCACGACCTAGCCTAGCGGAGCTCGCACAGGGGTACTTCGCTAATCTATGAAAAGGAGCGCAAATTTATCGCCTGAAAAGGGTTTAATGCTAAGTAAGTTCAGCTACTTACATAAAAGATAACAAACAGACTATGGATTCCACATGTTTTAAGGAGACAGGAGCAAGGGAGAAGAAGCAATGGCATTATTCAAACCCACTTGAAGCCGTAATTGAGCCGCCACGTCGCAAACTGCAGTAAAGCGGAAGACGAATAAAAACACGCCATCTGGAGCCACGAAAAGCGCGATAAAGCAGCTGGGATTCCCGAGACGAGGATAGGAGGTAAGTATGAAAAAAAATGGCCTTAATTTTATACAAGACAACGGCCATGATTTTAGCAGTCTGTATAACATCAAGAAAACCACGTCGCCTGGTAGCGCTGACAAAAAAGACCGGAATAATTGGATGGCAGAAGAGGAAAGTAACATTTTCATTTACGAAAGAAGGAACCATTGTGACCAGGAGTACGTAATAAGAAAAAGGCATCAAAAGTGGAATCAAGAGCTTAAAAAGTAATAAGAGGTTTAGGAAAGAAAAAACCATCTCAGCTCCAACCTACCAGAAACACAAACAGAGAGAGACAATTCTTGCCAGCCAATAGAAAAACAGCAAAATTTTCAGCCCCTTCTCGGAATTTGTAGAGGCAGCCCGGACACTGAAAGCAGTAGTGGCTCTTTTCTGCCCAAATGAAAACATGGGAAAAAGGGGGCAAAAAAAGAAGTGGGAAGGGAGAAGCAGACACTTCATTCTGCCTGTTAAATCTCATCCACTATGTTAGCTGTCAGGGTTGTCAGTCGGACGCCAGTCTTTTCCTCTGGGATGATAGGGCAATAAAAAGAGAAGCAAAGAGAAAAAAAACCGTGTGCACTAAAAGAAGGCACGAATTCGGACATGAGGCTGCTCGAATATGAGAGGCGCTATTCGACGTAGTGAATAGGCGATTTACTATGTCGTTTTGGTGTTGAGACAGCAAAAAGAATGATGAATATGACAGCCGATCGGCTATCTCCGCAACGCTGCCTACTACGAGGTTACAGAGGAAACTCGAGTACTTGTTATTCTAACGTAACACCCTCCCGTTGTCGCCCGCTATACAAAAGCCCAAAGAGGACACTGGGGTTTAACTCCAGGCATCCTATTTTCAGTGTTATATGCTACAACTGCGGATCTCCTAGACGAGCGCATCATCAATCTTAGTTAAAGTAAGATGACAACGTGGACACCACTGAAATGAACCAGAAATTGAACACCTGGTTACACCCGGCCATCCACCACATGGGCCTGCAAAAATTGACGAGGAAAGTGGGGGTGAAAACAGTGACTCTTAAAGACCGGTTATGACTGCCGTCAAATGAGAAAAGGAAAAGTAAATAACCACTTACCATATCATCAATGCCGAAGGTGACCTGTTCGATTTAAGCTAACACTGATGGTTATGAAGATGTTTCCAAGATTTAGAGAGCATTTCAGGCTATAGTGTTTTCGATGAATTAAAAAATCCTTCCGGTAAGGAGATTCGACCGAGGAGTTGGCAGATCCTTCAACTAATGGCGTTTGTGGGTGTGGTGAAATAACCTACTCAGACTAGGGATTAACGAGGGCTTGGCAGTTGGTAGACTCGTCCAAAGTGCTGAAAGTAATCAAGACGTCCCTATTCCATCACTACCCACAAACTCGGGTAACTCCAGAGAATTTTGGCAAGCTACTTGGATCACAAACGCTGAATAGTTATCTAAGTGACGTTTGCGTATGGATACATGGAACCGGTTTCTAGCGTAAACAAAATGCTAAAAATCAACAGGAATCAGGGCATCAGCAGTGCCATTCGTCGATTGTGATAGCAGGAGCAGTAGCAGCAGAAATCAAGCTTGGTGCAATTAGTCTGGATGAAAGTACCTCAGATCTGCGTGAAGAAGAGGAAATCGAAGAACGAAGTGATGAAGATGAGGAAGAATGTGAAGGAGAAGTGTAGAAGCTCTGTCTTCGTGCCCAATTCTCTCCAACAGAGGAACGCAGAGAGAATTCGGCTCCACGATCTGCCGTCTATGATGTGGTAGGAGGCGAGAGTGGAAGTATGAATTGGCGGTTTTAAAATCTACCGGAGACTAGAGCTTCAACAGTTCAAATAGTCTTAGGGGAAGGATATTTCCATATGACAGGAGAGCCTAAAACGTAAACTTCTTTTTCAGTGCGAAAGTCGATGCATGAGGAACTTCGAGTTTAAGGGGTACGAAGAGGAATGCTGCCCAATTAGTGCGGTTCGCAGCCCACTGCCATGGTACTCATTTCTGCAGAGATTAAGTTGGTGCATAAAACGAGCCTCAGATCTTAGATACTCCGACGCGCAGCCTATTAAGAACCATGAGAGGGAAGATCACAATCATTTACAAACACTTGCCATCTCGAGGTGTTAGATGACGCCAGTTAACAAGATAATAGACGAGCTGGCCTGGAATGATCCAATTATGTTGACAAATTCTTTTACTTCGCGGCCGCCAACTTAAACACCGAGATAGGTCTATGGTGCGGAAGTGTGAGTGAGTGTGGGCGTAGCTGACACCAACCCATGGGAGTGTAAAGGAAAGCTCTCCCAGCAAGACAAATTAAGGCTGACTGTAGTCGACGTCAGATCGCAGATTCGGATCCTATGTGGCTCCTCCATCCATGCCTCGTCAACATCTGGTAAAATCTTAGCTAAGCTCTGACAAAAAGAGCTCCAAAAAGAGTCATCGTTTTAGGTGTGTACAATCAAAAGAGCCAGCGCCTGCACGATCAGTTAGTCAGTGAGAGTGAATGTTTGTGTGTACGTGCGAGGTGACGGTAATAGGAGGGACTGCCTCCACCTCCGTAAAAATCAGTGAATGCACAATTCGCCTTCTTCGCCATATCCATAAAGCAAGCGCTGTTGGAATGGGTACTAGGGTGAGGAGAAAATGCAAAAGAAAGGACGAGAGATAAGGAAAAGTGAACAACGGGAGTGAAACAATCGGGTGTGTGGGTGTATGTAGATTTGTTCAGCCGAAAATGGACAGGAAAAACAACATGACAGCAGACAAACAACAGCGGATGTCTTCCCTCTCTCTATTTACCATCAAATGTGGAAATGTAGCTAACAAACCTCAACCAAACCAGAGATCGGAGTGGGTAGACGGTTCCGAGTGAATTCACCACAATACCCTCACGTCTAGGTAATCGGAATGACTAGGTGGGTGCAGGCCTTACCCCCAATCCTAGCATTCTTTATCCCCCCCCCCCCCCCCAAAAGACGATAAAGAAGGAATAGAGACTAACCTTCGATCCTGGGGCGTAGTCACCCGACCCAGACATCGGACCTTGTCTAGAAACAAAAAAGAACAAGAAGACGGCAATGAAGGGAAAGAAGAGCCAATGGTCAAAAATTCCCTTACGACAGTGAAACTCATGGGTTCTGAAGATGTCAATTAGATCTCAACGATGGAAAAGTAACATCGAAGCGTGAGAATAAATCGAAGTGGAGAGATAGAGGGAGTATAAGGAGACGCGCGGAGGGGAATAGATGGATGGATGAGAAGACTTCCAGCGAAAGGATTAATGAAAGAATAAAAAAGGTCTCTACAAAATGCCACCGGGTCGAAATCGGAAGACCTTCTAACTTATTCACCATCATGCCTAAAGACAACGGGGCAGTTCATTTCACCTCAAATTCCCTCTTACCCTTCATTTGTATTTTACTGCCTATTTGAGGTGGCAATTGCGCTGTAAACTAAAAATAGGATCGCCACTTCAACGCAGCCTATCGACCGGCTCAGTCTATCCCGGCTTCGCCTTCTACACGGAGCTAAAAGGGATTGAGAAGGGCAGGACCTTCTGATTGGCCGTGTAGAAGTAGCTGGGGCGGGGGGTGTCAGTTGTGGACAAGTGGGTTAGCTGGTGAATCCGACTAAGGGGAAAGTAGGGGGCGGGGCGGGGCGGGGCGGGGCGAGGGACAAGACAGAGCGGAGGTAGTGCAAAACGCTTGCTCAAGCCCTAGCTAGCTACCTCTCCCGCGAGTTAGTCAGGCAGGCGTGCAAGGTGACACAAACGCGTGCATGCACGCACCCGGCCCATAAATGGAGGCAATTTTGGAGTTGCCTTCTAAAATCGTCGCAGGCGCGTGGGTGAGTGAGGTGGTTGCATTTCTCCCTTGATTGTCTGTAGAAGCAGGATTCGGTAGCTACAACTTGAACCGGCCATAAAATTAACAGATGGTTCATGAACCGACGATTGGAGGAGTAATTTAGACGAGGCGCAGGTGGAGGGAAGGGTAAGTTGAAAACGATCCCAGGCTAAAATTAACGAACTAAACAAGATCGACTGAATAAGTGCATGGGTAATGCGATGAATTGGTGGAAGAATAAACAGATGGAGAGAAGAGAAGCTGATACAACAGTAATGTATGGCTGAGGAAATTTAAAGGAGTAAAAAAGGAAGAAGTAATTAAAAAATGGAGTCAGGATCCATACATGGGTGGATAGGAGTAGATGGAGGAATCAAATGAAGGCAAAGGGGATAGGCGCAATGGTAGGTAGACCAAGTACGGATGAGAGGATGGGTGATTGAAAAGCGGACGGGATGGATGGATAGGAGGAATCAAAGATGGGAGACTAGCTTGATTGGTGGATCGGAAGCCGGACAAAATGAGAGATAGCCCAATAAATTGATGGTTCGATGAATAAGTGATTAAACAACTAACTGACCAGTTGGATAAGAAAAAAAGATACATCAACAAAAGACTTTGCATCACTTCATGGGAGGTAGCGGCGCGTTGGACGCGCCGATAAAATGAGGCGTGCATCCGATTACTGTACAACACCCACCCAATGAATCACTTTCGCAGCCAAACATTGCCTCAGTCATAAGAAACAAGAAACTCACTTTCCATGTCCAGAAACACCACCAACTTTTGTGCCATTTGCACCGCCTGGATTGGCCACCGAATTCCGCGTCTGGATGGCGTTAGAGGCGTACTTCTGCTTCCGCCGGAGGTACACCATGAGGAGGATTATGATGATGGCGCAGAGGAGGATTGCCATGCAGATCCCAATGACAATTCCAATACTGCTGTAGGAGATGGCTGGAAAAGGTAGGAGGGGGAGAATTGAATGGTCAGGCAACACGTCTGCTACCAACGTCGCACATGTAATGCCGTGAGCTCTCCACCGCCCTGTGACAATTAGTGGCACCAAATCACATCACAAGTAGACGACAGGTTGGGTTTAAAGCAATACCAATGGCAAGCAGACCATTGCGCTCGCTTTTCCCATGAGGTGTTGGAAAGGAGTTTTGAGATGTTTGCCAGATAGAAAATAAAAGAGGGTTTAAATCTATGGTTGAAGTATGGCAAAACTCCAGGAGGTATTGAAGGCCTGGATACATTCCAGGAAGGCAAAGTTATTCCAGAACTTTTAGACAATTCTGAGTTTAAGTGAATAACGCGTTGATGAAGATTTCTACCTAAATTTTGGCTCAAACTTACTTCGACGGCTATTCACGATACAACTCAAAAAGTTTTGGGTGCTCTCTAGTGAGTAAAACTAGATCAGAGATAGGTTCTCATTGTAATTCTAGTACGACAGAGATCCAACCCTTCAAATATTTGGTCTCTAGTTTGGGTGTGGATGATCCACGGATGAAAGAGGTGGATCTGTTTCAATTTTCCATGGACATTAACTGCAAATAGTTGATCAAAGCTCTGAGACCGTTGCACCAAGAGGAAGTCAAAGTCAGTGCCCATGGAGAATAGTTCCCCATTCTCCAATGACTTTCACGTGTCTCACAGTAAAGTGCGGCCCAGTTCAAGGTTGAACTAAACTAGAACCTTAATTGTCCATCCGATACGAGGGTATCGCAGCCGCAAAGGAGCGTGAGGATCGGCTATACCGCTTGAAGGCATACTTTCTGGTGCACACTGATGCAATCATCGCTCTAGAATTGATGAGGATTTGGACAGGAGTACTCCGAAAAGTTTGGACCCTATAAGGACCAGTTTCAAGCCGATTCGGAAGTTCCAGCCTATTTTAACGGTCTACAAGCGTCAACTTCAAGGTGGTGTTTTGAAAATGTGAAGACATTGCAGCTTGAGGCTGTTTATTTGAAATGAATTCCCAGGACATTTTAAGGCATTCTAGACTAGATGAGAACTAGGAGCTAACATTCTCAGAGAATTCGAAAGGCAACAGTTATTTCAAAAGAGTGGGATTCTGCACATGAACCTTCATATCAAATTTCGCAATTGAAGTTATTCCAAACATTGAAACCTTAAAGGCTTCACCGATGCGAAAACGATACATCTGGAAACTGCTTTCACCTATTTAACGGCGAAATTCCAAAGTCCACTGGAGGTAGCCAGCACTCTCAACTGGATTCATACCAAGGCTGTAAGAGCAGCCTCTTGGCTGATCCTGAGGTTATAAAATTACTAAGGAAATGAAGACAGTCTTTCAAGTACAAAAAGATGGCGAAGGTGAATCAAGTAAGAATAAAACAAATTCTGTGGCTGGATAATTTGAAAGCACGGTGATTAAACAAATTGAAAAGTTGGCGGATGGGGGCGGAGGATAGGGCGGTGGAGGGAAGGCAAGGTAGCTGAAGGGATTTTGCTGTAGAGCTTACCAACTGATTTATGGTCGCCTGAAAGGAAAAGATTAGAAGACATTGAATGATCTTTAGCCTCGATTAATTGATCCCGTAAACGTTACCAAATTCATCACATTTTAGCCAACAATTCGTTAGAGAATCAAAGAACACTACAATTTCCCGCCAAGTTAATGAACGAAGGTGGATGAAATGGGTGGGAGATTGTAACCAATCCTCATCATACAACTCAAACAGACAGACCTCGGCAGAGCAGAGGGACTAAGACAGCGGAGACGGCTCCATAGTGGGAGGAAAAGGGCGATGGACGCCTCCATTCAAACCCGAGCCATGAAGCTTGAATACATCCTGCAAGTGTTTAGACTTCACCCCGTAGAGGGCTTCATCGCAACGTGCCTTAAAGGCTTCAACTTCGAAGTGGCTTTAAACCGCCTCAACTTTTCCCATGCCAAACACTTCTATTTCAGCGTCCCGAACTACAGATGACTCCTTAAGACGCATTGCATGAAGAGCTAAAAATTCCAACTGAAAAGGCGTTGCGAGAGTCGACACGGGCGAAAAAAGGTGGAACATCGATGTAAGTTACTTCTGCCTTAACACATCTATGAATAAACTTCCACTAATAGGTAGCACTTCTAGGTGAAAAAGATGTTAAGAACCAAGCACAACATTTATGCAATCTCGGTCAAACCCATAAAACCGCAAGGAAATTACCGGCTACAGTGAATCGCGTCATCGCAATGGTTTTGTTATATCCCAAAAAGTCCAACGCGTTTGGCAAAGCATTGCCTGCTGTGCATACAAGCAACAATTCAACGCCTGGAGTTGCATTATATGCTAGAGTGAACCTGGGTCCTCTTATCGTGTATTCGTCTGGTCGAAGACCGATTCTCGCGGCTGCCGCGATATCCGAGGTGTCCACAAACTGTTCCACGGGGGGAACAGGACTGGTGGTGACCTGATAGTCCTTTAGATCAATTATCGGTCGACGGTGATACTGACGCATGGGCTGACGAAGGGAGAGAGTAATTGTCGGCTCGGGAAATCCATCGGCATGGCAAGTCATGGAACTGCCGACACGCATTAGACCGTCTGTTGGTGGAGGTAGGATGTACGCGACAGTTGTTTGATCTGAAAAAAAACAAATTTTGATTTAATGGAACTGGAGGGCTTCTTTCTAATAGACAAGAAGAATGGCCCCTTCATTCATCGCAGGCCACAATCACCACGGCCTGAGGACATGACCTCATAATAGTTTACAGAGAGGACGTAACGCTCAATCCAGTAACACCCCACGAGGTACATCATTTACATTAGGATTACATGTCTCCATAAAAATTTGACGACTTTGGTGGGTGGTCTTTGAAGCATCGACTGCGTTGTCGCAGAAGAGTGACCATGTAGAGTACCAGGATCGAGGTTTGAAAAGGCAAGGGTAGAGGCAGGACCAATCCAACAAAAGGATATGACTAACCTCTCAGCTCTTCTTCCTCAATACCTTGTGGAAGGCGAGGGTCAAGATGACAAAATAAAGCCAAATGCATAGCACCCTTAACATTTTTCCTCCTTTAATAAAAGAACAGGGAGACAAAAGTTTAAAGGAACGGCTCAACACATTGTTGGTCACACACGCGGCGACATAAAAGGAAGGAATCCATTTGCGTAAGTGAGTTACCACTACAACCAGACTATAAATTGATAGAACAGAATGGTAATGAGAAGAAGGGCAGTGCACAGACTGTAGAATTTCGTTTTAATTAGACACTACTGTCGAATTGTGCTACGTTACGTGGCGCCCACGTCAGTTGTAGGTGGATGACGGCGCGAATCCCCACCATCCCAAGTCGATGTACCCACCCGTCAGCCAGTACTTCGTCCAACTATCCATAGAAAACACGCTACTAGATTCAAACACCCCAAACAAACAGAGATGAGGACAATCACACCGCTCTCTGTTAAGGTGCGGAGAAGGCGAACCAATTTTGATGGATATACCCTCCACTATCATGATAATACCAGGCCTTGTTTTAAGAACCTTCACAGGAGGTGGTCGTGAGGTAAATTTACAAGCATTATTTTTCATGGAAAACAAACAAGCCGATTCTGAAATATCCTTCAGCTAAACTCCCCGGTCTCCTGCTCGAGTTAGCTGGGTGGCTAGAATAATCTCACAAGGTTACTTTAAGCCAACAGATCTCTGATTGGCGATTGGAAGGCTGAGCGAAGAGGTGGGAGGAAAAATGTGTGGATGGGTGGGTGAATTCGAGAGAATACACCAATGCATTAAAAAATGAACGAACGTAAACTATTTAGCTACGTGTCCCACCTGAGCTAGGGCCAAAATGGTGGCTGGTAAATGAACAGGCGGGTTGCCAAAGTGTTCATGAAACCTCAGCTAGCCTTTCTTAACTTCAAATTTCATCTGCCGCTACTGGAAGCATTCTATCACGCCCATGAACATAAAAAACAGGAACATCCATTGTAGAATTGTAGGAAGGTCAGCCAACTTCCGGGTGTGGGTCGGGTTTGCCCGGAACAGCTACAGCTAGATCTACTGGTCTCAATTTAATTCGGAATACTCCTTTAAGAATTACGAATAACCCATGAACCTCCCTCAGATCAGAAAAAGTACGACATCCACTACTGAAATGGCAAATGATTTATGACTTCCCCCCTTCACGGTTTGGCACTTGTCACTACTCCCTGTAAAGGAAATTCCCTACAAATGTAAATTTTAGCTGGCTTTGTCCTTTTTCGGCTTTTGGCCAATAAAACCAACTTCTCAGCGATAGATTCGACTCGAAATCATGATGGCCGGATGTTTCTAACACGTTTATTACCACCGTCACACACATGGAGACACGCCGACATTCCAATCCGACCCCGGTATTATATTACACGCTGTGTTCTCCATCAGTTCATCAGACCTGGTGGCACCAAATTGTGCATCGCAGACAGACTTGTTGAGTTCAAAGCCATAAGGTAGACAAGCGGCAGAGGAATTAGTCACCACGGTACTCTAACAGTTAGTGTTGCAACAAAACAATAAAATGTATGGACTAGGGTGATCGAATGCCTCCTACGTTCTTTGACAGATGGAGAGAGATTGGTGTAGTGAAGTGTTTGAGTTCCACTAAGACGGACACGATTCAAACATTCAAAGCGACAGCAACACATTTTTGGGCACATATTTGTCTCAGGTTTATTCAATGAAACGAAATTAAGTGTTCGTAACTAAGCCACACTTTACTTTAAGAAAACGCGTGCCTATTTTAATGTCTTGAAAAAACACCTTTAATTAATACTGCAACATGTGTGTGCTTATCACTTATCCAAATCGTAAAATTTATACTTCTACCAAGATTCTATAACGAATCTAGGCCTAGGTCTGGTAACGAGGAGCCAAAGGAGACGCTTGAGAAAGTCCGAAGTCACGACTCACAGTAGACAGTCAGCTGGATCTGCTCCTCCTTGCTCATCAGCCGACAATAGAGACTGCAACCATGCGCCTTCGAATTGATTGGCAAAGACGCTGAAAGTGTCAGATTGTCCTGACTCCGTGCAATTCTCGCTTCATCCAGAATCCCCTGTGCATAACCAATAGCCATACTCTCAGCCAATTCCTCATCAGTCGGCGGAGAACGGAAGTGGTAAAAACTATAGCTGATTTCGTAGGGGTAGCCGAGTTGGGCCTTCGCCTGGCGCTCTTGTTCAACAGCTGCCCGTGGTGGTTTGTTGCAAACGATCCTGAAGGAAATGGCCTGGGGTGGTAACGCACCATCTGTTTTGCATTCCACCTTAGCCATGGAACCGTCGAGAAAGGTGGGCGGGGAGAGATTTAGTTCACCAGGAGCGAGGCGTACATAGTCGGGCTCGCGTTCCAGAGTGATTGTTATGTTCAGAAAGGTCGGCTGTTTGGTTAGCTGGGAGAAAAAATACGAAGAATGAAGTGCTCAGTCCATTTGGAATCACATGGCTTGGTTAATGAAACGTCAGCCTCTGGAGGTAAGACAAATGAGAACATATATTTACAGGTAGTAAAATCAATGTTCGACGTGGTGTCCCGTTCGTACGCTCATTCAAGTACCCAAAAGTCACCTAATACCTGGAAAGCAGATTCAACAGGGAATGTTTACCAGTATGGCTGGACTATTCTAGGGCCACCTTCTTCACCGTCCTCATACGCAGGGTATGCCCTCATCAAAATCCCAAACCTTTGTGGATGCTTTTGGTCACTGTTGCCACGGAAAGATCGACCTCATAGTCGATTCTAGTCCGGTAGGTTATGCATCGACTCTTCAAGACCACCAGGGCTTCGCCCTGGGAACCAAACCACCGAACCCAGACAGATAAATGTACAGTAGCCTCTTAGGCGCCTTCGCTATTCAAATGTCTAACTGCTAATGGCCGGATGACCTGCCATCGGACCTAGATACGAGTACCTGAGGATTTTTAATCTTTATTTTTTTTGTCACCATATGCACGCACAAACTACCACTTCCGCTTGCCATCTTAGCTAAAATCGCATTTCACTAGAAATCTCTTTCAACAATTCAACAGAAGAATTACGCTGAAAGCAGCGATCCAAATTGTCTAATCGTTTCTCCTGAATTTTCAACAAAAAAGAATACTTTTTCCAATTTTGACTACTTTTACAATTCCGGATTATAACTTTGGCTTAAACTGCGATTCTTAAAATAAAATTTTGCTTCCAATTATGACTAGACCGTGTTAAACGAACCCTTTCCTGATAGAGGTGAACCAATTAAAGATCAAAATTAAGCCCTTTCGATTCATTCAAAGAGTGGAAAAGAAAAAAGCAGGATTATTACAAGAAGTAAACTTGATGTGATATAAAAGACATTCAAAAGATTCGCGCAAAGTACCTTTGTTACCTTACAAAGACAAAATCTATCCTAAGACGTATCGGAATGAGTTGCTTTTGCACCCCGTTTTTTTCAACCTCCACCGGTGAACCCTTCGTAAAAAAACCCCAACTTCTTTATCTGTCAATCCCATAATCGTGCATATTCGGCATCTGCACATCACGAAACAGGTAATATGGGCATTAGACAGGCATACCAAGCGTTTTATATAGCTATCCTTCGCTTCCCAGGAATCCCTTTTAGGATTATTTTTTTGTTCCTAGCATGGATGGATGTCTGGACCGCACTGCATTTGGCGAACCGATGCAACTCTCGAAACAGTGAAGTTCATCTCTGCATTCGAGCAAATGCTGGCGGAGATTACTTTGAGCTCCCGTAAATACCCCCCCCCCCTGTCCACAGTACCCAGTAAGTGTCAGAAAGCCCTTCCTTCATGTTTACTCCAGGGTGACCAGTCTTTCACCAAGCCAACACAGTTGCTTAAAAGTGGATAAAAACGCCTGAAGACGCAAAAGCCAAATAAAAATCAACCAGCTGATTTACCAGACAGAAGGAACTGAATAAAGCTTAGATACGGCCAATAACTGTCTGAACTTTGTAGTGTAGAGCACCAGTGCGTAAGATTATATCTAACACACGAGAAAATTATTTTTTTACCAACCAATATGTACGCTATCGTGGATATTTTAAATGAAGTACATAGTGCAAGGATTGGAGCGGTTCAGGAAAGAAATGAAGGGATCCGAATTTCACACGCCAATTCATACAGGCATTAATGGTGGATAGCTAAAGCAAATAAATAAAACCCTGGAAGATTAAGGAATTTATCAGCTTAATAGGGGATTTTGAGGAGAACAATGCGTTTGTCCCATTAAAAAATGGACTGCTTTGTGCAGAACACGCGCATAGCACACAAGCAAAGACAAATGCACATCAAATTCTATATGAAAAATGACCTATTATTGTAGGCTGCGCAATTAAACAAACCTGTGTGATTTCCCACAAAACAGGGTACTTAAAATGAAACTTAAACAGATCCCCTGGAAACCAGATGTGAAAGCCAGCCAGTCAGTTTACCTGTGACTACTTCCATTTTGCAAGAAATTAAAGCCATCCATGAGAATAGTGCATATGTGAGCTATTAAAAGAACAGATCTAGAGTTTTAAAACGATTCCTTCCCCAACGACAAATTGAAAGCACTTAAGACAATATTTCGTTAGCCAAAAAAGGGCACATTTCTGTAAACATATGTAAAATCAGCAGCTGCGCCTAATATTTAAAAAATTCCGCAAACCTGAAATAAAAGCTAAGTCAAATAACAGAGCGGTCTGTCTTGATTTCGGAAGCCGAGGGAAAATCAACTCCACATATAGTTAAGTATTACGAAAATAGAAACTAGGTAAAAAAATCAGACAAACCTGGACAGTAGTATTCAGCAGAACCTGACCAGACTGTGCAAAACTAGCACCAGAATTAGGGTAAAAGATCATAAGGATGTGTTGACCGAAATTTTCCCGTTTTGGAGTGAAAAAGAAGTGGAGAAAAGGACCCTCCGCGACTTCACAAGAGACAAGAGAATCCAGATTGTCCACATAGGATCGACATTCAGGACTCCAAGACCCAATGACTTTGCTGTCAAGGAAGATGCTAAAACCACCGCTATCATCGTAGGCGTTACCGCTTCTGGGCGATATTCGAAAGCGGATGCGACCGCCTAACTCGACAGGGAATGGAGGCTCTTGACCCAGAAAAACTTCACTTATGAATGCTAGCAAAAAATGTAGAAGAAGAATTTTAGTTACCTGACGTGGCAAAGTGGACAAAGAGTGCCCCAAGCCACAGCACATGTAAAGTCATCGCATAGGGGGAATGGCATATGGAGCACGCGGCACAATTTCATAAGAGAACTTGACTTATTTAAACTGTTCCATAATATATTATAATTTTGAATTTTTGTAAATGCAACATCAACATTTAAAAATCTTCAAAAAGTAGTTTGTGCGCTAATTTTTAAACTTGGTTGATTTTTTGGTGTCAATAGGGTAGCAATATCATAGTCCGTAATTAAATGCAACCAATCTCTCCGTAAAATTATGGCCTAAAATGTCCAAAAGCAGACCGCCTTAATTCCATTAAAGTCAGTTATAGCCATAGAACCCGGCTTTGGACAACTTCATGGTAGTCGTAAATTGCATATTCCTAGAGGGGGTAAATTCCACCCCTTCCCAAACTCTCTCGACCTAAGACATACAATTCGGAACAAGCAAACAAGTCCATTCATTGAAGGCCTCCACACAATACCACTTATGTTAAGCCCATTTTCGCCTTGATTCCCGTTACATCCCTAAGCAGCATCGCACCAGCACGCCCCCCAAAATTTGAGGAATTCTAACTTAACGTAAACAATCCAGCAGTGCAATGCTCATGTACAATTCGTTGCGGACAAATTGCGTTCCCGGTGCAGTGCCTCAGGGGCGAATTAAAAGTGACACCAAAGCGCACTTTAGCATGCCGCCGAGGAATACATCAGCCGATCTACACTACACGAGCGCAGCAATAAACCCAACACGCCACAAGGGCCCAGACATAAGAGCACGAACGACTTGGGAGCCGGCACAGACCGCATCCATGGAGTTCTACTTCCCAGAGCTGGAGCACGTAGCAACGGGCGGAACCCGTGAAATGGAAACCAACGCTCCGTAATCGGACACCCCAGTCTGCGCACACCGTGAAGATTCCCAGACAGTACAAGCACCCCCAAGGGGCCCATTGAAACACCCCAACCAAAGAGATCCCACCTATTATCAGTCTGAACCCTACAAACGGCTTCACGAGATACTATACAAACCTGAATTCACTTAAAAATCGCACATAAAAGCCTGGAAACTTGCGCAGATGAGTGGCGGCTTTGTACACCAAACTGCAAACAGAAGCGCACGCACCCACGTGGCGCGGAGCTCCCGCAACAGACCCCAAACAAACCCGCGAGGACAAACCCGGCGTTCGTCAGGCGCAGACCCAAGGGGAGTACAACCCAGCAGCTGCGTCAAAAGTCGGATTAAGGAAATAGCAAAGTGAAAATCAACGCATAGCAGTCCAAGGACCGACTTCACAAACAGTGGAGCAGATCAGAATGCAGCCCAACCGGCAGGCGGTTTCAGAGTGGAGAGCCAATGCTTCCTCACGAAGACTAGAATCCGCTGCAACTGGCCAGATACAAATCACTTACCTAAGGTGTACGTGACAAGCGTCAAGCGCTTGAAGACGCTGCATGCATTAACAGCAGCAAAGAACCCGGAAATTCCCTAAGAGTGCACTAGCAGTCGAAAAGTCAGCTCCGATGAAAATGGCAAAGAAAAAAACCGTTTGAAAGTCAAATACGCTGAGGGAACAACGAATTAATCCAATCAAAAACAAACTAAATCCATGGGGACTCAAAGTTTATTCAAGGCTACAGTACATTTGGTGTCGATCTGTCTGTACAGCAAGGCATCACCTAGTCTAGCGATTTTTTATCCTGAATTTGCAGCCTAAAATACACAAGAAAAGGCAGATCAAAGAAACGGAGTGAAAGCGAAAAACCTACCAAAAGTGAGTTTGGCCTTGCCGCCAGTGGGAGTGCAGAGGATTCTGTCACAGCCAGGACAAACTACGGGGGTCTGTGCGTGGCTAAAAACCACCTGAATCTTCATACAGTCCGCACATTTGACATCCATAAAGTAAGAATTTGGTGAAGGCACCAAACGCTTCAACTTGCATTTCCTCTTCTCCTCCGCGAGAGTTGGGTGAAGTAAATCACGTGCGAGCTGAAAGCAGGATGAAAAAAGCGCATTACTTCCCTTTCCGGACGGCTGGCTACGACAGCATCAAGAACCACACGAGACATACCATGCTCCGTGAGCCAACGGAAGTCCAAAAGTGGCCGTGTAAAACAAACAGAAATCTTTGGCAAATTCCACTTTGAAAAATTGCTTAACGATAGAAATTTGCAATTGAAAAATTTGTTTACAATTTGAGGCAACATGTTAACACTAAGACTTTTTGTTGTAAGAAAGTAATTTATTTACTGTTTAATATATTTGGAAAATACAAATATGTCTCACAAGCTTAAGAGTATGTCTTAAAATACTCTATATATATATTATTTTTTTATTCTAGGCACATTTGTTGGCCAAAAGTGTTTTTAATTTAACGCGTTATGTGATGGTCTGTCCTTTCTAACCAAAGATTTTTCCGTTTTCTTAGGTTTGATAGGGTCAAATTTTTTGATATGGTTATTGTCGCAAAAGTAAAATTTAATTCATTTTAAATGAATCTAGTACTTTGAATTTGTCCCATTTTACCTCCCTGGGTGGGCTGGACTTTTGGGCCATGCCGATAGCCCGGACACATTCTCCGTGCTGAATATATATCCCGCCCGAGTATCTTGTCTTCTCTTGTCTTAAGAAAGTCTTGAGGCGCAACATAGAGGACAGATATCCGTGATACAAACCTCCCATTTGAGCAGAGGTCTGGTATTCCGAAGGAGGAGACGAACACTGGTCCACAAAATAAGCCAAGGTTATTCACGAATCCAACCTGCTGCGCAATGCAAAATTTTGCTTTGTTCGTTAGTTTTTTAAATTCATTGGTTTAAAATAGGAAGCAGAAGAAGGTAAAGACAATAGGTGTCACGCCGTTTTGAGGTACGTAAAGGCAAGTTTTCAGACTAATTCAATAAAACTGCTTTCCATAGGTTTATTTGTTTAAGCTTGTAGTTACATTTTGTTTTAAATACTTAGATGCCTCTAATGTAAAGAGAATAAAGTAGTTACTAAAATAAGTTGCTGCATTTCACATTTACTCATCATCCAATAACCTTGAAAATGCTGATTCCGGATTTTATCTCTGATGGTTCACAGATTTTGCGAAAACGTAGGTATTTTCAACATAACTTGGTATATCATACGTACTCAGAAGCAAAATAAATGTTTTTAAGTGGCGTTTGTGTTCAAAGGCACATATCATGCCTTATGTCAATGGTGAATATTGGATGTCTAATGTGGTCACTGGTTATTTCGGCAGGATTCCATTTTTTCTCGCTTATAGTTCAGTGAGTTGGCACGATGAATGGTGGCTCTCCGAGGATTACGAGTGGATTTTACGAATTTATTTCAGAAGATGGCTCTGTAGTGGACTTAACTCAACCTGGACTGTTCTCTCGTCGGCAACTCATAGCAATTTTTCACCGAAGGGGGTTTGATCGTTTGGTGAGCTCAGACTTTTCTTCAAACACCTGAAAGTCTTTGCTTTAGCACTTCTTTAAGAAGGTTTCTTTGTAAAAACTGCAGGAGATTTTAGGATTTCCCTTGCATAACGTTATTCATTTACATGTAGACGCGTGAAAAATAAGTACTTCATGAATACCTTCTCTGCGGTAGACTAACCTGTGAGTAAATTTGATGCGGTAGATTATGGAAGGTACTGATATATGTTTAATCGGATGTGGACGACCTTGCTGTTTCGGCTGAAAGCGCTCTACTTTTCATGCTTTTTAAATCTCACTGTGTGTAGGATGCTCATAACGCCAATAGGTTGATGACATCCATCTGTCCCCCTGCTCTGTCTTGAGCATCCTCCTCGGTGTGCTTCCCGTTGTGGACAGACTTATCCACCATTCTGTGTTACACTGTTCATTTCCACAGCAAAAACTAGTTTTTTGATAGATATTACGTGTTTATGAAGGTGCAACAATGGTGAGTAGCACGTTTCTTTTCCAACCTCTAGTTATCTACAATCCATTCTGACACCAACTCTCTTATCAGGGCCTATTATGACTACATTATACCTTTGCCCTGCCGAAACTGCACCAAAGTCTCAAGCCTACCAGTGTCCAATCACAAGGTGGACCAAATACAACGAGTACCATCACCAACGAATCACAACTTGGAACACCAGCAACCAGTCACTTCGTTGGTCGCTCAGCGGCTAAGGCGAGAACTGGAGCGTCCATCCACCGGTCAGAACAGAGATAAGCGTCAGCATAACGATCTTGACAACTTAATCATCGTCAGCAATCCTAACTGGCCCACTAGCGGTGTAACACCATCCCCAAAAAAGTCAGCAGCAGCCCCAGAAGAGGTAACTAAATGCGATGAACATGGTAAGCAACCACTCAGTTTCTCCTCTTCTCCGTCTCTCTCATCCCCGCCTCCTCTGAAAAGACCCAAAATCAATCGGAATTTCGCTAACCTGGAATCCCTTAAGTGTAATGGGAAACAATGAACCTGACTTTGCATTTATTAGAACCCTTCAAAAGCTTTTTATTTGTTACGGTCTTTCTTGGTTGCCAGTGGGATGGGTTCCTTGTCTAAGGCTTGTCTTCGACTTTATCTGATATCGAGTGAACTATTGAATGCTAGCCTAATGGACCCGGGAATGTCGGTGTCGAGTTGTGCTGGTCGTTTATTAGCAGTGTTCGAGTCAAGCTGAGACCGCAATGCAGGGTTAGGAGAGCAGACCCCCTGCGCTGCGTGCCGGTTTGAGCTATCCTGGTGAATCCGGTTTCTGTCAGTTCTGACGTTCGGTGTGCTGCATCGTCTCGAAGGTACGAGTGCACGTAACTGCGTTGTGCGCACTGTTCCTGCGACAACGTTTGTCTCCATATGAAGTACACCCACTGCCCTCTACTTCGTCCTCTGCTGTCACGGCAACAATTGCGAAATTGAAATCTCCAGCTTGATTTTAACACTCCTTTTGCTTCATGAACTAATGAGGATAACTGTTAAGCATACCGCAAGTTTGGGAGGTGACCTCTTCGTGAGAATAGAACTTTTTAGCCAGCGTTTCTTCTTTCAGAGGGAGGAAAGTTGGAAGGAAAGAAAGAAAGCAGAGTTAATGGTTTTTAAGAGCGTCGACCAGTCACCTAAGAGACAAGTGTCTTTAGACTCGTCTAAATTCGCCAGAACATTACCGGGGACATGAGGGCTCATAAGCCAGTCTATCTGGGAAACCTACGTTGTAAAGCGGGAGTCCATTAGTTCGGTATAGATGCAGGGCTTTCAACTATGCCACAATCCGTCCACGGAGTTCAATTCACATTAGGGCTCCGACTCCACTTTTCAAACAATTCCAGTTTCTTAGAAAGTTGCAAGGACAGCTGGGTGCTCCCAACACGGAGTTCCAGCGACATTAAGCAGTAACGAGAAGCCAAAATCTCATTTATTTCACAAATTACGCGGCTTGAATGGCACTCGCGGGTATACTGAACAGTCGTTGTTCAACATCTTCATAGTCAGGATCAAAGACATGAAGTCGCACGTAACCGTCTTCACCTCCGGTTGCAAAACTATCCAAGAAAGAAGACAATGTCAAAATAAAACTGGTATACTGGGCAAAATAACATCCAAGTATAGCTACACAGGCAGTTACAATTTTATACCCACCCACTGCCATCGGGGTTGAAGGCGACGCTATTGATTGGGCCGAAGTGACCTTTAACACGACCGAACTCCTCCGCAAAGATCATATGGTAGAATCGGGCATCAAATTTACCCGTCTGAGCGGCTGTAACAGTGACATCTCGAGCCTCCTGACCACCTCCCAACAAAACCTGGGTTTGTGGAGAAGACAGGATTTCATATCGCAGATTTCCAGCTACTTGAGGGCTAAACCAAAGACATTATCAACTTCTCACAAACCTTATTATGATTAATTTCAACAAAAGTCTGAAGTGAGACAAAAATGATCAAATTAGAAGTACTTTGTTATCCCCTATAATCGCAGATCAGAGCGGGAAGCGTGAAATCTATACCGGATGAATTCATCAGACTCAGAAAATTAGGATGAAATAAAAAAGGATTTAAGTCTCAGGAAAAGAAATTCAAGGTCGTTTAAAAGGGATCTTTTCCAGTAGTACAAATGCACCACAAAACCAAAAACTCGGTACAAGATGGCCTAGGAAATTCGCAAATTTTAAAGTGACCATTCCAATGAATGCGGACTAGAAGCACTTTAGGTGATCTTCAAGCCAAAAAGTGCGGGTGGTTCTACAAAATTTAAAAAACACCCAGCAGTAAGTAAAAAGGGACTCAGATAGTAACGCTTGAATTATTTGCGAGATTAGTGATGAGCTCGAGTAGCGGTACGAAGGTATTGACGACATTTAAAGGCGATCTCACAAATCAAACTACAACGTTAAAATGGAAAAACAATTCAACTTCCGTTGAGAGAAAACTAACATGAGGTCGATTAGGAGAGATGGATGCTGAATTCACGGGACGCTCAGCCATGTAGGTGCGGATGCAGTCCAGCTCGTAGATACCGTGGAGCTATAGAGATCAGGAAAGTATCCTCAATTTGATATTTCAAGGAAAGTCATTCCAGGGAACACACATACCTTAGCTGTGTGATCCTTCGAGGCACTAATAAACATAGTACCATCTACATGAACTTGCAAATCCGTGATTAAACCACTATGAGCTTTAACGGACTTCACGGACTCCTTTTTTCGCATATCGATCAAGTTAAGATCACCGTTATCCGAGCCCGTTATGATAAAGTCCTCCAAATCACCCCAAATCGCCGCCTTTATGGGACTTTTGAGGCAACCGCTGGTGAGTGAAAGTACGCAATTGTCTCCTGTCATCTAATTTTTTTAATTTACAAAAGAAATGACATCGTACGTGGCTATGATCTCGGGTATCCAGCACACAAACTTCAGCCGGATTTTGCTTAAAAACATCAGCAACAAAAAAGAACAAGTGCCCTGAGTAGGAAAAACCACAAGCCCTGACAGAGGACGGCCTAGAAATGCGTTTGAGCTCCTTGCCTAAAGAGAATATGAACTCGAGATAACATACCATTGGAAACGTCCCACAATCTCACAGTGGCATCACCAGAGCCAGAAATTAAATGAGTTGACATCCAGTCAACGTCTAGACACCAAACTACGCCTGCATGACCATTAAATGTTCCCAAGCGCTCTCCATTTCGACTGAACCAAACATTGGGCGATGGATTCTTTCCAGCAGTAAAAATCAGGTCACCTTCTTTGTTGTAAATAATACGCGTTATGGCACGCTCATGACCACGTAAACAAATAGGTCTCTGGGAGAAATTAGACAATACGGATTAAACACTCACCATCCTCGTTCATCCGAAGGGAACGCCACTGACGGGAATAAACACAAACAACCAGCATAAATAAGGAGCTTTTTGAAAATACGTTAAATAACTTAATTTTTTAACACATTTTAAATGCGTTGCTTTTAAAAAATGGGCTAAAATTTATGTTCTGTTATGATGATTGGAGAAGTGGCTTTTGAGCAGAAGATGCGTGACTAGGCTGGGATGCTGGACGGTTTCGTAAAGCTCCGCCCGTTAGGTTGCCTTGCCTATCTGGGACTTTTTCTCTCAGAATGTATCGCGGCAACAGACATTCGTACGGTTTACGTGAAGACGGTGGATGGTACCCTGCGTGGATACGCCTCAACGGTTTTGCAAAAACCAATTGTCACATTTTTGGGCATTCCATTCGCTACTCCTCCAGTAAAGGACCTAAGATTTAAGCCGCCTATTCCTCTGAAACCTTGGAAAGCCATCAGGGATGCAACGAAACCGGCTCCGACGTGTATTCAACCTCTTCCAGAAAAATGTAAGCTTGGGGGTTTAAATGTGCTCCAATAATTGATTGTCATAAATTTAATTCGCCCTGGATTCACTGCAAAATTATGCACCGATTGAAACCGGGAATTTCCATTCAAATTTCTCCCAAAAATTGTCTGCCAATTAAAGGCAAAATACTCACAGATATCTAAATGTGATCGACGAATAAATGTAGCTGAATCTCTCCTGAGCCGTTCACCTAGATTATTATTTTAGCAATTTTTATGAGTATTTTTGACACCTTCTTTAATTATTCTTGCTGTCACTTTATCTGCAGCACGTCTTAGTCGTTCATTTCGGGGATTTTGTGCAAAAAATTGTTTGGAGTAGGGCTTTCACATGACGTTAACTGTATGTGTAGACTACAGTAGCCTTTTTATTTTTACTAGGGGCTTCTACTTGTACGTCAGATTTAAATAGGATGACTGCTTTTAACCGTAGTCATTTTATTCCCGAATAATGTCACTAAGCCATAGATGATGCAAGTAAATTTGCTCATGAAATGACTAAAATGGAATTGAGGAAGGCTGCACTTTAAGCCAGTCGAAAAAAACTAGCGAAATTGCTTGGCAGTACGCTTGCAAGTTTTGAGTTTTCCTGCCAAAAGCATTTGCCTCACTTGACCAATAGCATTGTAAAATCGTGGCACGCACGTGCGCACTCTATCTGGACAGGGATGCAGGCGCGCGCATGCCTGAAAACTATCGACAAGCTCCCCGACGAGCCACCCTCGTTCAGATGAGTCAAGCTAAATTGGATCATATAAACAAATAGTTGGACATAGTTAAATTCAAAATGAAAATAAAAGGTTTTACTTAGTTAAACATATTTTTTTAACAACAGTAAGTGGCTGATTGTCCGAATGAAATAGTCTCGTATTTTGGAAAAATAAGTGCTTAAAGCACAAATTTTCTTTGTCCTTTTGGTAACGCAATATTGTAACACATAATGTGCTTTTAATTTTTTAAAAAAAATTGGGTAGGCAAATACATTTTTAATAAAGTGCTTTTGCAGATTTCGATTGGCGTGAAATACAGAAACCATGACCACAAAAAATAACTGTCGTAAATAACTTTTTAGGCGTGTCTGTTATTTATAGTGATTTCGTGATTTTTTATAATGGACCAAGTATGTCCGTTCGATAGGTGCTCCTGTTTGTAGCCCTTTCAACTCTTTCTCCGTCATGCTACACTCTAGGTGGCTATCCCTCATCATTAATGCTTACGAAAATTCCTTTATGAATTCTACGGCCTATTTATGCAGTGAAGGTCCTAATTCTTTCCGCCATCGCATTTGAGGATTTGACGGATGGTGTCTGCTCGAATGTGTCGGTTGAAAAATTTCGTGGAGACATACCAGAGCTCCAACTCATTTGCTGCGATTTTTGTCGACAAAATTCCCATTTTGCGATGCCCATAATTTGATTACAGCACTCATAATATGATATTCTAATCATATTCTTATTGAATTGCCTTATCTTGAAGAGACGCTCTGTATACATTTGTAGGGACCAAAAGATGGGCATACACACCCACAAAAATAATATTTTTCTTCGTGCCTCCCATCTTTGAGCAGTTAGTAGTTATGGTAGCAGAATTGGAGTAAATTAAAGTTAACTCCAAGGCAGTTAGCCTTACCTGTCATTCTTCCCTCACCCTCCCCTCTCCCCCTCCCTCTGGTTGGGAAACTCTCAGGGAATCAAACCATTCCCTGTTATATTTTCGGTAAAGATGAAAGCGGTCATCACTGTCAAGCAAACATCTTAATTCTTGACAAGGTGTCAACTGCTAAGGCTGATATTATCAAAGATTACCGTCTTAACAACTTACAAGAGGACATCAATTGAGGAGAGGAGGTCATTGAAGCGAATAAGTAAATGTGTAGGAAGGAGGAAGGTACTGCCTTCTTCCCCGGATGGTAATTCCTCCAAGTTCCATGTGATGGTTGTCGCTGCCTGGTGATTGCATTAGAAAATCATTTAACAGCATGCGAAAGAGAAGAGAGGGATGAGGCTGAACACATTCACGCATGATTTCGCTTCCCTTCAGCTCTTCTCCTTTTCGCCTCCCCCCCCCCCAAAAAAAAATTAAAAATGTGAAATAAAACAGCGCGGAGGGTTGGTGGGGAGAAGGGTGGAAGGAGGCCGTGCAGAATTCCCTTAATGATTCGCCAGTGCTTCTCACCTTCCAGGCCTTCTGAATCTCTAAGTCGGTAGCATCAGTTAAGCGACTGGAAGCAGAGTAACATGTAACTTTCGTAGAGATAGTTTGGTAAGACCGTTTACGACGATCAAGTTGTCATCCGTTGCGTTTTCGTACTTTATTTCTAGGGCAAAAGACCAATCCAATGACTCGAGTCTGGTTGAACACCACAGAAATGAGTGAAGACTGCCTCTACTTGAATATCTGGACGAACGCGATCAATGGAAGCAGCAGCAGCGGCAGTAGTATTAGCGGTTCGGTGACATCTGACAGTGATCTTGACACGTCATTCAATTGGTTACGACGTCGGAGTATCCAGCCAACACCCAACTTCCAGCAACTCAATGGACGTCCAGTGATGGTTTGGATTCATGGGGGAAACTTTGTATCAGGATCTGCGAATTTGGAGATGTACAACGGAGCCATTTTGGCTAGTGAGGTGAGTGCAAATATGACAGATTTTTGATGGGATAGATGGAGGCCATTTAGAGCCTTCGTATACCCTAAACCAATTACACACGGGTTAATTGATGGACCGAACTACATATGAACCAAGTCAAGGGAAAGTCACAAACTGGCTTCGTCCTCGTAAATCCGGCTTAGAGTAACCACAGCTAAAACATACTAAAGAAGCACACGTGACACATATTTGTGACATAAACTATGATATTAAAGTCCGGGCGTCACATATATGTGTCGCTGAAATGGAACTTCCTAACAGATGATCACCCTCTTAGATGGGAGTAATCGTGGTGAGCATCCAATATCGTTTGGGATCCCTTGGATTTTTGTCTCTTGGAACGCCTGGGGCACCCGGAAACCAAGGATTGTTGGATCAGGTGGAAGCACTTCAGTGGATTCGTCGAAATATCATCTACTTCGGTGGAAACCCCAAGCAGTAAGTGCATTAATTGTCCTATGTCATCTGGGAAGTCTCAAAGAGTAGATCCACTTTAAAGCTTGGCTTTTATCATAAAAGGTTCTAATGAAACGGTAACTCTGGAGTTGATCGGGTTTAGGAACCTATTCCAAGTTTCAACTCTCACCTGAAGGGCCGCTTCGACATATACGGAATTTGGTAGCACAACTTGAGCGTTATTAACAATTATCCTTAATAAAATGCTTTTGCCCAAGGTGCACCTCCAAGCATCTAGCTAACTCAGATTCACTGATAGAAGTGCCCGGACGTCTGATGTTCAACGTCCCCTTAAACATTGATTTATTTTATTTTTAATTTCACAGAGTAACACTTTTTGGTCAAGGTGCCGGTGCTCTTAGCGCATCACTTCATCTTCTCTCCCCAATTTCCAGCCATCTCTTCCAACAGGCCATCCTTCAGAGCGGATCACCGCTTACGTGGTGGGCAGTCGAAAGCGCCCAATCAGCTATCAGCAAGGTTCGCTCTCTGACTGTTGATTGGCTAGGTGTGGGAACAAATCGAAAAGAGGGCGTAGTCAAATGCTCATCTTTTATTGGCCAAAGACTGAAAAGAATTAAGCAACCAACCAACCGTCACTTCGCTGAAATTTGACGTAATATTTGCCTCTTAATATTAATGAAATAACTTAAGCTGGGAATAACTTTCCCTGCCGGGGCAATTTTTTCTCGGTTGGTGAAAGTTGAATCACCTAAATAGACTCCTAAAAGCTGCAAAAACACTTTCACTCAACTCTCTTAACATCAGTCGTTTAGTAAATTCCTTTGGAGAATTGATGGCAGCCCTTTTTGAAGCAGCATTGGTCCAGTTCTCTGCCATAAGACAGTAGGAGTGGATAGCTGACATTTGAGCGCTTTTACCTAAACCACTCTCTCAAAAGTTGCTTATCAATTTATGGACACACATATGGCACCTTAGCTTTTCTGAATAAGTCCAGTGTCACAAATGTGTGACATGCGAAGTCTGAGGACAACCCAAATCATGAGAAGTTGAGCATTTCAGGTGAACTATCCAGAAGAATGTGCTCATAGTTAGACAGGCTGTTTTGTTTCATTCACATTATACCGATCGCGCCTATTAAGAAGTATTCTTGAATTAGAAGGTCAGAAATGCGGTCGCTTTCCTTAGTAAAATATTAAAGGTGCTACTCCCCGCTATTCAGTAGCTACTGCACTTCAGGCTCGCCAGTTTGCTAAACTAAGCGGTTGCCACGGCAGCGATGACGAAGTGGAGGCCTGTTTACGATCTGTCGAAGCGGGAACTCTGGTTTTAAATCAGTGGAAAATGCATCTTCTTCCTGATATGCCCTTGACAACTCGGGAGCATCGAATATCCCGTCTCTACAGTCGCCGATACAATCCAGAGGTAAATCGGCATGAGATTGCAAAAAAAAGGAAGCCGTGGTTACTCTGAGATAAAAAGAGGAATTTTTGTTTTGACTTTCAGATTTTGGGAACAGCTGGGTTGTTTTTCAACATCACGTTTAGACCAGTTGTTTCGGAGCCATTTTTGCCGAGATGGCCCTACCAACTCATTGGGTCAAATCGTGAAGCATTGCAACATCGAATTCTGCTCGGTGTCAACAAAGATGAGGGTACGTGCTACTTATTCTAGCCGATTAGATATTTTCATCCCCGTGCATGCAACGTGCTTTTGGCATAGCGATGAGGAATAAGAAAATAAATTTTGATGCTGAACAGTCAGAAGAAAATAAGCGAACAAGGACACAAACACTGGGCATTTCTAACTAATATCATTTAAATACTACTGTTCAGTGATGATACGATCTCAGGATTCCATTCATAATTAGTAGTGAATTCCACTAACCTTTTTAGGCACGTATGAATTGATCTACGGGCTTAGAAAATACTTTCTTGCGGAGAAGAATACACCAATGTTGCCTAAAGTATTCTCCTCCGATCACACTGGAATGGATCCATTGGATATCCTGGCCTTCTACATTATTGATGAGGACTTTTTACATCCGCTGCTGCTCCAAGCCACTGCATTTGAGTACCAGGTTAGAATTGCTACGCACAGTTTACTGAGCCCTCACACCCTTGTACAATTGGCAACCACTTCCTGTTATCGCTTAGACAACAAAGTTACTCCACTCTATTAAAGTAGGGTGGGCGAGTGATAGGAGGGGAGTGGTTATACCGCGTTCCTCTTCCTCTCCACTATCCCTCATGTCCTTTTCATGAGGGTTCTCTAATCTTTCTAAATACATGCGAAAATTAGGAGGAGGCGATTTGGAATGGCGTTTGTTGTCCAACGAGAATATCTCTACCAAAAATACTGAGCTAAATTTGTTTTCGTTTTAATCTTTGCTCAATTATAGGGATAATCATTGCTAAATATTTTTCCACGCAAAGGCACAAGTTCGTCTACTTATTACCTTTAAGTAGCACCTTCCACACCCTAGATCCCAAGTCGGGCATTCTTTTGGAAGGAGTGGACACCGCTGCAGGTGCAGCATGCACTGGCCGAGGTGGCAGGGGATTACAACATCAAGTGTCCCCTTCTTGAATTCGCCGATGCCTATTCACAGGCGCCCAACAGTCAGGTGAGCTAGCTTTCGAGTTGTATGCTGCTTTCTGCTCGACTAGTAGCGTCTTGAAGTCGCAGTGATGCCTGATGGATTTGACTAGGGTCAAAACCTTGCGCAGAGCTATTAGGCAACTGATCTTTTCTCCTGTCTAGGTTTTTCTGTACTCCTTCGAACACCAATCCAGTGGCTGGACATGGCCTAACTGGACGGGAGTGATGCAGGCCTACGAGGCCGAGTACATCTTCGGTGCACCACTTAACTTGAAGTTTCAGATGGACTTCTACAAGTTCTCTGATGAGGAGAGAAAGCTAAGTGCCAGCATTATGCAGTACTGGGCCAATTTTGCTGCTACTGGGTCAGTTTTGCTAGTTTTGTGCTCTTTAATGTTCCAAACTTCTTTATAATCTCTGGTTGTGATTTTTGCGCCCTAAGGTCACCAAGCTTGCACCCCGACGAATTTCACACCCGCACCAAACGCTTCCACTGGAACAACTACGAAATTCACCGAACCACCTTCAAGGGTGATCTTGAAATAGACGGTTCAAGGGAGTACCTTGTGCTTGAATTGCCCAATCCTCGAATTGCGCGCAATTTGAAACGTCATCGATGCCTTTTCTGGCGTGAACAATTGCCCATGTTGAGGCAACGGCTTGTTCCAAGTGGGTTGCTACTTAAGTCGAATTAGTAGGATGTAGCTCCTAAGTTTTCAGGAATATGAGCGTTTTTGCATTCATTAGCATCGACTTAGGCTTCAATTTGTTGCCAGCTTGGTGAATGTCTGATGTTCTAGCATTCTGCTAAACATTCAGCATGAATGGGGTCAATTGTGTCCTCAAATCCTTTTAAAAGGGACCGACGTTCTGTGAGGTCGAGGGAGTAAGGTTTTCACCAAACATGTCCTTTGTGTGTCCCCTGCCCTAGATCACATTTACATTGCTCAAGTTTGGTCGATGTTGCAATAGGCTATTGCTAAAAGCTTTTTAATGCTGCTCTCCAAAGAAAAATACCCTGATGGATGGTTATTAAAAGTGCTTTGGCCAATGCCATCATCGACGCAGAGCCTAAGTCATGGATGTAAAAGCTCTGAAGCGTACCAGTCAGGAAATGGATATACGGGCCTCTTGAGCTTGAATGCTAATGTAATCCACCAAACACAGAATTAGATTTTTAATGCACCCCTGCGATTCAATCTGTCATTCAGATCTTCCACGTTGGTCCAAATTGGAAGTATTTTATGCATTTGCAATGTTTCCCTTCCCAAATATAGGGTAATCACAGGATGGAAACTGAGTCCATCAGGCGTTCTGTGCGTTAGGTGCCCCTTCATAGGAGCTGTTTTGCTGTGAGGTGAAAACCGTCATGGCTTAAGCTGTGATGAAGAAACGCTCTGCCATACTAAAAGCACCAATACCATTCAGATGTCCTACTGTTGTCCGGAGTCCCCTTTCTATGCCGTTTGAAGGCTTCTGTTCAGTAAGATATCTGTATACTTCTCACCATTCCATTCTAACGTGACCAGTAGTTACTGGCCTGCGCTAATTCATGTCATGACTGTTAGTCTCTACAAACGGAGCGCAGGTTGTGTTTACTGATGGGTGCTGTAGCATATCGTTATGGGTGTAAATTAGAGGTCTGACGACGACTTAAACTCTCCTAGTGAAGATTCGAAGGGAGAGAATGACATTTTTGGCAGCCGCTATCACATTAAAATACCTACTCTGAGAGATATTTTCCGTGATTTATGCAGACTCACGCTGTCAAATGAATCCCACAAAGGAAACGGAGCTCAAGCAGGTTGATAAACCGGCTCCTCAACCCTTACCAGCTCCACAGACCTCCAATTGGGAAGTCGACGCATTTTTACGCATTACCTCTGCAGCCGCGGCAACTAGAAGCGCAATGGTGCTGCTTGCCCTCGCATGCAATCTACCTACTTATTTCCCTCTTCAGTAGTAGCTTTTAATCAACTTCCCCTCTATCGCAAAAATGGATGTGAAAATGGGTTGTGAGACCTCGCGGTTGCTATTACTTTATGTTTGGATACGCAAAACGCAGTTTTTTCTCATCTTATTGCATTTTATTATCCTTCTTCAAAGTTATTTGTGCAAAAATTTGGAGGGCATTTTTTTCTTTCTTCCCCTCTCCTTTTACCCTCAATCAAGTAGCAATTGTAATACCTTCGTGTTGTGAAAGGCTTTGTCCTTATAGACTACGGTTGTGATTTATTGCTATTTCGCAGTAAACTTGAATAAGATAAATTCTATTTACAAATATAGTCTTTTTCCTGGGAAATATAAAGGTGCTTGTAAAAAATAAAATGCAAATTAAGCATGTGACGGAAGCGCAATTTTTGGTAAACTTTAGGGGCTTTGTAAAACACATTTGATTGATTGTTGGACGGAGGGAGAAGAGAGGACCGACGTATCATGCCGTAGAATGAGACGGGTTGGTTAAGCCCCAGCCTAGCAGTGCGGTAGACACCTTCACCCTATCTGTTACGCTTCTAGTTTACACCTTATCTCTATTTTTAAAGGCATTTTAAAGGAAGAGACTGCAGCACTTCGGCTTCATGAACCAAGTCTAATTGGACCCTTTGTTGGGGAGGTTGGCTACACATTGAATTTTAGGAGGGTGCGGTGAGAGGTAACAAAACCACACTCGATTTTAGAAAGGGTGTGGGTGTGTCACTCAAAACTGATGAATGTCTGATTGACTGGTTACTTGACTGACTGGGGATGAGGTGAGACGGGGTACGGTGGTGCATTATTCAAGCACTGGAAAGCTATCATAGGGAAAGGGGAGGCGGCTTGAAAGACTTAGCTGGGCATGGATAAAACGAAAGGACGGACGAACCGTTGAGTATTGGCTGAGCTTTGACTGCCCACACAAATGGTGTCACAGTCCTGTCCCTTCCTATTTCCTACTTCACACCTTCGTCTGGCCGTTTATTTGTTCCGACGTCGTTAATAGTTGCATTGATATCTTGACGATGGTCACAATTACAAGAATTGCAGGAATCGATGAGGTTCACATGCTCTATAGAAAAAAATCAAACAAAAAGCCTGTCTTCCACCCCTCTTTCACCTACCTCATTTCTGCCTTTAGGCACTCTTCTGTTTGCCCGCTGTTGGTGGATATACTAGCTCCGGTGCACTATTCACTGGCCAAATGACTCTTCTTTGACTGGATCAAAGAAAGGAATGCGTCGACCTTACATCAAGAACCAATCAAAGCTTAAAAAGCAAGCTCCCAATATATTTACTAAACAGCTCGAGAAGACTAAAATTTCAATTTTTATTGAGCAATAATTCAAATAAATTTTTCACCTAAAAATGAGGAAAAAAAGCTCCGTCACAGCAAGGTGCAGCGCCATCCAATCCGTGAAGGCCCCAGGAGATTGATCAGTTCTGATTAGCTACATGGCCGGTAGCCGCCGGCCTCGTAAATACTTCTGAGAGGAGTTTGGAGTTCCCAACTAAAGTCGTTCGTTTTCGGTCCACCTACACCATTCATCGATGACGGAGGGAAAACAGCTGGTGTTGGCGCTGTTGCTGGAAATGTGGTGCTAGTAAAGATTGCAAAAATAGCCACTTAGACTTTGTGTTGTTTAATGATTTGTTACTACATGTTAGGTATCTGCCTGCCCTCTCTTTTTTTTCCTATCCTCTTCCTTTCTCTCCGTTTAATTCTAGTTCTAAATTATCCGAAGGGTGGATAAATGGAAGCATGGATGGACAGATAGATGGATAGATGGTTGAAAGAATCCGCGATTGCTAGATGGCTAAAAAGACTGATGTATTACTGGGCGACGAAACGAATGAATAGATAGTCCGAAATTTAGTAAATGAGGCGATAAATGATTAGTTTGGTCGGCTGTTAAGTCTAGTGGTTCGACTATTAGACAGATCTAGGCCAGACGGCTGCAATCTTGACTAATTGACAAATAGACAGGAGTAAAACTGAATTCGCGGCTAGACCTCAAACAGACAAATACCACCTCAAGACATCCTTTAATACGCAATAGGGACTGCGGGTGTGGGCGATGCCGCGGAGGCGGATAGAATGTTTGACCACTGAAATCCCGCGCATTTTAACTTCCTGTGCTGCAGTCAGGATAAAATATTTTTGTCCGTTGAATGCACGTTTTTGGAAGTATTTTTGCACCCCGAGGTATGGAAGCTAGGCCTCCTTCTGAGAGGAAAAAGAATGGTTTTTTTGCACTGTTAACCTTTTGATGTAACCTCTACTCGGCTGCTTTTTGTGCCCCACCCAGAACACCTTGTACCAGCAAAAAGTCAAAATGTAGGCTTTTTCTCTTTTTCCTGGTTAACATGTCTCCAAGAATTAAAAAAGTTTATCGCCTTCTTCTTGATATTAATTTTGTTTTGCTGCAAAAAGTGTTTGAGTGCACACTGGTGACTGACATGTCAATCACAAGCGTCATAGTGTAATGAATGTTTGTCTAGGAGTGCCACGGATTCACGCCTTTTACTTGAGTCATCTCCTTTCTCTCATGTCCTTGCACTGTGTCCAACCGAAGCAGTTAGCAGTGGGTTAACCGATGCTTTGGCAAACGCGGCGACCCCATCATGACTCCTCACCAAGACGAAGGTGCTAGCTCTTATAGACTAACGAGTCCGCGTAGTAGGGTGTTTTTACCTTATCTACGACATCGAAAAATAGGTGAGCTCATGGGGGCTTCTACTTTCCCTCTTGCTAAATGCAACTTCCATTGGTCAACAGTGGCCGTCTACTTACTTGAAGCAAGTAGTATCACCGAAGCTTTCTATTTATGGAGAGATTCGGTAAATAACGAAAAATATTTCCTTTTACACTTTCTTTGCGAAATAATTAACATCTTTCACCTTTGTATTAAAATACCCTTTTTTGTGCACAACAATTCAAATATTGTTTAAAACAATTCTTCCGGTGTCACATATTTGTGACACTCGGTTGATTAAAATCAAGGCTTGTTTATGATTTCTAAGCATCTTTCGAGATGACAAGAAGGGAAATCTGATGGCACGTTGTGCATTCCCGCTGAAGAGGGCAACTTTGATACCTAATATCCGATCAAGGAGCCGATTTTTTACTCCTTCAAGAGAAAAGAAATGTGGTCAACGTCTTTTTAAAACGTAGAATAAAATTTAGACCGGTTTACGTCCGTCGTGGCCTCAAATATATCATTGCGATTGTTGATAGAAACATCCATAGTGAGCAAGGAGAATCACAATTCAGCAACCCAATACAAAGGCGGCAAAAAAAACTCGAAGAAATCCACTTTTACTAAAGGATTTTCCATATACACACTCGCCCTCTCCCAACCCCACATTCCCCCTTGACCAGTTATTCTGTCTCGCACGTGATCGTGGTATTGTCTGATTACCGCAGCTGAAAAAAGGGAATACAAGTCATTTAGAGCCAGGATGAGTGCCATCAAGGAAGTTCTGAGGAGGAGGATAAACAGAGCAGTGTATCGCCTCTAATCCATTCAGAAAAGGGCCTAAGGTGTTTTGAATGCCTTTGATTGTTCAATGTACGCATTTTCCGCATTAAAGCTTTAGCCATAATGAAGGTGATAGATATAACTCGCCAAAATCGGTAAGTCTTCTGGTTATGACCACTGTCAAGGCAAACAGCCGGACAGGCGAGGTATAAAAGGAGAGAGGGCGCTCTGATGGCGGTTGTTTGTGCACTCCGACATCTTGATAATCCATATTTAGTCCGTCCATTCGTACTTTCCTCCTCCCTTTCTTTCATGCCTCTTTCGGACTTTTATCATGCCACTTCAAATTTAAAAAAGCGCATTGTCCCCCACTTTCCGACTGATACCTATAGCCTACCTAATCAAATGACTCATGTAAATGCCTGGTAAATGGGCATCGCCGCAGATTGCCAGTCGTTGTGTGGGGCTGTTGAGAATAACCTGCTATGTGAAATAATCACATATTGGGTGATAAATTAATGCTGATGAATGGGGTGATGACAGTAACTCTGATCCTCTCGCGTCCTATAGTGTATATCTTCTCGTAGACGTGCTTTGCGACGGAAGGAAGAGCTGTATTTACTCACTTGCTTCCTTTCAACTGCTTGGTCAGTTCTGCATGCTTCTTGAGGTGAGGATGCAGTTGTCTATTTTGAAGGCGCATCGAATTGACAAGATGAATATCAGGTAGAGTGGGGGATCGGGTCTCCAGGTTCAACGAGTGAAGAGTAACGCTATTCAGCCGCCCACTTGGCGGCAAAGATAACGTATAGTTTATTGCAGAAGAGGTGAGACGGTGGTGGCGTTTATGTGGGTGGTTTATGGTTTTGGAAAAAACCAAAGACAAGTTGGTGTGTCTTGCGTACGCTGCAAAACAAAGGTCTCAACTCATTTCGCCTCATTCTCACGCCGCAGCCAGCCGGTCAAACAATCATTTAGCTAGTCAATCAGAAAGCTAGCTCACTGATTTGGAAAAAAAAAATCTAAAAGTGCATGTCAAATATCATGAGAGAGAAAAAAAATAAAGGGGTGGTAACCACCTTTGCGTCTTTTCATTCATCCATCCATCGACTATTGATTGATCACTTAAGAACCGTCAAATGAAGAGGTAGTCAAAAGATGACAACCCGACGTTATGCGTGGCACTTCACAATTGCGAAATATTTAAGTCAAGAAATCGCCACATACAACTGACCTTTCCTTAACTACGAATACTATAAGCGAATCCACCTGCAACTCTAGTCAAGACGATTAAGTAATGATTGTGATCTACGGGAAAGGTAGTTGCTGCTAATGTTCCTCAAATGAAAAGCCAAATAAAACCAATAAATATCACCCTTTCATTTTAAGCTACCACCGGCTATTTCGCATCAAAATCAAAACCAAATGTAAAATTTTGCCTTGAAAGATTATTATTCTTCGTTTTTCGACTCTATTCGACTTAAACAATCCAGGAAGGTAAAGTTGACTCCTAAAATGACTTAAATTAAACGATGCGCAAGCTTGAAACCGAAGGTCATCTCACTGTCAATTTGCACCGAAAATGGGCGTTGTTAAATAAAACAAAAATCCCCCAATAGAATTTCACCTAACTCTATTTTTCCAAACTCATAGTTGACGATTTGAGTACTTTTTTACCCACAAGGCAATTTGAATCACTAAACATTACTGCCATTTAACGTTTCTTTCCTCATTATTCTCTCGTTTGGTACTTATTCTCTCCTTTTTTTACTGAAAAAGTAGACATATTCTTAAAAGCAACTTAATCAAGTCTGTCTGGAACGCGCGGTGGACATGAGCAATCTTCTCTTTTTATGCCAGATATTTTTTATGTGAAACTCATCAGCAGCTACAAGGCAGCAAAGCGCTCGGCTTCACTATGGTAGCTGACATAACCTTTGCAATCAATTTCACGCTCCACGCACGAGGCGACACAGTTGTTACCATTGGTCAGCCTTCCCTTCCCACAAATAACCAATCATTTTGAGCCTCCGACTGTGCAGGCCATTCTAGAGGGAGGCAAGCAGGTATGAATCCAAGAGGGCACAAAATCCAGACGCCAGGGTGCATTTCGTTTCAGCACCGAAAGGAGGAGAAGAAATAGCAGCCTAGGAGCCGTCGCGTAAATTTTCACTTCTCCTCCGTCACTGTCACTGTCATTATTAATGAAATGTTCCCTAACACGCGACGTGCTTCACTGCCTAGTAACCCAGCCGCAGAAGCAGCGACCCGCCGGGAATGTCGAACTTTCGAACCCCAGCAATGGCGTCGATCGGTATGCAAAAATTGCTTTCGATCTGAGCCTGAACACGTTGCTGCTGCCAACGTAGCTACTCTAACTGCTGTTTCTGTGACAACCACCTCAGTGTCTACTTTGGAGTCAACTCCAGTAGCGATAAATGCCTGGCCAGTGACACCTGCGCTAAGTAGAAAATCAACTTCTGTTGGGTCTATGGATGCACCACAGTTGAGGGTGGGCGGACAACCACAGGCGCCAGGGCGAAGAAATGGACAGAATTCACAGAGGTGAGTAACAGAAACAACAAAATATGGTCTAAAATGTGTTAATATAACATTAATTGCTGTTAGTTATATGTTTATGACGCCTGCTAATTTTAAGACCTAACTTTCAGGTCATAAATGTGCAACTTGCGGCCATGGTCAGTTGATAATAGCCAGATGAAATAAGTCTTTACTTTTGAATCGTCAATCATTCATAGGCTCATTTTAGTAGATGAAAGCCTGATAAAGTGTCACTTGTGGGTGTACTTTGTAATATAAACCGAGAGCATTGGGTTTATTGACCAACTTACTTTCAGTGTCACACATATGTGACGCGAGTTCTATATCAGTTTATGACGTCTCGTCACACCGAAGCGTTAAAGTTGAATTTGGACCAATAAACCAAACTTAATGTTAATAGTCCGACAGCAGCCACATACACACATAGAACACACATTTTATGGACTGCGGTTGGCGATTCACCTCTCCCTTCCCTTCCCCACCTCCTCCATCATTTGACAAGGAATAAGGCAAACCAATTCGCTGCCTCTCCTTTCAGCGTAAATAGAAAAATAGTCAGTTGGAGGTACGGATTGGTGTCCCTGTGTCCAAGAGACTACGGCGATGGACTTCAACAACTCCTTTTCCATCTACGGCAAAAGCAAAGATAAAATTCTTTATTAAAAAAGTGATTGGTCTATCACAAGTAAGGAGGCCTGATGCACCCTGATCCTTGCAAGCCGAGAAGGCAAGGGCGGTTGGAGGTGGGAAGCTCTAGACCGATTTCCTGAGTTAAAAGGCTTTTTTACCCAGAGGTCGTTTTTGAGGGTCTGTTTTAGCATGTTAGCATAAAAAAGGAAATTTTGAGGCCTTTTTTAGCCAAAAAGTAATTTTTTAGGAGAATGGTACTTTCTCCTCCGAGTGCCGGTAAGCGGGGAAGGCTTACCTCAAATGACAATTTTGGAGCGTGACGACACGAGGAGATAGACGACATTTGCTGCACGAGAAATCTATTAAACCGTTGTAAAAATGGTCTTTATTGGTAAAATTTCATTCTGAAAGTAGAGTAGTCAATAAAATGACTGACATACTGACAGGTAAACCGTCTCAGTGCCACAAAGTAGCCGAATTTCACTACTCACTGACAGGTTGATTGAAGGACTCTCCGAACCTGGTTCAAACGCAGCGCTCCTTCATTTTCCCATGTAACTCAAACATCTTTAAGCCACCGCAATCAAAATATTTGGCTAACTTTTGAGCATCTTAACTCTGCCCTGCAAACAAGAAAAGACTGAACATTTGGAGGCCTTTGAAATAAACGTAGGTTCGCTCGTTCACTCGGGCTCTTCACTCGTCTCCGACAAAAGGGAAGCCTTCCCTTGTTGGTACAAATAAAAAGAGCTCACCTTTTAGAGTACCCTAGGATTATGCGCTATTAACGGTAGCATCTT
Organism: Echinococcus multilocularis; assembly: GCA_000469725.3. NCBI lineage: Eukaryota > Metazoa > Platyhelminthes > Cestoda > Cyclophyllidea > Taeniidae > Echinococcus > Echinococcus multilocularis. Next base: position 2,417,246 of record LN902850.1, read on the forward strand.
TGCGTACTGGCAAATTTTGACAGCAATCACTTGCTAAAACCGTACCCATATTGACAGTTGACGAGTTGGAAGGTAAGGGAGGTACATCCCAGTGCTTGATGCGACCTCAATAAAATGCCAAGTCGTTGGATGCGAAGGAGGCAAATATGTAAAAAGAGCCCTGTCAAATAAAATTGGACCAGTAAGTGCAATTGTAGTTGCTCCTCGCTTCCTCCCTTTCGCTGCATCAAGCTGAAGTAGTGATGATAAACATGCACCTCTTTAGCGTGGAGAAGGGCCGGAGGGTTGCCATGATGAATATACCGCAGAACATAAGTACGATCCACGGGGACGAAAGAGCCCATATAGATAAACACTGAAAAACCAACAATCGAATCATGACGGGAGTGTTTTTACCTACTTAAATGGTAAAAAGTAGCATGATCCCTTGATCAAGGTGCAGAGCTGACGGGCAGTCCGGGGAGACTGAGTTTCCAGCTCAGTTAAAATACGCATTTAAACAGGATGCCTTATTTAAACAAGTTTATTATCACAATACCTCGCTCTTCTTGCGTTGGCGACTTGAAACACGAGAGGGGTTAGGCTTAGGACATATCCATTAGACGGCAAAGTGGCTCTTGCCAAAATTTGAGGTCAAACTACGTACCAGCGTGGAAGAAAAGCGCATATATTCTTATCGCTTTTATAAGGAAAGCAAGGTGAGTAAAACTCTATCCTTTGAACGCATCAAGTCAACGTCAACACAAGCAGCTTTTTTTTAATCATCTGACCCGAATCAAGAGTCACGTGAGGCAGGGGCAGTCTCCTTATCAGATCAAAGTAAACCACTGATCGCTATTGGCATCGAGCATTAACAATTTAGATCGCCTGAAGACTTGCACAGAGGACCTCCCACGGGTCATAGAAGCACCCCTGCTCCCATTCAGGCACCCCCACCCCAGACAATGGTTCCAGAGCGGAGTGCCCAAGCGGGTACCAGTGGAGTCTTCTCGTCCGCCTCGAGTATCGATGCTAGATATGTAGAGGAGTTGGAAAATGACTTTTTCGACTTAGAGGACAAATACGATGCTCTGGCACGGGAGCGCAATGACCTCTCAATGGAGTTGGAGGCAAAAGTGAGGAGCATTGAGGAGCTGCAGACTTCACTGGAACAGTACAAGGAGAAGGTCAGCACGTTGGAAAGAAGGTGTACCCACTTGGAGGAAGAAATCAAGGGTTACAGGTAACTAAAAAGAGCTTTTAATGAATTGGAACACAACCAAGCGGCATCTTGACGTGTGTTGGGTGGTTTCTTCACCAGAGAAAGGCTGCGATTGCCAGAAAGCGACCAAGGTGGAGTAGCAGGTGGCACTGCTGATATGAAGACTGGTTTGAGTACTGCGCTGGAGGGCAGTGAATGCAATGACGATTTGAAGTCGCGACTAAATCAGGTGGAACAGCTGTGTCAGGATGTGATGGAAGAGAATGAGGCTTTGAAGGAAGAAATAGAAGAGATGCAGCGAGAGATTGAGGAGATGCATGATCATTTTCAGGTTAGTAAAACGCCTTACACCGATTTAAGTAGAAATAAGTAAATAATGATTTTTATGCTCCTAACTCCTGATTCATAGGAGGAGGATAGGGACAGCATGCGGGAGATGCAACGTGACCTTGAGGCAGCCAATAAGACGTGTAGAATTCTTCAGTTCAAGCTACGCAAAGCGGAGCGTCGTTTTGAGCAGGTGGAGGCTGAGAGGGCCAATTTGGAGGAGCGACTTTCGCGACTAGAATCTCAACTCTACAACGAGACTGATATCGGTCACATTCGGACACTTGAGGTGAAGTTAATGAGGCAATTTTGAAGAGACAAATTGGGCACCAAATAAGAGCTACAGTAGGGTAGAAGGGTAGGACGTACTTTTCTGTGATTAGCTGCAGCCATAACTGCATTGAAAGATCAAGACACTAAAATAAGATTTAAGAAGCGTGACCAAACAAAAGAACTACGCTGATATCAGTTGGTCTATTTGGCCACACATTCACAAATCCACTTTACAATACATTCATCACTTGGTGGCCATCCTTACTGAGCCCAGTGGCAATTTCTTGAGGAAAGGAGGGGTAGTGAATGAATAGAAACTCATCATTGGTAAGCAATGGTCGGCGAAACAGTTATTAGAGTGCAAACATCTTCTCAATGCAGCTTCTGCCCAACTCTTTGTCTACCCTCTGTCCATGTCTATTGGTCCTGTTCTGTTTTCGGACGTCATCTATAAAGCGGGCTAGCTATTTTACCGAGAGGCAGATATAAACAATTGCATGAACCTGGAGTTGATTTTTAGCCAACAGTCATCCTCTACTTACAACGGATAGTTTTGATGGCTTTCAGGAGGAATTGCGCGTTGCTAAGGAGGTGACAGTTCGTCTTAACAACGAATTAGACATTTTGGAGGAGAAGCGCCAGTTCTACGAAGATGAAAATCACCAGTTAAAGAATGAATTGCAAATATGTCAGAATCGACGAATCGCCTCTGAGAATGAGGTGGATCGACTGCGTCTGGAGGTAAGTGAGACAGTCTGAAGGTTTACAAGCATGACCTTGGAGCCAGTTTTGGGAAGGAAAGGGGGAGGAAATACAAAAACCTCCCAAAATTTTGTCATGCTAATGGGCGCTTCAGATTGAAGGCGAGTTGTGGCAGGCTTCAAAAGCTTTGAGGAATTCTCTCAAAAATGGAGAAGTATTTACACCCTAACAAGGTTCCTGTGCAGTTTTATTTGCCATGGGAACGTTGAGGGTTGTAAGAATGCTAACCGAAGTTGACAATGCGCGACAGGTGCCAATTTCTTTGGCATTTCGCCTGCCTTTCAGCTAATTGCAAGGTGTCAATGCCTGGGGTTAAGACGACTGTTAATTTAACCTTTAATAAATGGGCTAAATGTTGCCATGTCCTGAATAGTGTGGGTAGTTATTGGCGTCAGGAGCATCGATTCACTTCCTGTCGGAGGGCATTCACTCAGCATGAAAATCAAATACACCTTTACGTACCGACCTTGCTAAAGCAAAGGGTTCGGTACGTCTCGGGCTCCCACTCGGTTGCTACTGCATCTTTTATCAATCCAAAGGTAAAATTGGGATGACAGATGAGACAGGTTTATAAATATCACCATTAAATTACAAAGCTTCACCCTCTAGCTACTGATGAAAAACACAAGTAGTATATACGAATTTGATTTCCACTACAATGTTTTCCTTTTTAAGCACTACACTCGACTAAAATATTTTCGAAGCAGTTTCAAACTGCATATTTTGAATTGAAAGGAATTACTTAATCGTCGTGATCGTAAATTATTTGTGGCTAGGCAACGCCTGTTCATACAAGCGGTGAGGTGGAGGAGAAGAACACGCCAGTGCTGCTTCTGGGATAGCAATCCGGTGGCGTGGTAACTAGAGGCACACACAAACACAATCGACCTGTAGTCTTGTGCCGATCCTACTAATGCTGCATGCGGACGTATGTGCGCATGCACTGCGATAAAAGGGAGAAAGGTGAAGGAGGAGGAGAATAAAGACTTTCTCTTTTGTTTTCAACTTGGTGAATGATGCACATGAATAAGCGGTGAATTTGTCTGTGTGGACTTCAAGGCAGCGACAGAGCTGAAAGTTTCTTCCTTCTGTAACAATAAGAGGACAGGCTGTTTTCTTAACAAATATAATTACACGAATTTTAACAGTGTATGGATAGCGCACAAAGAAAGAGAGAGGAAGTGCCTCTTCCTTCCCGTACCCTCCTGGTACCTCCACTTCAAGCGTTAATTATCATAACGTGATATTGGGCAGTCACACACAAAATGGCGAGATGGGAAGCAACAGTGTAATATAAATAGAGATGGAAGCTTTCAGGTGCGATTGCTTGTTTTAGGAGCAAATTGCTTTGTAAAGTCTGGCTTAAAATACACCGATGTGTTTCAATTTGTGCATGACTAATACGCTTATTTGAGGAGGAAATGACTTTTGCCCTTGCTAAAAATGCAGTCTAAATTTTCCAATAAAATATTAAATTTTTGTTAAGACGTTTAAACTAATTAAAACTAATTTAATTAATTTATTCTAACCCACCAATGTTGAAGCACACGAAAGAGATGCGTTGAGTCTTGCTGGTACGGTGCCGTTGTATTTAACTTACTTGATTTCATGATTAATTCGTTGAGCTGTTTTTTCGGTTTGGGATTGTTTCTGAAAAAGGTCTATCACGCAAGTATGGGAACTTTTATTGTTGCCTTCCTTATCACAGTGCAGGTACTTAAATATCATACAGCTTATAAGGGGCCTAAGGTATTTAGGATATCTTTTTCCTGCAATAAAAGTATATTACAATGCACTCATACCCTTTAGCTTGACAAGCTGAAATATGAGAGCCGATTTGCTGAACGTGGTCCTCTGCAAATTACCGACAAAAAGGCCGTAAGTTTCCCTCCTGTCGAACATAGCCTTTGGTTCTGAATAATAATAAGCAAATATTGTTTTTCCACCTTTTAGGGTCGTCATTCCACAACAGCTTCTGCTGCACCTCTCAACACTACATTCTCTACGGAGCAAAGCGAACTCGTTCGTGCTCTTCAAACCACTAAGGAACGTGAGGCCGACCTCTCTGAACAGCTTCGATTTGCAGAGGAAGAGCTTCGCAAAATGAATCGAAGGATGGCGGAGGCACAGGCAGACAATAACTCCTTGACGAGGCAGCTCGAGCGTCTTAGTATGCAGCAGGTGAGCTAAACCCATTTCAAACTATAACGGAAAGTTTGATACCTCTTTGAGACCGTGTTTCCTCGATAACCGCCTTTCATATTTGTCGTTAGTCAAGCATAGAATATTTTCCCTAAGGTTTTAATTTATTGTATCTTTCCATGCGATAGAAATCTCTTTTAATATCTCCGCTTTCCTGCCTCGATTTGTTGGTTCTTTCCATTCTTATCGCTAGTAGAGGAATTGCAGAAATGTGACTTTGTGCTCAATAAACGAATAAGCAAAAGAGTGGAGTTGTTACATTTATCCCTGAGGTACCACCTTACTCTCTACCTGATGGTGGCCATCTTTTCCAGTCATTTGTCCATCATATGCTAAATAGGTAGCTCATATATCCAAGTAGGGTGGAAGCAGAAGCATCGAAGGATAGGATATTTGTTTCTTCTGACGAAGCACCTCATGAATTTGGGCTTTTCAACCAGCCTAACTGGATTTTGGTGGCAATTCAATGGGATGAAATAACGTGACCGCTACATTAAACTCATCTTTACATTGTGAGTGCATGTTGTTATGGCAGCTAATGTGCAAACTTTGTCCAAATGGCAAAGTAGACAGAATGGGCACCTCTGTGCTGCCTGTGGGTTCGCGTTCTGAACCGCTCGAAGGCTAATTGCACACACAGTTCACCCACGATCTTGCGCACATTTGTTGTACTTTTATCACTTTGTTCGAAATATCTGAATGTGCTTATTTCCGTTTTTAGTAATATTTTGCATTTTGGAGGAAATAAATTAATTTCTTCTTTGAGGTACGTGGTGAAAGTCCCAGAGCTACGGCATCTCAGGTTAAAAAAGAACTAGCTGCAACTCAGCAAGAAGGTATTTCTTTCCCTATGCTGCTCTTTTCTCGTCCTAAGCAGATGACTTCATGGTTCATTTTTTCCCTTTTAGTTAAGAGAAACGAAGTTGATGAGAACGCCGAAAAGTTGAAAGCGGTACAAGAGGAGCTGGAAATGTATAAAGAAACCAATAAGATGGCGACAAAACGAATGAACCAATTAGCGAATGAGTTTCTCACTCTCAAGGTTAACTATCGTGAAGTTGATTGGCTGGCCAAATACAATGATGCTGTGGAGTCACAGAAGGATGCTGAGAATAAGGTATACTGAATTGAAAGAATAGTGATGAAACTTCATGTTCATCAGAATAAAGTAAACTGGTATTTTGTTCCCAGGTTAACACACTGAAACGAAGGCTTGCAGACGCGAGTGGTGATTTGCCCAGTTCCGTGGTGGCTCGAATTGAATCAAGGCGACCTTCCTTGAAATCGTCCGATTCTCGGGCTGCTATGTCGAAGGAGTGGTTGTTGCAAAAGTTGGATAACTACGATAAGGAGATGGGTGCGTTCGCTGCCTCCTACTTATTTTTTCCTTCCAGTAGGCTGCTGATTGCACTAATTTGCTTTTTCGTGAGTTCAGCTGATCTAGAGACAGAGATGTCAGTGCTACGAAACACGGCAAACAGTCTGAAATTGCAATCACAGAGAATGGGTGATGAACTTACCGAATTCAAGGCTGAAGCTGATCAACGAGAAAGAGAGTTTAGGGAGCATATTGAGCACTTGGAGAAGAAGGATTTCGTCATCAGTAGCCTCCTAGAACTTATGGTTCAGAGGACCGGCCTTCTACAGGAACGGTTTGAAAGGTTAAAAGATTGGAGCTGTGCTTATTAATATTTTGAAGTATACGATTGCTTAACAGCTACAGAGCTAAATATGACCTAACACACGCATGCTACTCCAATCACAAATAAGCAGTTTGTCCTTGCTGTAGGTCTAAATCTACTGAATTGGAAAAATCATCCAATGGGGCTGAAGCTGAGTTAAAAAATCTTCAACAACTTTTGGAAAAGGAGCGTGAAAAGGCAAGGATTTTGGAGACTCAGTTGAAATCTGGTGCTTCCAGCATTCCTCGTCCGATGTTGAGTGAAAATGAACGGGCAAGATTGAAGGAAATCGAAGCCTTGAAGGGTCAGGTATGATTACACTGAAAATTAGTGTCAATTAGTCAATTCCAATCGTTGCTAGTGGAAGCTAATGGCAGACTATTGTCAGTATAGAGTTGCTTGAGAGGCTCTAGTTAGGGCTAAAGAGGAAAGACCAATTGCGTGAATTTAGGTCCTCGCAGTTTAATATTTCTGGCTTCTTTTGCTTTTTTCAATTGTTTTATTCCCCTAATAAGCTTTGACTCTATTTTTGACTTACTTTACTAAAAACACAAGGCAATGCTTTATTTTTTAACATACATCGTATAGCTGGAGGAGAAGGAGGAGCAGATAGAGGATCACGAGAGCCAAATCCGTGAATTGCGGGGCCGTCTAGAAAGAGCCAAAAAGATGAATGAGGCAATGAAGACGCTGATTGACAAGGACCCCACAGACGCATCCCGAGCCTCCTCCAACACTGCGTTGGGTGGTGCCACTTCACCTCCGGTTCCAATGGAGACTAAACAGACGGCTCTGGAGATATCGAGCTATAGACGAGAGATTGACTCAATGCGAAAGGAGATAGCGATTGTAAGCTTGGTGTATTTTAATATTCGAATTTAAAATGTAAAACATTTGTTGAAAAAGTACACCTTTTATTCTCCCTTTTTGAAAAGGAAGGGGAGAATTACGTACCGCAGTGAGGCGAAAGCGAGTAAATGGATTTAATTTGTTGTGCAAACTTATCGTGCGACTAATTCAAACGAGGAAGCCGACTGTGCTCACAGTATAGCATGCAGGTTGCCACTTTGAGGTAAAGATGACTGCGGAGGAGGTGCAGTTTATGTTAGACATTAGACGTCGGCTTGTATGCTCAGTCTGGGACGAAATTTTCGTTCGACTAGAGATCCCACAATTTCCAGGTTCCTGTCTCCTCTTCTTTTACAGCTTCAACAAAAGGTGGTGCAGATTGAAAAGGTTCGGGAGAAACTGCTGCTTGAGAACAAAGACCTGCAAGAGGAATTGAAGCTTCGAGAGGATTCTCTTTTTGATCAAGACGACGAATTGGAGAAACGGAATGCCGATTTGGCCAAGGCAAAACGTGCACTTGAGTTAATGCAAGTAGAGGTGAGCGATTGGTTAATTCGCCAAATCCCTGTATCTTATTGGTCTTTACAGCTAACCAATGATTCATCTTCAGCTAAACGAGGCTCGTAAGGGATTGGCTGCTGCAAGAGCACAGGAGGGAATGAGCATGAAAATCAGCTCAACATTAGCTGAAAACGAACGGTTGAAATCGGAGCTCAGACGTCTGGAGGATGAACTAAGAAGTGAGTTTGAGTAAATTTTATTTCCTTTAAATATCTGGAAGTTTTATTTTTTTATAAAGAAAACGATTTTCAGCAGGAAGTGTTGCGTTAAAATTGTTCTAAGATACATGAGCTGTGGATGGAACTTCGTCAGAAATGCCTTGTACAGAATGTTATGAGATCAAGATAGTGAAGAGGAATGGAAATCTTGGGCGTTTTATCAAGTAAATCACTTTTGGGAGAGCCGCTTTCAATTCTCCTTACTCCCTGTGAGGCATGATTGGCGACGTAGTGATAAATTACCGGCATTAGTGGTATTTTTTGCAACTTCTAGAAGTAGCTTTCATGAATATACAACGTTTGATTGAAGAGATTTTCTGTTTGGCGGTTTCTGTTGTTATCAGTTGTGCGGATGTGTGAACACAGACCCTGTCACCTTCCCACCATCGGGGTTGGTAAGGCCTTCAGATCAGATGTCTTTGCTGACTTAACTGGTGGACAGTGCGTGTGTGGGAGATCGAGGCTGTCAAAGTGCAATTGTGCCCTTCCAGACCCTAGGGTACTGACGATCCTGGGCTATCAACGCGGGCCTTTACCTCTTGTGTATTGATGTCCTTTTGACCTTAAAAATGACTACTAGTAGGAACAAGGCGCATCTTCACACGGTACCGTCCTCTCAGGAGGTAATAAACGAAAGAATGAAATATGAACATTTCTAGAATGTTCCTTAAGGCGAATTGAAGTGGCTGAATTCCAATTCCCCTGCAAAAACTCTGTGAATCTCGCCTTTTATTAGTAGGATTTGCCCGAAGGCCGCATAAGGATGGGGTGTCTCATCTTCTAACCTATTTTCTAAGACCCTCATTAAGCATTACTCTAAGGTTAATTCTGATTAATTGGAACGCACTTTGCCTTTGGCACTGGTAGTTTGATCTAATTTTGGGCGAGGTAGGACTTGTCCAAAATTGTCAACATACTTTGTTAAGTGCAGCTTGCGCCATCCACAGCTGATAATCTCCATAACCAACCAGTGAAAATACGCTTAATCTTCATTGGCGTCCATTGATGTTAATTTAGCAGCCCAAGTTATCGCTTAAGTCGTACTAAAGCGCACTACTTTGGAAGGACTAATAATATGGTGAGGGCTGTCAACATGGACTGGAAACTCCGCCAAGAGAATGGCGGTAGAATGACGAAAATCAATGCGACGCTTAACTCTTTTGTTATGCCTAGGTTGGTCAACTTTGTCCACTATATTACTTGCCATCTAAACGCAATAAATCCTTCCTTTACAGCCTCCAACTCAAACCTAGAAAAGGCCCAAGCAGCTGAGTTAGAAGTCTCAGAAAAGTGCAAACAGCTAGCACAAGAGTTAAAGAACAAAGAAGCCCTTGTTTGCGAAAAGGATGACCTTTTAAGCGAGGTCAAGAAGGACTCGCAGCGGCTTGATGAAGAATTGAATGCGGCTCGTCAGGCTAGCACCGAGGCACAGACGAAGGTCAAGAAACTTGAGGCCACTATAGCTGAACTTCAGAAAAAGTGAGTTTGTGAAATTTAGGCTTCTCATCTGGTGAGTGTTTCGTACGAAAATAAATGACCCTACATCACGTGCAGGTTTCAACAGAGAGAGGGTATGGGAGGATGGAGACCCGACTCCTCCCCCGACAGCGGCATCGGTCGTGATGGGAGCCGGGACAGTAGACGCATGGAAATGGATCGTCTTCGTCGAGAATGCACTGCCCTACGCCAGGAGAGAGATGAAATTGCCAAGGAGGCGCGTCGTGATAGGCAGATGTTTGAAAAACGCCTTCAGGAGGCCTGCAACCGCCTGGTAACTTTCACAAATTAAACATCCATTTGTAAAATGTGGGTGGAACATGAATTTTGCCACTTTGTAGAATTCCTCAATGGACACGTCTGCTGGTGTAGTGGGTGGCTCCGGTGTTAGCGGCGACCTCTATTCTCGAGCTGTTGCTGAGACGCAGATCAACAAAAAGTTTAATCTGTTTAATGAACTTATTGCCAAGCAAAGTAGCATCATTTCTCAGCTAAAAATTAAGAACGAAATAATTCAGAATAAGGCGCTGGAGTATCAACGGAAGTATGCTAACCTGAAGGAGCAATACGAAGCGGAGCAAGAGGCCTGGCTGTCGGAACGCGTGGTCCTCGAGTCTAAAGCAAAGGAGGTGAGTTAGTACCTACCGCAGTGCTCATCACTGGCTTCGAACAATGCGGCTGAGTGTGAGCTTTTGATCTTTGTAGCAGGAGGAGAGAAAGAATACAATAGCAAGCACGAGGAAGTCACTGCAAGAGACCAGCATTCGGTTGGCAGAGGCTGAAATCACCTTTGAAAAGGAAAGGCAACGGTTTGAGCATGAAATGGCCAGACTGGAGTCTGAAAAGTCTGATATTAAGGTAAGCATAGGAGAAAAATCTACCTTTGAAATTGGTATAGCTTTAAAATTTTCAGCTAATTTTTGTTGCGATATTTTTGAACGCCCTTCTTCTACGGATCTGAAAATTGCTACTCACAACTTGTAAGTAGAATTACAGCAAAAGGCAGGCTGGCATCTACCGGCTACATATCAGTTTATTTTTACTTTCAGGTACAGTTAACTCAGCTGAAGGAGCAACAGAAGCTGCCGAAAGTGTTGCAACGCTTTAGCGCCTCACCAGCCCGCACCGGTCACATCAGTATGATGAATACTGGCGCCTCCACCAACGCCGCCAACGCGGAAACTGCACGACGTCTTGACTCCGCTGAAAGGACCATAGCCCGTCTAAAGTCTGAGCTTCAGCACCGTCTTGAAGCTCAGTCTCAAGCCACCATTGCTGCAATTCACGAGGCGGAGGCTGCGAGGGCAGCTGCCGAATGTCAAATGGAATGCTTGAACGAGCAGTTGTTGCAGGTGAGTGAATGGTATTCTGGTGTACCTTTCTCTATCCTAATGTTTGGTGGGGCGCAGGATTCCGAGTCTTCCAGCGGCATGAGTTACCGCTGGTGAAATGGGGTACTGGGAGACCATGGGCGCTGACGTACATTTATGAACTCTAGATCTCTACGCTTCTTTTGCAGTTGAATCTGTACCGCGAGCAGGCGGAGTTGTTCAGAGAGCGGCTGATCGAATCGGAACAGGGAGCAGATCGGGAATACAAAATTTGGTCGGAGGAGAGGGAGGATTTGCTCTGTCGAATTGAAGATTCACGAATTTCCATCGAACAGTGGTGTATTCGCCTCGCCAACAGAGTGAGTACTTTTTAATGTGCAGTCAGCCACTCGCGTTTAAAGCTTTTCCCTAAAATACCTTACCCCCATTCAGGAGGGGGTGGAAGGCATGAAGTCGGAGGAGATTATCAACGATATCGTCGCTGAAATGGAGCGTTGGCGCACCTGTCGACAGCACATGCCCGTATTCCGAAGGTAAGAATTTTCTCTCTAACATCTGTGTCACAATCTTTTATGTAGCTTCTCTTTTGCAGTGATATGTTTGTTGCCTGTAGGAATTTTTCCACTGATGAGCAGTGCCAACAGTGGGTTTGGTTGCAGAATAGGTCTATTAACCCGCACACGCCTACTAATTTCTCTACTTATCAAAAAAAGTAATTTGCGCCTTTTGGATGGTTCAAGTATTTTTTTAATTTAAATTTTTCTAGGAGTAGTTCCGCAGGTCCAGCAATGCTTGGGTATGTGCTACCTCTCTATCTTTGGTTTCGTTGCAGAAGACGCTTAGGCAAATTTGAGTGGTGCATATATCCGCGCCTTAGTTGCTTCCGAGATCGCTGAGCAGCCTACGTTCATCTGCTTTGTGCTTATGAGCTTACTACATCGCGATTATCGCTACTTAAATGACTTCAGTATACTACAACGAGACTCAAAAATAAATTGAAATCATTAAAGGCTGAATTGCTTCGCACTGACACTTTTCCCAGTTATTTTTAACATTTTACCCTAAAATGCCAAAATCTGCCTAAAATTTCCAACGCTTAACCACTGCTCGATTCTCCAGCTATAGGAGGTGGGTATTAAATCACTGCTTGTTTGGCATTTTTTCCATGAATAAGGAATTTTATTGAATTGTCACACGCATTAGCCCTTTTCTTTTTCTTCCTGCTCTAAATGCCATAACATATTTATTGCTACTTATATTATGCATGTTGTTATCTGTGCATGGATTAAATTCTTTAATCTCTTTGAAAACAGAACAATGAATATCAGAACGATAACTTACGGGGGTTGTAGATTTGGTGGAATACGCCCGTCTTGTGCCTTCTCTGTCAAAAAAGAGTGGTGTGTTCGGTGTTTGTAGTGATGGCATGAACCTATTCGAGGGAGGCTTAAGCTAATCCATTTAGTGGTTCATCACACTCTTGGGTTTCAGTTGCGTTTTGAGCCTTGTCCTCGGTGCCCTTTGAGGTTCTACAGTCGCGATGCTTCTTGTTTATTTTGACGAGGTTTATCCCCAGTGTCCTGTATTTTAAAGTCACGGGGACGGACGATGTGAGGTCATTCCATATGCCGATGTCTTTTGGTTGGGGCACTTACTCAGAAGTCCATTTTTTTCTGGAGTAAGATGCACTTTGTAAGGCACTTCCTCGATATGTCATTCTGGTTCTTTGCAATTTGAATACTTTTCAGCTGTTGCATCTGGTTTCTCTTCGATGTCGGACCTGATGTACTTAAGCATTTTAAGTAGTAACCTTTGTCCTACACGGGTTTATTCATCAAAGGCATTGTTCCGTTTAAAGTGGACTACTTGGCTGACAATTGACGTGAACTCCCTTGCTCTTGTCTTGTGACACTCATCATACTCAGTCATCCGCGGTAGATGCTTTTCATTACGACGACATCCTTCCTTGAGGTGCTAGTGAAAATTACCACGTTCCAGGGGATTAAAAGGTGTCAAACATACCTGACGTATGTAGCATCCAAATTGCTTCCAACGACGTACACGATTGTAAAGAAAGACGGGAACAGTTCGTGAAATCTCATGATTTATAGATAAGTTTGCTTTCATGCTAGTAAGAGAAAAGAGTATTCGATGAAATGTCGCCACCCTGCTGTCCACCTATCGATAGGTAAGGTGACTACAGGGTAGAATCCAAGTCTTAGGCAATTTTATCTGCAGAGGGTATTAAGCACAGCCTGTGTGGTGATAAGGCGTCCGTTGGTAGAATACTGTGAGGGTGTTAGTGACACTCGTACCCCCCCTTCCCCGGGTCGTGTTGGTTTCCAGTCCATAGCTCACACCAGCCAATCCTCAAACGAACACTCTTCAGGGCCCCGTGGAAGTAAGGATTGTTTATGGGAGGCACATTCGTCTTACGTATTGCCATAGCTCATAAAAAACAACTTTTTTGTAAAGAAACATGTAAAGTACTTGTTTAATGTTGAAATGACGAAGTCGACCGATTAGGATTCCGTGTTTGCCAGTAATCTCAGATCAGGTGAAATTGAAACGGAATTTCTAACATTTCAAGATCTCACACCTCCGATACGCAGTCAATGATGGGTGATAGTATGATCAGCACTCCTGTCACCCAGCCCAAGGCTCCGCTGTCTGCGGGACATCGATCCACCTCAGTGGAGTGGTTCAACAAATCCTGCAACGGATTTAGAGGCAGCACAGTGAGCTTGGCGGCTGGAATTAGTTCCTCATTGGCTAGAAGTGTCACTCCCTCATTGATCCGCTGCGGTCGCTCTGTTTCACCCGATGTCAGTATTCGAAAGGTGGGTGATATGCTACTGAAATTGAATTTAAGTAACTTACCATATGATGACATTTTTGGTGTTTTATTATGAAGAAGTCGTCATTCAATGGCTAAAGACATTTTGACTCCTCTGAACACCTGATGGCCCGTGTCAGAAAAAGGAATCCTTAAGTCATGAGGATAAAGTGGTACTTTACGGGAAAATCGGCCATCGCTATAACATGAAACGCCGATTTTCACCACTTTTTTTGGTGAATTCGGCTATTTTTTGTAAATCTCACATCTTCTACTTGTTTTTCTGCTTTAAACTCCGCCAATCTGTTTGAGACACAACTTGATGCAACCATAGTTATCATTTATCCCGCGTGGGACATTTATTCGTGTTGCCGCACTTTGATGGGAAAAGTGGGGCGTTACGTGGGTGTGGCGCTGGCAGTAAACGCGTTAGATGTGCCAAAGGGTTGACTCATCTTTCACTTTGTGCAATTTCGCTTTCTTCCATTTTACCAGATCACTAATTATCCGGATCCAACACCAGGCTTTCTTGTTCGCTCTCGCCAGTCCTCTGTCGACAACCTTGGCAGTGTTGGCGACCTCACTCAGAGGCCTTTCACTTCTCCTGGTAAGTATTCAACTAACAAGCGTTTCAGTAGCAGTGAATCTGCTTAAAAACGCCTATACATTTTACCATCAATTACTGCTCATTAGAGTTGCTGAAGTAATGTTTTTTTGGGGTGTTTTTAGGCAAGCCTTCCTTGCGTCAACTGATCTCTCCTGCTCGACGCAAATTCTTTGAAGACAATGTGACCCCAGATTCAGGCAGTCTGGTTTCAAAAACGGAATCGTTTACCTTCCCTCTGTCATCCTCTGTTTCCTCCAATGTAATAATTAAACATCCTGCTGAACTTCGCCACTCTTCCGTTACCACTACGACTACCAGCAACACCAATACCAACACTGTCACTCCGATTGCCGTTGTGACTGTCGAATCTGCCGAGGAAAAGACCTCCTCTTCCCCAAAAACGTCTTCTACACCCTCTGTTCTTTCTCGAATATCCTCCAAGCTGTCCGGTTCCAAAACAGACGTTTCCCGACGCAAATCACCACCGAAGGAGAAGCGATATTCACCTCCTAAGACACCACCATTGACGACTTCATCTTCCAAATCTCCGAAACAGAAGAAGAAGTCACCAGTTCGAACTTCTCCATTGCCAGCGACACCCACGGTGCCATCAGCATCAACGTCGAAAGCAGCGCCGGATTCATCTACTACGCCTAAACGACGGGGATCAGAGATGATTCAGTCCATAGCCTCAAAACTGCACTCCGCAGCAGAATCGTCAGCAAAACCTTCCCCTTCCAGCCTGTCATCAGCTTTCTTGAAAACCGGTCGATCGGGAAGCCTCACCTCCACGGCGATATCTCCCTCGATTATGGCGTTAAGGCAGAAGTTTGGTGGCAAATAATCAAACAGTTTCTTTGTTTTCTTCCTTTTTTGATTAAAGATTTTTTTTCCGAATCTGACTTTCGTCAAATTGCATTTCGAAGCGGAACGCATCCGCGTTTTTGTTCTTTCCGCATCCTTAAAGGCGTTTGTTTGTTTTATTCCTTTGCTCTTTTTTTTGGTGAAGAAAGCGCAAGACACGTCCTTCCCGCCTGGTGTTTGTCTGATTTCCTCTGACCCCTCCTTCAAGATACATTTTTAAAAAGAGACATATTCGATATGCTTTTTTTCTCGCCCCAGCGATGTGTTGTTAATTGGCATGTTTGTCACCAGCATCACTTATATGTGACGTTTGGGTTTTCTTAACTGAACTCATGGTGTGCGACACATGTTCTATATCAGTGTGGTAGATTGTGGACACGGTTGGATGGCTGTACCGGCCAAACTGAGGAGAGTAAGGAACTCGCCAAGCTTAAGATCCAATTTTTCTTCAGCTTATCCCACAATTCAATTTGCTTTTTCTGCTTTAATACTGGAATTCCCTCATCTATCTCTGCTGCCCTTCGTACTTGTGATAGACTGCTCCGTAGTTTTGGGTGGATATCTTCAAGGAGAGTTGCATGCAAAAATGACGCTAGTAGCTGGCTCTACTTTTACCCAGAATTCTAGAACGCCCTCAGTTCCTCCCTGATAGGTCAGAATTTGAATGTGTCAATGGTCACTATGATGTCAAGTCAAGTCAAAACGTGGAAGAGGAGTCAGTTCGTGTTCCTGATAATCATTTGGCAGTCGTCACATAGGCACACACCGTACCCTCAGCTTACTCATGCCTCTCGACAAGTAAAGACTTCACCACAGTGAAGTCTTTGTTCCCTTAAAGCTCTGGGCTGGAAGCTCGATACGATTTTAAACTCATGCACATTAATCAGCGACCGAGGAAAACTCGAGAACTGCGTTGTTGCGGAGTTTTGGCCCGGGTTCCTTATTCTGTAGCGTTTGGTAGACGTCCAACCAAGGGAACCGGGTTCATGGTATAGGTGGACCCATTTGCCGAGCTGCGTTGGAAGGAATTGCGGGAGTGGAGAGTATTGTCCAGAAACGATTTTTCCGTGTTTGATTTGCTCGATAACCCACGTTTAGGAATGAAGAATAAAGCGATTTTTGTAACCTGTTAACACCTACGTTTTCTGGAGAAGGCGTAGTAGATGAGTGACAGGTGATGGCAGGCTTAGAAGGCTACCATTTTTTTATTCTTTCACGCACACCAACACAGCATGGCTTCCACTTTAGCCTGTTTGCTAATTAACTGACTGACTGACCGACCGGAGGAATGAGTTGATCACGAAGCATCACTTTATCCTCGGAAGCGACAGCAAGCGTATTTAGTCCTAAGAAATTGTCCAATAACCGTAGGCTGAGCAGTTACGGTTGCGATCTTGCCACAACTCAGTGGTGCTGAGAAAGATACCAACAAACCTACCACCAGACGGCTTATTCGTAGAAAGGTTTGGACTTTGGGATTGAAAATACTACCGCATCCTAGCCCTTCCCACTTACCTCCGAATCCCTCTTCTATCAAGTCGCAAATTGCCTCTTTATGGCGACAGCATTGTTCAGCCAGATACAGCAAGATATGCAGTGCTTTCAGAGCTAAACTGTTACATTAAAAAATAAAATTAATCAACTTGCATCTCGTCTGCGAAGTGGCGTGGATTGCACTGCTGATGGTTTCAACAGGTGGAATGAATACCACAGAAACAAACGTCACTTCACAACAGCCCATTTTTACAGATAAATTTCACCGGAAAAGGTTACCTTCTCACTGAAAAAGAGACCAGCTCTTTCACCAAAATCCTGCAAAATCTGAGGGTCAAATGTACATGGACTCGGGATTAACTTTACACAATAGCCTAGATGGATCAGGTTTACAACAACTTGTACGCTAACTGTTGATGTAATTCATAAAGTCCTGTAAAGTCCACACTTTACAAACTTCTCATTCATCAAAGCGTTCATTTTGCCGTGCAACGATTATTTGTGGTGAGATGCATGGCTGAAATAAAACCCGGGCATCAGAACTTGCCATGCTACACTCCCATTCGCCAATCAGTCCTCCAATCATGTTAATAAAAATCTTGTAGTAAACTCATTGGTAGTTCACTAACGTGCACAGGCAACCAATCAGTGTTTAGCTGTTGGAAGATAGCAGAATGCCACTAGTAATGTGGCTCTATTCCTATAATCTCAACTGCTACAAGACGTGAAAAAAGGAGGCTAGAAAGTGGGCAAGATGAAATCCTTGTTGAAGAACTAAGTCGGTAAACACACAAAAATAAGGCGGGGAGATCGTACTTCGCCATTTCATCGTTCAATTTCAACACCAAAACCAATTTGGGTTTCTTCGACATCATTAATCATGGCACAGACGGCTGTAGTGATTCCGTCATAAATCCGATTCTTTAAGGAGACGGAGATACGCTGTAGGCTGTCCAATTTAACCTTGAGGATGTGCTTTTGGTCCGAGTCGGTTGCGAACTGACAGGCTATGGCCCAGTTGTGAGCCGGAACGTCACGGTTCCACGTGATCTTAAAAGGTAGTGAGAAAAAAACAACTGAGTGGTTCTTACTTGATTAGGAAAGATAGAAGTCTACTGAGTAAGAAATGCAGGAGACAGCTGATTTGACGAAGAGACGAATAGATGTAGCAACAATGAATAGCTCCATGATAGATGAGTGGATGGATGAATGGCACAGGAAGTAATGAAAGAATAAGGGATGCTTGGCTAAATGAAAGGATGAATGAGTCGAAGAGGGACGATTAAGAAATGCAGGATTTATTAGCAGATGTGTTTTTGAGTAAGCGGACAAATCAGGAACGTGAAAAGATGCAAGGTAAAAAATAAAACTGTGGGGTAGGTAAAAATGGATTTAGAGCTGACAGGTAGGTTAGTGCATTAGTTAGTAGATGGATAAGTGCATTAAAAGTTAATAAATAGCTAGAGAATTGGAGGACCGGTCGACTAAAATGGCACGACTAGCGGAGCGGAGAAAAGTGTGCTGTATGGATAGCTAGTTAAGTGGGAAAATCGGGCACAAAAATACCAAATTCTACAAAGTTCTTAGTTGTAGTGGATTTCCAAGGTACCAAACCACTTAAATTTCACAGAACGTAGAAGAGTGGAATATTGACTTACTTCAGCAGCGTATTCGAGTCGATCAGTGAGCCGCTGATATACCCCAGTAGTAAAGGTGCGTGCCCAGTTTGTAACAATTCCATGGAAACCAAAATCTTTCACGGAGTAAGCGAACGCGAAATCAACGCGTCTCAATTCCTTCTGGAAGACGTCATAATGCAGGTCAGCACCGACCAAATAGTCTTGATGTCTAAAAGGAAAATATGTTAACCAAAGATGATTACTAAATTTAAATTAGAACATTCATTTGTCTTCCAACAACTTACCCAACAACCAATGATTGGACTACATCCGGTAGGGGATTTCGAAATTGGAAATCCACCTGTCCATTGATGTATTCTTTCTTGTACACCGATTTCAGAGAAACACGATTGTATCTAATTTAATTAGAAGTCTATGAATGGCAGAAGCGAACCCCGACTCCACATTGTACTCAGTTTTTAGGGTATTACAAAGGCCATCCATGATTTGACCATCGACAGATACATCAGCAGACATGAGGCCCTTTGAAGACCACTTCTCCTTGAGTGTTAGACCATACTCCTTCAGACTATACTTTGACTCGAATGTTCCCAACAACTGTTATGGAAATCATAAATTTTAAAAAGATAAAAGTGAAACGTACCTTTCCAACTCGGAATGCATTATCAACTCGACCAAGGAACTCAAGGTTATCATTCTTACCCTTAAAGGAGAAGAAATGAATCCCAAGATCAAAGTTCTTTCGGAGGAGATCACGGGCAGATTTACCAATGTCTGCAAACGAAGGAGGCATCATTACACCAAACCCGTATATACTCACTTCAAACACATACAACATAACCTTGAGAGCTAAAGTCAGTATTTTGATTTTGCTATTTAAACTTGGTGCCCTTTTACTGCCTGTATAAAAGTGGGTGTTAAAATGGCAGAGTATATTTTTGCATCCTTGCCGAGACCAGTTTTTTCCTGAAGCATAACGCAAAGAGACGCTAAAATAACTAAGGTATGTTTATGTCAGCAAGCAGATACCTCTTAACAAAATATCAACATCTAATAATCACATTGGGCTTCTTTGCTTACTAAAATCAGAATTAGGCTGCAGTAACACGCTCGAACTATAGGTGAGCGACAAATCGACCACAGTGTGTTACC
The DNA here is from genome assembly GCA_000469725.3 of Echinococcus multilocularis. NCBI lineage: Eukaryota > Metazoa > Platyhelminthes > Cestoda > Cyclophyllidea > Taeniidae > Echinococcus > Echinococcus multilocularis. The sequence goes on from LN902850.1 coordinate 2,436,742, forward strand.
GGAGCGGCCTGATAGGAGGTTTCATTACCCATCACAATCATATTGCCTCTTTTGTTTATTTTCAACTGAATTGAAACATAGAATGCAGAGCAGCCAGTGTAATACGATAGTGGCTTATCCCTCAGTTCTAGTGAGGAGACATTTGTACTTTGATTTAGCCCCCTTGTACTTCGCTGGGCGGGCTGGCCTTTTGGGCCATGTCATTAGCCCAGACTCCTTCTCCGTGCTGAATATATATATTCTGCCCGAGTATTATGTATTCTTTTGTCTTCAGGGAGTCTTGGAACGCTACACTAAAGTGGTTAATTTTGCGTTCAAGTAGTTTTAGGTCGTCACTGACTAGGGTGATTTTGGAAGTGGGTACTAGTTAAGAAAAGCTTCCGAGCAGATTACATCAATTTTTTATGCCATCACAACTTTCAAATTATTGTATGCCAATTGATTCATTTTAATCCTCACATAAATAAATAGTTTATTTCATTATATTAGCACCTTTAATAGACACAGAAGCACTAAGTTAATAAAGAGCATCATCTTGAAAAACTTATCTATTTGACTCAATTTATGAAACTTTTTTACAATTGTAATATGTATGCTTATTGCTGCTTCAGATGATGGCTAATTTCCTAAGTTGGCTGCAATATGCTTGATTTACACTTTATGTTATGAAAAGATTTGATATTATGCCTCCAGTAAATAACCAAAAATGAAGTGGCTTTTTCATGGGTTAAGCATATTTTAACTATTAAATGTTCTAGTCTTTGGGCATCATCAAGCAGCGTCCTTAGCTACGATGGTGTGATGCGCGTTTGCTTAAATTCGCCTTTTAGGTGAAAAGTAGGCCGGTCGCAAACAAAGTAATGGATGAGGAGACTCCCTCGGCCACCATGGAATCGGTACACTCTGGATCCACAAAAAATTTTGATTCTTTGCTCACTTTCGGCATCACACGAGCCACGATGTCTTGCTTAAACCAATCTTACCCATCCAGTTTCTAGAAGATCGCGAGAACATAAGAGTGGGAATGGGCTCTATAAATCTACAGCTTTTCCCTCTGGGAAACCTGCGGATTACCTATACATTTCAGTTCCACTTTACCATGCCGACAACATTCCAGCTTGATGTTTCACACATCCAAGCCTACTAGAACGAGCTTGAATGCGTTCACCTTCCTTTATGACCGGCAACACCACAGCGCTCCAAGTCTTGCCTAATTTGGTAAGAAAGCATGATGGTATGGTGGAAGATGTATTGCTGACGTACTGAACATTTGAATCGCTGCTGACATGGCCCGAGGGCCATGCCGCTTGCAATCGGCCGAGGCCTCTGTGCCCGCGTTGTCAATTCCCGAGTTAAAATAGCTGTCAAAGGACTTTGAAAATCTTGAACAAATAATCTGTTCCACAGGGGTTGCTTGTTGCAATTATTCCAACTGCTGAGTTTTCAAGTGTTTGACAGTGCAAAAGATGGATGACTTAGAGCCGTACTGGGAAAGAAATCAGGCAGGGAATGGGATATTTTTAAATGGTGGACCACACACACTCACCAGTCCCAAGGAAAAAAATGTGCGCTTGTGGAATAAAATATATATATATATTTTTTTCGACGAGGAAGATGCTAAAGAGGGGAAAAGGAGGAACACTGGTGCCCTAGCAATTGTGCTTAGATAGGGGAGTTGCAGGAACCGAAACGCGCAGAAATGTGGCCGTGAAAGATGAAATTGATCCGCGACATGCTACACAGCCTCCTTTTGTACTTGCAAAGCATCTGTCCATCCATCAATCGGTAATTCAGTTAAAGCATTTCATGAACAAGCGTCCATCCGTTAGGAATCGAAAAAGCAAACATCCACTTCGCGGCAAAACACAAAATTTTCAAGCGGTAACATTTAAAACTTAATGGAAAAACATCATTTAAATCGAAATTTTGAAGAAATGACACATTTATTAAATCTTCAAATTATCTATCCCAACAACCATTCAACTATTCATCACTCTACGCATCATTTCACAAAAACATGTATCACGGTGAATACACCCAATCAATCATTCATCCGTCCATCCCTCCCTCTCTCTCTCCCTCCCTCCATCCATCCATTTATCCTTCCTTCCCTCCATTCCTTCACCCATTATTTAGATACCTCCGCTCCATCCTTACTCTGTCTTCCAATCATACATTCATCTTCTCGTCCATCAATCTATTTACTTACCTATCCATCCATTTATTTATCTGCGATGTGCAATTTATTTTTTGTTTTTACACTCTGTAGTGCAATACCTATGTAAATCTCATCTCGTTTTTTTGGGGGGTGTATTAAGTAGTTTAATTTTTTGCCAATTCACGCAGTTTAATTTTATTCTAAATTAAATGGGACTGAAACCTCCAAAATTTCCTGACTGACGTCACAAATACGTGACGAGTTGGTGTATTGTCCCTATGTCGTGAAGATAATTACTGAGGCTTTTTTACTCTCTGTGTTAGATACTTAATTCGCCAATTTTGTTCGTGCAATGAATTAAGAGGTAAATTTTGTCAGTAGAATTACCACATCCTAAATGGTGGAATATTAAATAGATAAAGGGTCGCCCTGCCCCATGCGCCACACTTTCCGGAGATTCCTCCCAGTGTTCCATTTCATCATCTAGCACCATTGGACAATCACAAGTTCTCCTACCAAATAGAGCAGACATTTAAAGGATGAGCTTGAGGTCGTCGCAGAGGTAGTCGGAGTTATCCCAATTGCGATTTGCTGCCACAAGCATTGGTAGGACTCACTTCCAAAGCCCGAATATATTTTGCAAGAAGTGATTTATTATTTATTATCTTCTATCTTAGGATGGGGCACTATCCTTAAAGCAAATATCATAACCCTCTTTATTTCCTCCTCCGCATTCCAATGTGACACCTTCCAGGCTGAAACATATCCCTTGGACTTGTGTCGATCGGAATAGAAGAAGCCACTGAATGAAGGGGAAGTAGCCTTCAACAGAGCATTCGCTGTTGGAAAATTTGCCAGTACTTCATAGACAGCGTCAAGCCCACGGCTAGATTCCAACTTTCGTCCATTTTTCTACATGAAACGCTCGAAACCAAAAAAACAAACCATTCATTGTCCACCAACAAAACAGTTGCCTTCGTTGTCACCTGTCCCGAGGTGGCAGTGGGAGTGCTTCGAAGGCAGCGCCCAAAACTAGGTGAAGTGCGTGGCGGGTCTGCGACAATTTCTGTTCACTGCCACTCAAGTGCACAACCTCTGTGCTGAATGCGTGCGCACCTCAGGCACCTGATCATATACAGTCCACCCATCCCTCCATTCATTCACCCACCTAGCAAAGCATCTCCCCAACCACCAGTGCCTCCTTATCTCCTAGTCCATCCCCACCGCTAAGCCTTGAGAGTGTTTATGTGCTGAACATCTCTCCGAACAGCCCCGAATTTGAACCTGCTTTGAGGTCACATGTGCAAATGTGCATTTGTAAAAAAATTTGGAAATGAAAGGAAGGTACATGCCAACGTCATGACCGCGTGTAGTTGGTTGCCACTCAATTGTCACGTCAATAGGACAGGAGTACCAGCACAAGGAAAAGGATTCGATCCTACTCCACTCTACTGCAGCCATCACCTCCGCAGCTTTTTCGCTTTAAAATACACGTACTCTGCTCAAGTGGACAGGTTAGCTGCCTCGCCGACGGATTGAACGAGGAAGTGTCCAGGCGTCATGTCATGCAATTGGGTAGTTGGGATGCCAGCAAGGTGGAAGATTGGTGATGGAAGGCTTGTAATGCAGTTTACTGAAATGGAGCGCAAGTGACACGTGACTTTGCTAACGTGTCGTAATATCAAGTGGCTCGGTGAGAACATAAACAAAATCGAAGCTAACGTGAGATAGCCTTGGGACGCTGTTATGTGGTGTCTCGGCGTGATTTCCTGAGGCACCTTATTTTGTGGCTTCCCTTCATGCTAAAATGAGCATCATCACCCGTCATACATTTGTGACGTCGAGGTCAGGTCAGTACATTGCGGTGACAACAGGTAGTCTTGAACATTTCAAATGTGCGGCAGTCAATAGGACAGACCCTACTGCTGATTCCACACACAATTCTGCTCTACCCACCAAATTCGCTTCGGTCGGAGAAAAGAAGTGGCGATAGAAAATGAGATTTGGCATCAAACTCTCCAACCTACGATCTATCCCATGTTTCATTTCATGCAGGGTCCAAGGTCTTGGATGACTCGGTCACGGCAGAAAGCCGAAAAGGTGATAAAAGAGTAAATGTGGATGCGATACGTACAAACGCGATTACTTACGATCTAGGCTGCAATTTGGCTACGTGCCGGTCACTCAAACAGTGCCTTTCGACCATGCAATAGCGAGTGTCGAACTAAACTATCCACGGAAAGGTCACAGAGCCGCAAAAAAGAGCTTTCAAATGCTTAGCTAATTGGATGCCAACAAAGCCGAAAAGGAAAAAAGGAAAAGAAAAATGAAGGTAAAGGGAAAATGCGGAATGAGAAAGTGGGAAGGAGAAAAGAACGCAGGAGCAGAACCGAAAGCACTTTGTCATAGTTGTGGCGGTCAGGGATTACTAATTTAGCCAGAATCACAGTTTTGCCCTTTCCTATCTGCGCCTCCTGAAGGTAGGTACGAGGAAACCTTCGACATGGAACGGTAGCTGCGTCATTTTGCGTCCACTTTGCAAGGCAGGCTATCAAGGCAGTCGCCTCGAGAGTTGCCACCTTCAACGGGTTTGCGAGGACTCCCTCCACTGCAGGTAACAGGTCGAACACTACCATGGATCCAACCAAATCGTCCAGCACCAAATGTCGTCCTGCCTCCACTACGCAGTGTGTAGCTATCATTTCTAACCCCTTGGTCGCACTCTCTACCCCCCCATCACCGGCTACATCACCATGGTCGAAGTAGAAGACGACAGCATTGCCAAGGCAATTATAGTGGATGCGATGCGAAAGCAGAGGATCGTGCTGTCTGGCTGTACTTTTGCTGCCTGTTTTACTGCGCAAGCTTTTCTCATCACCATCGTTATGAACTGACAACCTGCTGGCGTAGACAACCGGCCACTATCACACCCACGGATACTCAACTATTCTGTCTACCAGTAACAAGCCTCCTTTCCCTTTCGCCTTTTCATTGACGACTTGGGCGGCTACACATGCATCAAAACTTGCAGGATTCGAGGTACACGAGAGGAATTTTTACTCAATTCCTTACTTTTGTGCTCCGAATTGGAGCAACAATAGCTGCGCTGTTTTTTTGAAATTAATCAAACGTGGAAAACGGTTCGAGGGACTTTTCACTATCAACTGTCCCATTTATTCCGGTGGTCAGGATGATCGCGGAGCACAAATTCATGATTTGTTATTTTCGCTCGTGTACTACTGAAATGGAGAGACACAAGATAAGTAGCAGAGATTCAGACTTGAAAGGAGGTGGATGCGAAGTACTTGCAAGGCGTCCATGAGAGAGGGAGATGGAACAATGACCCGTCACGACAGAGATGGTGTGCACAGAATGTGTTCGCTTGGAGGTGCGTGTGTAGGAATCTTGGACGTGAGTCCGGTGGGGTGGGGTGGGAGGGGGATGAAACAGCTTAATACTTAGAGCCGATCCTTGCATTGTCAAATACAGAACACTTTATAAACGTGTAGTGGGACAACTTAAAGAGTGAATCTATTTGCCAGGTCTCCATATGACTTGATTGCTGACAGCTCCAATGCCAGGTAAAGCCGATCGGCTGTCTATAAAATTCCCTATGTTAGAGGAGGAGGAAAAGGGTGGGCTCATGAAACATCTCCTGCAGCCATTTAATTAGACAAGCATTTTCCACCGTAGCTCAGGGACTAGGATATGGTTTAGGCAACACCAGACCTACAAAATTTTTCCTCCTTAAATCACTGGGTAAGCATTTGACCATGAAGTGCTTAGAAGTACTTAGTACGTGGGGTGTAAGGGAGGCGATTCACCATCATTTTGATATTTAGCAATATTTTAGGAATTAATGACATTACAGGACATAATTTGCGGTAGGTCGCAGGTGTCTTGAGCAACGTCACACCTACCAGTAAGAATAGGCTCTGCGCCAGCAGACCTAAGACCAGTGGTAGGCCCAAGATTGTCTTTGAGGTATCCTCAGTGTATCGCGGATATAATGTATAATGTAGTGATGCCAAAACGCTTGGCATGGTCTTTAGAGCCTCCTTGCTCCTCACCGGTATTCCTGTTTCCCAGTAAATCCCTTCTGGGTGCCCCTTCTAAACTCCTCATGGTTGTGGTCGTGGAAAGTAGAACGTTTAGCACGTTCAAGGCAACTGACAAGCAGTGAATTCAATCTCCTGGTGGGTATGATAATAATAGTCTTTTCCACGCCTTGAATTTAATTAACATGGAACGAGTTTTACACTCATCGGACAGGTGTGATCGCCTGTGCGCTTAAGCGTGGGGATGAGGGGGAACCTACTTGTACCCTAATCACATCCTTCCTAATTTATGCAATAAACGGAACCCCTTTTCCTAAAACCCCACTCATTCCTCTCCATTTTCCTCCAATATCCATATCTTTACTATCTCGTAAACATTCTTTTTAGCCATAGCAAAGAGGTAAATGCTAGGTTCATACAATACTGCATAAATACAATCAGTGGGAGATCTTTCCTCTTCCCTCCTCTCCCATCTCCCCTAAATCAAAAAGGAAGAAGTTTAAATACCTTCTCGTCTCATGACAGCTAGCGCATCGTGAAGTCGACTTCGGTGGAGGGGATGGCACCACTTCCTCCGACTGGCCAACTGACTCAATGCTTTAAAAAGTGTGTGGCCTAAACTCTGCAACTGCCAGTTTCCACAATTTATGCACCACTTGTGTTTTTTTTCTAAAAACCAATTTTTTTTTCTAACTCCATTTGTTAAGGAGGATCTGATCAACTTAACCTCCTAACAAGGGCATTGGCCAGAATGACCGAAGAAACTCAACTACCACTTCGGAGACGGGGTACGTCTGATGTAAGGGTGGTGTTTACTTGTGGACAGGAAAAAAAAAGAAAAGTAAAGGAGAAGAGCCGGAAGCTACCTTAGCAACGGTCTGTTATGGTAGGTGAATAACTGGTCCATCTATCATCAGCAGGCGAAGCCGCTCGTTCTCACTCACTTATGGGAAGACGGGTCTGCTGTGAAAGAAAAAAGAGAAGGCGGAGGAGGGCAAAAAAGTTTAAAGGGGTGCCTTGTACCTCTGTGGGAAGAGGAGAGCAAGTAAGCTCCCCATTCCACTAAGTCGTTATTCCGCAAGGCCTAAAGCGATTAGCAGCCAATTCACGAAAAAGGTTTAAGAAAGAAAAACTTTTCCACCAGTATTAAGGTTGCCCTTTGGCCAAAATAATTCCAGAATAATCTTTTCTGTGACCTTAAAAGTTTGGCAGAAAAGAGACCGAGGGCTTTTTTAGAACAACGAAAAGCCAACCAAGTTCAAAAACAACGCGCTTAATTTTATACGTCCCAAATAACAAATTATCGGATGGAATATAAACAAATTTTAAGTAACCGGTTTTCTTTTTGTAAATAAAAAATCTTTTTAATTTATGAATTCAATTTTGATGATTAAGGAAATGGAAATCAAAAATAAACTTTTCTTGGAATATTTTGTGGTCTTCGCTCTTGGCAAGGTTTTAAGTGTATCTCTAACTTTCATTTCTCAAATGAACGAACTAATTCAGTCTTGGAAGGGGATGCCAAGTGCTTTCGGCCATTTGTGGAACGCAGTGGAAGGCTTGGAATAGGGCCAAAAGTTCGAACTAATGTGGACCATATACATCCATAAATCCTTCTCGCTGTCATCGCTCTATTTCTAAATAAATGGATTTTGTTCGGCTAAAGGTAAGTTGGCTGATAAATGTGGAGTGGATATCCTCTTAATACATTATAATTATGCTAAAACGCTATTTGATGGCGCTGCGTTTGTTAGTAGGCTAAGCTCTCGGGGAAGGCATTCTCATAAAGCAGCTTGTAATAAAAAACGCGAGAAAGATAAATCATTTCTTGTAGTAATGATGCACATTCGAGAAGCAGACACAGGAAGTTTGGAGAAGGCAGCGATGAAAAGGAAGACGCAGGTTATCAGGGGAGCCCCAAAAAACACCTCTATTCAGTAATGCCGAAATGCCCATCAAAGTGGGGAAGGAAAGTGTTTAGACTGAGCATTGCCAACTGTCCAAAGACGCCTTGTTTGCTTTAGTCAGAGGAAGCGTAGGTGCGGTAACTTGGTCCTCTGGACCGCCACCTTCCCTACTGCATATTTTTGGTGCCTAAAATGTCAATGATGTTCGTTAAAGGCCAGAAAAACACCAAATGGAGGAGCATTCGCCAAAGTTCCGCCTTTAACCATGCTGGCTATTCAATCTGCTTGGTTTATGCAGTCTAGGTGTCCGATCAGACAAAGAGTCTCCCCGCACAGAGTCTTCTGCAAGATCCGTCCTCAAGTGCAGCCTATGTGACGTTGCAGACTAACTGCTATCTCAAAAGAGTGTAGGTCAAAAACTGGAAAAAGAGGGGCTCTTCTTAACCTAAGTCAAAATCCGAGACCGAGCTGTAGCTGCAAGAATGCCCTAAAGTTACAAATCAGCTTAACAGGAAGTTCACCGTTTGGGTGGAAGCAGCTAATCAGAGAAGGATTTCTTAGACGAGGATAAGGCAACATTTCTCTCCCACCCCTAGGATCCTTTATTTTAAAAATTGTCTGAATTATTTGGTAGACAAGGATCAAGCACAATTAATTGGTCATTGGCAAGGCATTCCTGGGGAACAGTTGTGTCTGCAAATCACCCCACACACAAACTTAAATTATGCCGTGCCCACCTTCGAATTGTGGGGTAATACAAGCAGTGAGTCATTCGAGGCTCGAGGATGATGTGCCCATTAGCCCAGCAAGCCTTAGAATGTAGGTACCCTTTCAAACCCCGGATCAATCAGCCAATCAGCAAACTCTCGTGGGAGGAGGAGAGGACAAATTGACAGCCCTCATACCTTACTCTCACCCCCCGCTTCAAGTCTGAGTTTTACTCCCCCTTGTCAACATTGACAAGTGAGACCTTACTACCATCAAGAATAGGCAGTCCTTGCGCATGTGAGAACGACGCCTCTGCCTGCGTTGTAATAAAAACAGGTTCCCTTCTTCTTTTACATAGTAAACTAGCGATTTTTTGCCAGAGAGTCACCTCGCTCAAAAACCTTTCTTCGCCTTGTTGATGAAGCAAACAGGCTCAAGACCTAAGCGCTGGCTTTACGCAAAGTACTCCACTTGCCTTTGTTGTAGAGGGGGACAAAATGCAGAAGCTGAGGCTAGCCTGCCAGTATGTTTTTTACAGTAATAAGGAAAGGCATGACCGATCAGGTGTCAATCAGTTAATAAATTCGTCAACCATATAGTAAAATACTTTGCTTTTTGTACTTTAGAGGTAAATAGAAGTTAGTAAGTAGTATGTTTTATCGCTGCCACTTGGACTTCATAGAAGCCTGGCGAGGCGCTAGACTGAAGACGTTCCAGATTCTGCGGCGCGAATGACCCACGGCGAGTAGTAAGTAAGCGGTGCCACGAAAATACTTTGAAACGTTGGTTGGTAGAGCTTTGGACGAACGTCAATCCGCGTGGCCATGCTAGTAGCTTTCTAATTCTTCTGCACCTTAGTAAGCAGGGCTTCTCGTAGGACACGAGGCTCAGGTCAACACGATAATTTTTTTTGGAATCAATCTACCAGCATTGCAGAAGAGGCTTGATGGTGCCAACTTGTCACTTATAAATTCTGCCTCCATGTTGCACGTGAACAGAGTTAATGAGCTCAGTAGTGTCTTAATTCTTCCCTTTAACAAAAAATTAAAAAAGTCAAAAAAATATACCGCGTTGCATTTGTAGTGATGAAGTTAGGTTGTCAAGTCTGTCATTCTTTAGAGGCAAACTAAAAAAACGACCTTCAGAGAGAGAAAATTAACCTCTTAGTGACATTCATTTGTCATTACTATTTAATGTGTTTTGCTCTTCACCAGCAACTCTCAAAAAGAAAAAGGGTAGCGCTATGAGTCCTCGCCCGAAGTAGTCCATGCGCCTTACTGGCGTGGTGGCATCTCGAGCGACCGCTAGCGTGGTCCTGAGAGTCATGCTGCAGAGTGGAAGTACAGCTTACTGCATCCCTCTTCGATGCCATTGGAGGAAGATGAAGGTGAGGATAAAGTAAAGCATCACTCTTCCTCCTCTCTCTCTACCTCCTAACCCCTTCCGACCGGCTTACTCATCCTGACTGATTCTGGGGGAGGAAGAAGAAGATGTATTTCTTTCAGCCATTTGGATTTACTCGCAGACACGACAACCCCACATTGTTTATGTCTGGCTTAGCTGTTATATATATATATATTGTTTATTTTAATTTAAGAACGTTCAAAAACACTCTCATCAAACAGCAGCTTATAAAAAAATTACTTATAGAAGAGGGAAAAAGAGCGCCTTGTCAAACCAACACAACGTGACAAACAGAGGGCGTGCAAAACCACCGCCAAAGACTTTACGACCTCCTGCTAAGGTGATTTAATGGAGGTGCAAAAGATTGCATATATCTTTTACCCCGATGCAAATACTTTATTGTGCTGCATTAATTATTCAGTGACTAGGTGGTCCTGCAGAATCAACGAAATGATGACAACGGAAAATGCCAACGGCGCCTGGGATTAGCCAAACAAGATGTCTTTCGGGATGTTAAATTATCTGGAGATGGTCCAAAGTGCAGTGAAACCGGGACTGCGGATTGGGCGCCATTAGGTGCAGTGTAACACGACTGATCGGAAATTGGTTGGATATGGAATGGATGGATGAATAGATCCACAATGGATGAATGGATTGATCCGGGATGGATGGATCAAGGATTGATGGATGGATACAGGATGGATACAGTATGGATGGATGAACGCAGGATGAGTGAGTGGATGGATAGAAAGACTATAGATGGATATGGGATTGTTGGATATATAGATACGGAAGGAATCAATGTGTTCTTTTCTGACTCTGTCAGCAAAATATTATTCGTTGTCTACATGTCCTTTATGTCCTCTAGAATTTCCATTTCACCTAATCTTTTTCAAGCCCGATGATATGATCGTCATGTGGTAGTGCCAAGAAAAGGTCGCCTACATTTAACGAGACATCGACATGGACGTTTCAAGAACGACCGCTAGGCCTTTCAAACATAAGCTCTTCTTGATAATTTGCCCCCCTGAAAGTGGTGTATCCATTCTCCACTGGCTCATCATTAGAAGTTACATATTTGTTTAAATCTTGCCTGGGTGGTCTGTTGTGTAACGACACCAGTCCTTTACCCTTCACCTCCTCCCCCTTCATCAAAAGCTAGGCAGCAGACGTGATTATAGGGTAGCTACTACAGGTATTCAAGGGACTCCTTCCATCCCCTTATACCTACAGGTGGCACGCTAAAGAATGCCCTGTCGACGGAGCGACGCATTTCCATCAGATCCAAAAAAACAAAACAATTCCAAGGAACTGAGTAAGCCTCCTCCCTCACCTGATTTTTGTTTCTTACCTTCGGATTATCAGGTGGGAGGAGGGAGGTTCAAGGCAACACCTTTATAAGAATTAACCTTACCAAGTATCTGTGTCGCCCTTCAAGTAGTCCCTCGGTCAACCAGCCTTATATGGTTCCACTAACTCAGAAACACATGAAAGACAATCTGAAGCTCAAAGTGGTATAGAAAAATGAGATAATTACTAGTAAAAGTTTAGCTAGACTTCCATTAGCTCTGTAATTATGTATGAGCTGAAATATTTGAATGAGTGAACTTCCAGTGCTTCTCAGGCAATCCTGATGTAAGAGTGTAGAGGATAGTGGAAGGCTGGATAAACATCGGCATTCAATATTTTGGCTACTACCTCCACCGTACACAGTCTGAAGTTCTAGAGCTGAGGTCGGCGGTGCAGTCATTTGTCCTCTCTTTCTCCCTCCTATTTAATATACCGACAGAGGTGATTTTGTCCTCGTCCCAGAAGGCTGTTCACTTCCTACTTGGCACTTACTTTCACCTTGTGCCCACCAACGAGAGGCTCCAAAATTTTTAAGCCAGAAAAATCACAATTGAGAGGCACGCGGTGGTACGCACATCAAGTCCATTTCATCCATAAAAGTCCGGCTCAGACACAAATCACCAGTAGGCCAGACAACACACTGCTAAATGCTTTCATGGGGCAATAAATTTCCCCCCTTTCTAGCAATCAAGAACGAAGTCGTAAAATTTACCAATATCTACGCCTACAAGCCGCTTTAGTGGCCCAGCGACAAGGTTGTTGAACAGTGCAAATGCTTAGAAGACAACGGTGACGACTCCACGTTTGTCATTTACCAAACTAATTGAAGTGCTATGGCATTGGAGCCCCTGCGATGCAAATGTATTAGGTATTGACTCATTTGTAATGGTAAAATCGGCAAACATGGGAGATCATCAAGAGATTTGGACTTTTGACGTATGCCAAGGCACCATGACAGGTGCAGATCGCATCCCTTAGTTCAGCCTTAAACGGAAGTCAAAATATATGCGATAAACACTAAAAGGTAAAAAAGTACTAATGTCTTTTGCCTTTCTAATGGGAAAAATTTTCTCCCCAAGTCTTTCAAGCCGTAGGCTAGGCGTTTTACTTTTGCCTTGCAAAATAATTGGCAAGGTCATCCAACCATCCAATCAAATGCACACGATTTCGGAAGGCAAAAAAAAGCAGAAAAGCGACAACTTTGGCCTTAATCTGCTTTGCAACGAGTGAGAGAGTAAGGTGGGTGTTTACCACTCGATAGAGTGAAGGATTAGGTAAAAATTCAAACGTTAACCAGTAAACTCACTTTCAGCCAATCGAATGGCTCGGAGGCTTACCTTCAAGTCTGCTTGACCTTGACAGCACCAATTGCAATTACCAGCTTAACAGCGGTAGATTTATACGGAAGGGGGAATCTGAGGCAGTTTTTCCCCTTTCCCCACCAACTTTTGTCATTCCCTATAGTTTAATCACGCTTCAATGGAGGCAATTAAGCAAGAATTAATAAAATGTGAACAAGAAAAATGAGGTTACTTATTTGGGCAACATTTGCTAACTTACCTAAAATTGATAGGGTTACTAAATTAAAATCAAAAGGACATAAGCTGGTAAGAATATGCATCCCGCGTAAGCACAGAGGAAAGAGGCTAATTGCATGAGGGTGATCCGGTGATGAAGCGGAACCTTTCCTGCCTAGATAACTTCAGTAATTCGCATCAAAATCTCAGTTAAATTACTGGACAAATCGCACTCCAAAAGGTTTTTTTGCATTCTGAGATGTTTAAACAGATCCAGACGGATATATGTGTGGATAATTGGAAGGTTGCAGGATGGTTAGGATGGCATGGGATAAATGGATGCTTGGATGAATGTACATTTGTTTAAATTTATCTTTCGAGTCTAGGTGTTGCTGAAGCCGTCTACGATGCCAAACAAAGTCCTTTTATGATTGTTAGAAGCATTTCTTTTTTTCTCGTGGGTTATCTTCAACTATTCCATTTCGCCTTAAATCACGCGCTCGCATCCATCTCTTATGGTTGGCTGGCATCACCTAAAGGTCGATTTTAAATGTGTTTCTTTTTTGCTCAAGATCTCCGTGTAAGTAGCATTTCAGTATCCGAACTCCAGCAAATAAGAAGTGGAATGTGTTTTGCAACCGTCCAACTTACGTTTCCCGACCCTTGCCCAAACATCGCAAGAAGCTTTTCCATCCCTGAGAGTTGTGTAAAGAAGTCATGTTTGTGCCACCTCTACAGACCCAACTGTCCATCATTGACATGATGGCTGACTCAAGTAGAGGAGGAATGCAGTTATTTCCCTTCCTCTCCCGATAGGCTAAAACTTATCAACCGAATCCTTACGAATTCCTACATCTTTCAACCAATCACCAAAGGGGGAGCCGCACCAAAATCTGCGCGAAATCTTTTTGATCATCCTGCGGTTCTTTATCTTAACTGATCTTTAAACCACACAAGATCATCAAAAGTAAATGCTTAGGAATTTTTAAGTAGGCTGTAAAATAAAACAACATATTTTCTCCTTTTGAATCCATCCGCCTGCGCTGCGGGCACTACTTTAGTGCCTCTCTGGAAGGCGGCTAGTGGCAAAACGAGTGTGTACTCTGCGCATTCGTCCAAGTTCAAAAAATATCTTTTGTCCTTTTGCTTAAGTAAACTGTAAAAAGAGGCTCGTAATTCATTATTCTGTCTTTTCTTTTCCTATCCGTGCTGTGGTATTCACCCTGGCTGTAATCAAAAAGCAGTTGACCTTGACAGGTATGATTAATCCATTTTTGTGCGTAAGGCAGGGTGAAAAGGTGAGAGAAGAAGGCGCAGGGGATGAGATTTGTCCTGCGGACACGAACAGGACTTTTATATGCACACCGGACCGCGGATACACTGCAGCGTTCACTTGTCACGTCAAGGAGGTAAGTTTTATGTGGCCTTCTTCTCTCCCCATCCCTCCGTCAGATAAAAACGAGTTCTTACATAGAGACTTGGATTGAGGTGGAGAAAGTAAAAAAGGTCACACCACAGCTGACAAGATCTCCAGAAGGATGGAAGTGTCTTATAAATCATTGAGAGATTGTAATCTTGTGCGATCTTCTTCCAACTGCGGTAGAGGGTAGAGACCAACTTTCAGAGTCATCGCATCTGGAAACAAACCATTTTGTCTACCAAATGGGCAAAAAATTTTTCTCCTTCTTGCTTTTTGTGTAAAGTCGACCTAGAGTTGTGAGAAAAGTGCATGGGAAGGAAGAGAGGAAAGAAAACTTCCACTAGGAATAAATTATTTACCCTCTCACGGCAACTATAATTAGGAGGTGGTGGTGGGGCGGATGGCAATAAAAATTGACATTGTCTATTTTTCCCATTTTGTGCAAGAAAAATAAAGATATTGCCTAATTTTTTTAAGCCCAATTTGGTGTAAATAACCCTGTTACTTCTTCGAACAGATGCGAAAGAACAGGGAATAGTAGCATTTCGGAGTTTATCCTCTGCTGATCGTACTGTTGTTTAGCAAAATTTAGAAAAATATGCTATTGCTACTCAACCATTTGGTTCAAATAATAAAAAAATGACTGATTTTATTATTTTTTCTTTACAACTATCCGAGGTTTTGGCAGGTGGCAATGGGGAGGCTGCAGGCATATCACCTAAAGTGTGGAGGCTAGACTGCCAAAAAAGAAGAGCACACAATATCATGACATAAGGTCCTCAGGGCTTGTTAATCTAAATAATCAAATGTCAAGTCAATAATGGGAAATTGGACCTACATTAAATATACTGCTGAAATGCTTTTTCAGTAAAAGGCGCTGAGTAATCCTGAATAGAAAATCACTGATCAGAGTGTTGTGCGGAGCAGTAAGAAAAAATTTACGATAACCTTTTGCGGACGCATTAGATGTACAGTTAGTAGTTGTTTTGCATCGTAAAAAGCAAGTTAGTCAACTCAAATAAGCTCATGTGATTACATCCCTTATTAATGATAACGCCTAATCTGCAGGTAGACGTAAATTTAAGAAAGCATTTTTTGTGTTTAAAAGCTTATTACAAACACGAAAATTACTGAAGTGCCATGATGAGCATAATAGGTACCAACGTCACATATAGGTGACACCTAAATTTTAAGGTGGAAAACTGGTGTCATAGTACGTTGAACATGACTTTATCAGTTTTTGGTAATTTTTAACAAAAATTTTACTGTACTTAAGGGGTTTTTAACCTAAATTAGATAAAGTAGATGCATAAAATGCATCCGATGTAAGGAGGAGCAGCTCAACCAGTCAGCCAAATGAAGTAAAAGGTGGTGGCGCAATGGAAAGGTTTTCTTCTAAAAAAATTTAGTAGACAAGCAGACAAACAAATAAAAATGCTGGATGAATACAGGGGGATGAGGGATAGATATGGCATCAGGAGGTGCATTGGAACATTTTTTTTCCTGCAACTCCTGCTCCGCCTTCTGCAATTGTGTAGAC
Organism: Echinococcus multilocularis; assembly: GCA_000469725.3. NCBI lineage: Eukaryota > Metazoa > Platyhelminthes > Cestoda > Cyclophyllidea > Taeniidae > Echinococcus > Echinococcus multilocularis. The sequence goes on from LN902850.1 coordinate 2,452,804, forward strand.
AGCCAACCAGCACGAGTATGCTTTTCTTGGCATTGCAGCTGTCAGCAATCAAGACAAAGGGCGACTTAGCAAATAAATTAACATTTTAATTTACCCCACTACTCAGTAAGAGAGTAGTCTGCACCCGACAGCACATGGGTCAGCTGTAGGAGAAAAAGCAGCTCCACGCCCTTGCTGAACGCACGTCCGCCCAACATATACACGTACTCACACGCGCCCACCTTCTGTCCAAGCTACCTGTCAAGTGACAGGTGTTTCATGAGCCCACCCTTTTCCTCCTCCTCTAACATAGGGAATTTTATAGACAGCCGATCGGCTTTACCTGGCATTGGAGCTGTCAGCAATCAAGTCATATGGAGACCTGGCAAATAGATTCACTCTTTAAGTTGTCCCACTACACGTTTATAAAGTGTTCTGTATTTGACAATGCAAGGATCGGCTCTAAGTATTAAGCTGTTTCATCCCCCTCCCACCCCACCCCACCGGACTCACGTCCAAGATTCCTACACACGCACCTCCAAGCGAACACATTCTGTGCACACCATCTCTGTCGTGACGGGTCATTGTTCCATCTCCCTCTCTCATGGACGCCTTGCAAGTACTTCGCATCCACCTCCTTTCAAGTCTGAATCTCTGCTACTTATCTTGTGTCTCTCCATTTCAGTAGTACACGAGCGAAAATAACAAATCATGAATTTGTGCTCCGCGATCATCCTGACCACCGGAATAAATGGGACAGTTGATAGTGAAAAGTCCCTCGAACCGTTTTCCACGTTTGATTAATTTCAAAAAAACAGCGCAGCTATTGTTGCTCCAATTCGGAGCACAAAAGTAAGGAATTGAGTAAAAATTCCTCTCGTGTACCTCGAATCCTGCAAGTTTTGATGCATGTGTAGCCGCCCAAGTCGTCAATGAAAAGGCGAAAGGGAAAGGAGGCTTGTTACTGGTAGACAGAATAGTTGAGTATCCGTGGGTGTGATAGTGGCCGGTTGTCTACGCCAGCAGGTTGTCAGTTCATAACGATGGTGATGAGAAAAGCTTGCGCAGTAAAACAGGCAGCAAAAGTACAGCCAGACAGCACGATCCTCTGCTTTCGCATCGCATCCACTATAATTGCCTTGGCAATGCTGTCGTCTTCTACTTCGACCATGGTGATGTAGCCGGTGATGGGGGGGTAGAGAGTGCGACCAAGGGGTTAGAAATGATAGCTACACACTGCGTAGTGGAGGCAGGACGACATTTGGTGCTGGACGATTTGGTTGGATCCATGGTAGTGTTCGACCTGTTACCTGCAGTGGAGGGAGTCCTCGCAAACCCGTTGAAGGTGGCAACTCTCGAGGCGACTGCCTTGATAGCCTGCCTTGCAAAGTGGACGCGAAATGACGCAGCTGCCGTTCCATGTCGAAGGTTTCCTCGTACCTACCTTCAGGGGGCACAGATGCAGAAATTGATGATGAAACAGCATCAATGGTAGTCTCTAAGCGAAGCAAATAGTGTCATAATATGTCCGAATGGCAATTTGATTAATGCTGCCCATTGCTATTGCTTTCTTTTTCCTCGTTTCTTCTTCCTTCTCCCTCTTCTAGGTATTTTTTTGGCTTCGTTGGCATCTAATCAGCGTGGCCATGATGGTCACCCTTCTCGTGTCCATGTGGCTTTTTGTAGAGGCTTGAGGTGGACACACGCTACTGCTGGGGCGAAAAGCACTTTTCAAGCAGGCCACTGTCAGTCCAAATGCCATGCGATTGTGCATGTGTGTGGTCCTTCTCTCGAATCGCATCATCATTTACGCACCCACCACTTTTTCTCTATTTTTCTCTAGGTTATTCGCACCACGACCTCCCACTCGGCCGTGGTGTCCACGATGTTGGATACTGAGGGAATAAGAAGGAGCAATGGGTCATAGGTTGGAGAACCCGATGCCTCATCTCGCTTGTTTTTTGTCTGGAGAAAAAAAGGGAGCGCCCCATTTGCACCAGTAATGGACAGAAAGTGGCCCTTTATTACTTTTCCTAGTTGATTTTGGAGAGCATTGTAGAAGTGCGGACCCAATCCTTGAAGAAAAGCAGTAAGATGTCCGTAGCATGGGCTGCAGCACTAGAAGAACTTCGGACACCACCTGGTGCAGCATCACACATATGTGACACTGCAATGTACTGACCCGACCTCGACGTCACAAATGCGTGGGATGTGATGTTACTCCTCTAGTGGAATAAAAGCCATACGACGAAACTTTAAATGAGGAAGCGCGAATTCGTCTCACAAGAGCTTTACGTGCCTATTTCAGATTTCTCTTCACCCTTGTGCAAACAGGACGTTACTACAAGGTCTTGTCCGGCACCACGATACACAGCCGAGGTGCCATACTTCATTACAAGCCTCACATTATCCGTCATGCATCTTTCCTCTAACTGGCGGCCCTGCTGCTCAATTGCGTGACATGACGGGTGGGCACTTCGTCCTTCACTCGATCGACGAGGAGGCTCCTCCACCCAGTTGAACAGATGTAGGTGGTGGAGAGGAGTTCAGGAGAGAATTTACCTCCTTGGTTGCGCTTGTCTGCTCTCTTGATTCAACTCGAAACAGTTCGTTGACTAGGCTGCTGCCTAGAAACTAGTTTCGCGAATCCATTCCATCGTCACCCTATGCCCTTGCTAATCGCGGTTCTCCGACGGATGCAAAAGTCCATACGTGGCCTCAAGGCAACTGTAAATGCAGAGGTCAAGTCAACGCGACTTGGATAGATGGTCTGCGCATTTATCATTTTAAGCATTGATGATAGAGATGCAATGAGAGATACGCGCACCAGTTGATGGAGGCATGGACAGTAGGTGATCAGGTTCTCGTGATAAGCACAAACGGAGGTTGTGTAACTGGTTGGCAGTGAAATAGAAAGTAGCTGGACTTTGTCCTCCACGCATTCACAACTCCCTTATCAAGACTGGTGCACGCACACACACAACTGCGTACTACAGAAGCATCGAGCACAACAGTTTTTGTCGGTAGATGTATTCGCCCCGTGTAGTGGTGGAGAATGGATAATCTTCTACATCCACTCTGTCGTTTCTTGGTCTCGGGAGGACGGAGTCAAACGGGTGGTTGCAGGAATTCCACCATGGGTGTAATGCTAACCACGAAATCTTAACGTATGTTCTAGCCGTGGGTACTGTGCTAAGCAAAGATGACCATCTCCCTCCTCTCGCAGGTAACTTCTTCTCCATACATTGGCGCCTTCTGTTCCAATCAACATGAGTCCAGGCAGCAAGTGCTTATCTGTTAGATGTCAGAAGAAAATTGGTGATATTATTCACTCGTAGACCATTTCTCCTTGAAAGTTTGGAAAGAAATGAAAAGAAAATAAATTCACTTTCTTGTCCACGGCCTTAGGACTGCATATCACACCCCTTTCCAATATCTCGTCCGTACAGGCGAAAAGGCTAGCTCTAACCGCCTCAGTATTAACCTCACACTCATTTACCAATGGCCAATTCCACTTAGTAGGGGTGACCTTGTGATTGCTAAATGGTGAGAGAGAAGATAGTGATCACCTGAAGGAATACGCGAGGAGGGCCTTGTTTTAACTGTCATCCCATGTGACACTCAGTTGCTTAGCTTTCATTACTTTATGTCAAAAGTACCATTTACTTTCCCTGTCAATAACAGATTTGGCGGACCGTTGCTGTCTTATTCCAAGACCCTCATCTGGCTGGAGAAGATTTATCCAGCGCTCACCTCACCTTCCTTAAAAGCTGTTCAGGCTTGAAGAAATTCTGCGTCTCTGAAAGCCAGAGAGGTAAATTTGGCCCTGACAACCCACTTACTCGCTTGGGCTAGTATTTCATCAATGTTTCCTCTTAAAGATAACTTCTCAAGCATGAATTTACCTTGGAACACAAAACGCTGTCACTCACAGCTTGAAAGCTCTGGCCTCCGATCAATCCATCTAAACTCTTTATGCCTCCATACCTTCCACACCTAGCGATGCCTATCGCTTGTAGATAGAAGTAGGCGACACTCAAAGTGGTAAAAATACCTCTGTGACACTCCACCTTTGTCAAAATGGCCGTCACAATGATTCTTCTGCTCATTAACACTCATCTACTCAAAGAAAATTATGTGGGTTTGAAGTTATTGAAGGGGAAATCTCTGCTTAATACCTGGAATTCGTAAATTAAATCTGAACTAATGGCGTCTGTTTCTTTTTCGGTGGAAAAATTTCATCAAATCGCACCACATTATGCAGGAGCGCATTCAACTGTGGAATGAAATACGACACAAGACACAAATCTATCGGTCCTAGAGCTGTCGAACGATTAGCTTAGAGTATAAAAAATTATGAAGTGACAAAGATTGGTCTATTTTGAGTCACGGTAACTATGCTTGACGCACATCTCAAAGTCACAGATATGTGACATACGTTCCTTATGTAATTACATTCATCATTACCAACTAACTGCCTCCAGTAAAGAAACCTTTAGGTCAGTGATACCCCTTCTAACTTGCCGATTCTACTACCACTCATTGGCACAAGAAGCATATCATTCATTTGTAGTTGCAACCATTTCTCCCCTAGGCTTTATTACCTATTCATTTACCTACTTGCCCTCCGCTTATGTGCATGTATGATATTATGTAAAGGTGATAATTATTTGCCAGAGAATATCATCATAGGAACATGGCGAATAAGGCGGTATCCCCCCCTGTCCCAATTAGGCAAGTGTGGCGTCCTTCTTCCCTACTGACCGATACGTCGAGGTCTCAGACGCACCCGTCTGGCCTTTGTGACAGGCGCAAAGAGACTTTGTTGAGGAGGCGGCACGCAGTAATGCAACAAATGGTCACCATGACCCTTGAGATCGCCCTGTGGTAGTCAATTACGCTCAACTGTTAACAGGCGGTCTCAAGTGTGACATGCGAAGAGAGTTTTAAGAGGAATGTAAAACAATTTGCTCCCATCAATCTCAACTTGTCAAATAGTGGAAGCCAGGCTACTGGTTGGCACATGCGTTAGCAGATAACAAGAAACCTCCAAGTAGGCCAATTTTTTGTTCTTTTTCATGAAGCCGCATCTTTTCTGTGTTATTTAATTATATCTTCAGAATTCATTTCGTTATACTTCTAAATATTCCATCCTTACGCATGTCCCTGATGAGAGACAGACTTCATGGTGGAAGGGGAACCGCCTAGGATGATGAATATCCTATTATCTTGTGAGATCGTGTTAACAATTTGACTATTTTGTGACCTTCGTTTTTTTACAACTTCGTTTAATTTTTAGAAACTAGAAGAAAAGGAAACAAATCCTTTGCTTGTTTTCAATAATTAATGTGGAAAAATCAAAACAGGGGCTTTATTCGGAGCCAAAGTGCCAACGACTCCACTAAATCTAAGGCACATCCCTGAACGATGGACTGACAGGAGGGCAAGCAAAATATCAACCACACAATAAAAAACTAACTTTTTCTGGCCTATAATAATTTTCACGAGGAACGACATGAGAACCGAAACGGAAAGAGCGTCTCCTTCCCAGACCACTCTTGTGAGTGCGTTTATCTGAGATAGCTCTCCTGCACAGGATTCGGCAATGTTCAAGCCTTTACCTCAAAACTGCGAGGGTTCTAATTTAGGCAATCAGCACAACATTTATTGCATCAATTTTCCGGCTAAATCCGATCACTATAAGTAAAAAAATACCGAATTAATTTATTGGAAGTGTTCATTGTTTGGTTTATTTAAACGAAAAACTTCTTAAACCCAGCTATTTAGAGGTGATAATTAAAGGCAAAATTGTGTCCTTGCGATTCCAAGCGAAGGCAATTAATCTTGTCCCAAAGCTCTCAGCCAATCATACACCAGATTTTCGTAAGCCAATGGGCGCACAGTGGCCCATTAGGCTAACCAATAAAGTGACAGTGAGGCGACCAATTGCAGCAGCTGGTGTGTTTGCATTGATTCAGCAGACAGCGCTGGCTAAAAGCGCATTCAACTGGGACTAAACCAGTAAATGAATAAATGAATGAACAAATAAATGAATGAATGATTGAATGCAATCAGCTCAACTTTGAAAGACGAATGACTAAGTGAGGAATCAAGGGGTGAAGAACCGAGCCCACACACGGATACACACTCACAATTGGGAGGAGGGAGGAGAAGAAAACGCCACACAAAAGGAAGCAAAGAAGAGTAACGTATAAATGACAGAGAGGAGAGAGGAAAAGCAGGCCGAAGTGGCTGGTGAGGGGCTTGAAGTCTCGCCTTCTCTCATGGAAAATGGTGGAGCAGAATTCGGGGAGATAGACGACGTGGATGTAAGTCTTAACAATTTCTTTTTTCATTTCATTTGATGCTTTTATTTCATGTCCCTCTTATTTCCAACTTGGTTATTCCCAAAACACGTGGCCGTTAAAGGTGTGAGATGCAAATCACACAGCAACATGCACCTTGTATTGTATGCTTTGTGGGGAGGTAAGTGAAACAACTTTTGGGTCATTTGGACTGTGGCGAAATCCACCGTCCCTCCCGACCCACTTACCAATATTCAGCGGTAGATAAACAATTTCCAGGCTTCAGAAGAAAGCAAAATTAAAGTGTTAGAGAATCAGACCGGCCTTGTTTTTTTTCTAAAGGTTCGAGATATCCTATTTCAAATATTACATTTTGGAAAAATCAAGAGTGTATCAGGTCCATTTTTTCTGCCAAAGAGTTGTTGACTTGTTTCTCATTTTTTCTTAAAAACACGTACGATGCTAAATGAGCCAAGAAGCACTTTTGAGCCAAGATTTTGAAAGGGTGCCCCTATTCATTTTTTAAAAGTCCGCAGGCGGCTTTATGGGGAGGAGAAACGGCGTCGGAACAACTTATTTTCCCACCAGAAGTGATATAATCTTGCAAAATGCAGGCAATTTTTTCAATTTTGACGGTGCATAATAAAAATGGCCAACTCTTAAACGAGATAATCTAAACTGAGAGGCCTACAATCGGTTGTGATTTTGTCCAGCTATTTGACTAGAGTCGAAACAACTCTGCTGGAAGAATGAGCCCAACGTCAGATAAACGGTCAAGCCTTCTGTTTTATTCTCCAGAAAAGGCTTTGAAATGCCTTATTTTAAAGGAAAGGGGTTATACTGGGAGAGTGAAGCTTTGACCGACTTGGTGGAAGAGCAGTTCGTGCCCATGGAAGTGATGAATTTAACTCGAATGAGTTAAAACTCCTCTTCACCTCTGGTATTAAATCACGAGGTCCTGTGGCTTTGCTGGCTGAGCCGTGATAGACCACCGGTTCGGTAGAGAAGAACCCATGTAAGCACGAAGAGATCAAAGGAGAAGAGCCTATTTTACATATTTAATTTTGAGGCCTTTTCTTTAGCCGCCTTTGGTGGGGAGAAAAAAGCCTCAAGGTAAAAAAAGTAGCTGCATTTCAAGAATTTAGCTACATGGCATACGCGAGTCCTCACCGACGCCTGAAAGTTGCTCCTTGATGTGAATGTTTTACTGGTCTTAACGGAAAGGGAGCTGACTGAAGAAATAGAGGGATAAAAATTACACTTTTCCAAGGCCCAGGTGATGGCCTTGAAGCCCCTTCTGGTGTTATGAGCTGGCATTCGCTATGCCTCCCGATTCACAAGCCCTTGAAATGCACTTTTTCGGAATGTTTTTCTTTATTTTAAGAAATTGTAAGGCCTTGGGAAGAGAAAAAACATACCATATAAATAGGTTTATCAGTAGTGGAGTTTTCTGCCTACGCAGAACCGCTCAATATGCAGAACGGAAAGAGGCCGCGGAGTCCACACCACAACTGTCAGAAGGTAGGCACAATCTGACTTAAGGATTTGTTGTCTAAAATATTCTAAAATTGTCACAAAATAGGATATTAGTAGCTGTTAGTGTGTGAATAGTGGGACAATCACGGGGACTTCAGCTGTCACATTAGGTATGGTATGAGAACCCGCTCGTCACACATATGTGACGCAGATATAGTGAATTTTCTACCCGGTTTTGATTATCATGCAATCAATTAGGTTTTATTAGAAAGAATATTTGAGCATTTTTCTGACAACTGTTTTTTTGGGTTTGTTTACTTCTTCAAAAAGCTTTTCTTTTTTGCTTCAGAGAGCTAGGCGGTACCTCGGTGATATCGGCATAAATAAAATTGAGTAAAAATAACAAGGACGTATATGACTTCCTCCCCAATTAATATTTGAAAGGATTTGGTCTCTGTCAAAAAAACGTTAAAGATTTTTTCATGTGTAACATCGTTAAAATGCAGCGCGCTATGGGGCAAGGCATGTCTCGGGCATGGTAACATGCCCCTCAGCTTGGAAAAGTACAAATCGTGCTCAGAAAAACTGGTGGACTGGCCAAAAAGCGTTGCTGTGTGACCCGAAAAACTGTCCACGAGTTTGAAACCGTTTGACAGCCATTGACACTGAAAGGTTATGCGCGTGTCTTTAGCCAGCGAAAAGTCGGTCCCGCGGACTGGGTGGCGGTAAAAAAATATTTAATTTTTTCAAGGGTTATATGGTTTTTTAGAAAATTTCCTGGAAAGCCTGCAAAACCTCTCGCCATTTTTAAGAGGCTTTAATTCGCATTATTTTTGGCTAAAATGAGAGGTTTTCTCAAAGCCGTGGAGGAGGGCTTGGCAGCCAAATACTCCCACCATCTTTAAATCACGGCAAAAATTACCTAAAATTAAAAAATTTTTCCAAAGCTACAAAGCGCTTTTTTAATTTTCGGTAAAAAATGAGTAGGAACGAGTAGTTTTAAGTGTGAATGGGCGGGAACCGGCTTTAGTTTCGGCGGTATTCTACCAAAGCCCTATAAACTCACAACTTGTCGAAATCGTAACTTCTTCAAATTCCGACATTCAAAATCAGGAAAATTGTGCAACTCTGTTTCCGAATTAAGCAATTTCTTGTTCGTGGCATTCTTTTTTTGTCTTTTATTATAATTTTATTAAGTTTATATAATCGGGAATATCACCACAAGACGCACAAAATTTCGTCATATTTAGGAGTAAACGCAAAGAATCTTTCTGCCGTAACGTTTTCTTCTAAATGTGTCTAAAAGTTATTGACTAAATTTTTTAATTTGATCTTCCAATAGAAAAATTTTTATATCCTAATCATTTGTTTTATATCATGGGTAAAAACCGCCATTTATTGGATCTTTGAATTGGTTGAGGGAAAATTAATATGCTCTAAATGTTTTGAAGATTTGCACACCTTACTACAATTTTAGAGAAGAATTGGCCACAGTTTTTCCTTTTACAAAAACTATAGAACACCTACAGACAAAAAGGACACACACATAAGGCGCATCTTCTTTTCTCTTTTAGTTTTCCTTGTTTTCCATCCCTTTTTAAGGTAGGAAAATATTTTTTTTCATTTTAAGTGGTCGTTTTAAAGAGGTGTGTGGGAGGAGGGGCAAGCAAAATGCCCCGCGTCCCTGGGACGGGAGAGCAATTTTGCCGAGGGGTCAAGGCAGACTTGGGGTAGAAAGGGGTCTTTGACAAAAGAAGGTCACCTGCATCATTTAAATGGTAACATCTTGTCATTAACTTCTAATGCAACAAGGAAAAAGTAATGGAATTAGAAAACCTATGCCGCATCAAAACGGGTTTACCTTAGGACCCGTGACCTTGGGACCATTCTTTCTTGTTTCCTCTATCGCGTTTTTAAAGGGAAAAATTTATTTTAATTTTCTTTAAATTAAGCCGCGTTCTGGGGAAGGCGTAAGTAAATTTTTTAACATGTTTATTCACAATCGCAGGAGCTTCTATGTGTACAAATGAGGTTCAAAGTGAATGCTGCTTTTCACTTCGAAGTATCAATTATGAAGGCCTACCCTCCCTCTCCTTTCTTTAATCTTTCTCTATCCCTTGGTTTAATTCACTCTCAGTTCAAAATTTTGATAATTCCACCTCAAGAGGGTCACATGCAGCCAGACGTAACACGAGCCAGAAGAAGTGAGTAGGCTGTTAAACAAACGCGATCAACCTGCTTGCTACCATGTTTGGCTTTTCTCGAGGGAAATGGAAAAGCATTCATTGCGGTGTGTGCATTCCTAGTCGATCAGCCAGTGGGCATTCATGCAGGCTTAAGGCAATTATCAGGCACCGCCAGTTAAGTAATCGACAATGTTGGAATTCAAAACTTAGTAAATTAATTGGTAGGGCACCTCAAGAAAAAGAGGTTTACTGCGCATCCACCCGTACACACCCATCCATGGATCCCGTAGCCATTCATCCTGTGTCCAACCATCTATCCATCCTGTATGCATCCATCCATCCATCCATTTATTCATACAGTTTCCCATCCTCTATCTGTTTATCCATCCACCTCGTAGCCATATCGTATCTGCCCCTCCATTCGTACCTTCGTCCTTAATCCATCCATTTGTCTATCCACTCATCCATTTTTTCTCGTCCGAGCATCTATCCCATACACATCAAAGCAATTATTTTCGTTTGTTTTTCTAGATTTGTTTCGTTTGCCTCTCCGTGCATGTGTACAAATGGAGAATAATATTTAAGTTTCTCAACAAGCATACCTCACCAAACAACTTTTCCTTCATTTCAACTCCTTTTAAATCAACTATTTACTCTTTTAAGTGATTTACACGCTGTACGTGGATACATCAGTCACGGTACTCGTCAGTTTTGCATTACTGCCATCCATTAACTGCTGGTGTTTTGTGCTGGCACAGTGCGAAAACGAACCAGCAGAATTGGCCACTTATATAGCACAAGCGATTGAATATTAGAAACTTTTGCTCAAATACCCCAAAGCGTTAGGAGAAAAAAAAATGAAAGAAAAATGGAAGTGCATCAACCCTTCTTTTTATCCGCTTTGATCCATGCATGGCAAAATATCATTTGTTAAGGGGTGGTAGCATAAAAGGCCAAAGTATTAGACTATTATGAATGTACAGGCGCGGTATTTACTGCAAGCTTTGCCTGCGCCCAAGAAAGCTGCAGCTCCTTCTGTTTATTTTCTCCGTCTGATCTTCTTCTGTAACCCGAAAATACGCACAGAAATTTTAATTAAATGGCTAAAACTATACTACAGGCTTGAACATTCCTCTCCTGTTTGACGGTTGGTTTAGCCTGTCGCAGAGTGTCAACGTCTTCTAATTTATGTGGTTGCATAAAATTTGCTAATGTGTACTTTGGTCTTTCTACCTGACAACGAGAGTGAACTTTGATATATCTACAGTTCCCTTCAAAAGTAATTGGCAATTTGTAAGCTGATTTACCATGAAATTGGAGTTTCCTATTTACAGGAAGGCAATCTACATATTTTATCCTCTATGAGTATAAAACATCATTTGCCTTATAAACAAATATAGCTTGGTTTCATCGTCACCGGCAAAATCATTTAAACATCTCTTAATGGACTGACTGCGTTTGGGAGTATTTTGGCTGCTTATCTGCAATTGCTAGCCCTTCGAGTGTTTTGTGAATGAGTTTTACTTATCTGACAGATATTAAAAAAACATGCCTCCACTCATCAGACTCTCTTTTGCGTGCGAATAAGCTCTTACTCGGGGCAGTTCTAAGCATACTTTGCAATGAACGTCGGTCCCAATTTCCGATGAAAGAACATTAAGGCAGTCAGGTGTGAGGAAAATTCCACTTTTCAAAACTTACAGAAAGAAGGATACAGCTCAGGTATATTAAAACTTTTTACAAAGTTTTTAAATTTGCCATTTAGAGTATCTATGATTTAACGGAATTAAGGGTTGCGCAAGTTTTTTAAACAACATTCTGCTAAAATTATTGAAGAAAAACTATAATTGGGATGTAAATGCCTGTAAAAATTAAATAAATGGAGCAATATACCTAAAGAATTAAATCCTTTTGTGGCAATGCTTCAATGAAAAGAAACTCCAACTTGTTTAAATTGACCAGCACAGATTTACACGCAACCTGTTCTCATTTTGCTTTACTTTAAGCTCAGGATCCTCAAGTTTTATCGCAAAATTCGATGATTACCTAATTTTTGAGCTTTTCTCATACACTCACTTAGAAATTGTAGCTAAAGGTTCATCACATTTGTTCGACATGACCCTAAAAATATTTGAACTATTGTTGTTTTTCATTTGCCTATGTGAGCCATTTAAAGCGCTCCCTTCCATTACTGCTGCCTAACGGCAAAGGCCCGAATCTGAAAATTATTATATTGGCTGGCTTTCACTACCGCAGTTGTTGATGTAATGCACTCCCTCTTGTTTTACATCCGAAAAATTGCAATCTCCTCTCTCTGAATGAGACTTGCATGATTGCTTCATTAGTCGAGCCCCAAACTATTTGCATCGGTAATCTTCGACGGTATGGGGTTTCACGTACGGGTTTTTATTTATGTACTATGCTGCCAAGGCATTTGGCTCCTCGTGTGTGGTCGTGGAGGGAACAAAACTTCCTTAAGTACCCGTCAAATTAATGTATGCATTGTAGCATTCGCCCACAAAATTCGCTCCTAATGGTTTTGTAGGCATATTTCTAAATCGAAGTGCATAAATGCTTGACGTATAATTGAATACCTTTAACTGGAACAATACAACAAGTTTGTATTGTCTTCCTCAAGAGTACGCCCACAATATTTAATCTTTTAACTGCAGTAGCATAAGTAGATACCATAATTTCATGCAAAGAATTCGCGTGCGTTGGATATGGGCGAAGCCTAACTACTGAGATTCCCCGTGGCATTAAACTAGTAATATTAGCAGCCTCTGTTTTTTATTTCATGTCCCTTGTACGTAAATTCGCAATTTTGAAAAGAATAATCGCAGACAGATAACAGATACGCATACCTCAAGTGCTACAATGAAAGCAATTGTGCAGCACTACTACTAACAGGGTATCAGCAGCAGTAATATTTTGACCGTTTCTAGAAATCGAGAAATTGCTCATAACCAGAAAAAGCCCTACTAGTGGGTATTTGTTGTATTTCTCGGGTCAGCTATTACTTATTGTAGTTTAGTAAGGTCCTGCTAAATAAAAAATGAGTTTCTCTTATTATTTATCGGGAAGTACTTATTGGGAATCTAAGCATACCACTTTAAATGAAACCGACCAAATTACATATGCAAAGGTAACGCCTAGTTTGGAACCAAAGGCTCATTTATTGTAAAACTCATGAAAAATTTGTTGATGCGCAATTACTGCTCTGTTTAGGCTGTAGCTGGATTAACTTACTCCACTCGCTAGCTATTGGTGCTCAAATATATGGGGCCTTGCTGGGTGTGCACCAGTCAACCGCACTGGCAATTTTAGATCATTTTATTAGCAACTGTTAGTTGAACCTGAGGGATAAGACTAAGTTTCATCTGATTTTGAAGAGACCTTAACTAATTTTTGATAAAATGCAAAAAAACATATTAGCGACCCTGCTTTCTCGCCTTTTGAATAGACGAGGCAGAGAAAAAAAACACGCCAAGGGAATGTTTTTTACCTATTGTTTGCGGCATTTCAAATATTTACACTTCATTATAGTAAGAGGCGTTTTTTCCTCCGTCGTCGATTTACCCTTAGCGCACTAGGGCTAATGTGTCTGGCATGAACGGAGAAGTTGCGGATATTTACCACTTATTTCTTACTAAAACCATGCAGCTGCAGCAGAAATAGGCTGAGACGCTGCAAGGAAATCTAAATTGAGAGAATGCTTACACTCAGAAATCGCAAGGGAAGAAGAAGGACAAATAAGGGGAAGGTGGTTTCCTTCTCATTGAAAGACACGTTTCCCACAGAGATTGTCTTTTTGTCACCATGTAATCTTCGGCAAATCAAAATGCTGAGGAAAAGTAGAGGGGAAAAAGGAGAAGAGTGAGGCTGAATAGTCGGTTTTCGGCTACAAAATATTGCAAAGGGAGGAAAAGGGAGCCAGCTAATGTTTTGATGGGATGAAGATGAGGATTTATCACAGAAACTAGTCTGCCGAATTACTTTTGTATTTTAGAAAGCTTTTTTGGTATTTGTTTGGAGCTCGTCATTAGGAAGCATGCTAATTTATTTCATGGTTCTGTAATTCAAAGCACCACAACTTCACTGTTATTTCCAAAGCAACAAGTATCTACTTACTTACTTGCAGTAAAGGCTTCCATCGCACTTTATTGATGTGTTCTTAACTGCGATCAGATTATTCCTTTAGATTTCAACTTGTAAAATCTTCACCCAAGAAAACGATTTAAAACTATTAATTGGGAAAAATCCGCTTTTCAAAATTTTCTATACCATATCCTGACAGGCGAACTGACCATCACAGCCTTTAACTTCCAATTATTTTAAAGTGTTCTGGTCACAAAACAACACGAAGCGCAGCTTTTCGCAAGTCTAGATAATATCAAACTGTCACACGTGCTTGACACTGGAAGAAGGCGAAAGTTATAACTCCAAACTGAAAAAACCGTCGACATGAGTTTGTATTCCATCACTTCGCCATAAGGGTCCGAGGGGATAATTAGCACCCCTTAGCCATAAGCAATGTGACGTTGTGCAGTCACAGCTATCCATAAAGTAGAGAAGTGCCCGTGTCACCTTTTTTTGACAAGATAAGCAAATATTTAGGCAGAAGGTTTAAAATTTATCCTTCTCTAAAGCCTCCCAGATAATGTAAACATTTCATTTTTCTAATTGCAGTGGGGCTTTTCTTCACAAAATGCATAATTTGCATAATTTTCGAGGAAGTAATTGCTTATTCTGTTAGTAAACGCTGCATCGTTTAACAAATGAACGCCTGGCATAGTCCACCAATGAAAATACCAGAACCGTGACCTTGACGAATTTAAACCTGGGCGGAGATTCAAATTCGCATGCGACAGCTGATCCCGAGGGGATGTACGGTGTGAGAGGCGTGGACTTACGAACACCATTATCTTTAGCATCGAAATCCGTTGCTAAGCCTGGAGATGAGTTGGAGGGCTTTCCGGTGGAAGAGGAAAGTTCAGATGACGAGGAGTCGTGTTTTATGCGTCTGTTTAACACGACCTTTAAGTGTTACGAAGCTGATGTAGGTCTTTTATCAGAATGGGCGGAAGTTGGCCCGCTTCCAAGGTTTTATTTATGTATTTGTTTTTTTTTGGGTGGAACCCTATTTTATGGTAGTTTTGAAAGATGGCACAACTTTGAGGCTTTGATCTGTAGATCAGCAAATTTTCTTTCCCAGGTAAAGCCGTCCTCTCAAGTGGCCAAACGCAACTGGAAGGGTCTACTGTTGGCTCTGCTTGTGATCACCGTCATATCAGCCCTCATTGTGCTGGCCTGCTTCCTCACCTACGACTGTAAGTTGGCCTTTACCTTTTGTTCTACTAATTAAATCCACCGATAAGGACGATTTAAAAGCACCTTTTATCATTAAATAGACAAAATTGAACCGAACTATGGACTTCCCTTGACACTAAATGACATTGTAATGCTCAACGGTCTAATTAACCGCCCAAATGCTCAATTCACAAATGGTAAGTCACTTTATAACCAACAACCAACTCAATTTCCAAACTTTTTTCTTTAAAACGTTTGTTTTTCTCAATTTTTTACAGATAACTTAGTTTACTTGTCCTCAAACGGATCCCTGTTAGCGATTGACCTCAAAACCTACAAACACAGGTTATTAATGACCAGCGCACAACTACGTGAGGTAAATTTGGAGGAAAGTATACTCCCAGTATAAATGAGTCCATATTTCCTTTTTTTATTGCCCTCCTCGCCTGTAATTCTAGAAGCAGAATTTTACCGGAATTCTGAGTGTCTCCGAGAATATGACAACACTACTGCTCCGCTATCTATTTATCCCGGTAAGTTGGTCCATAAGAAGGCATCAATTATTTGTAACCTCTTACTCTCTGACCTACATTCCATAACCGACTTTTGTGCTGCGCTTAGATTTACCGAAGAAGCTACTTCTCGCAGTACCAAGCCGTTCTACTATCGCCGTAAGTTATTTTCCCTACAACCCATAAATCATTAATGCTGACTTTTAAAGGAGCGTAATGGTGAGGATGTGGCACTCAACAGCTCTCTACCACTCCATTTTTTCCTCCAGTTTACGCATCACTTATGCAGCGTAGGCTTTTAAGGGGGATTCTAATGAGGCGAGAATACCAAAAATCTTAGCACAAACAAGAAGATAGTGGGACAGCGTCGTTGTTTGATTCGATCCTGACAAGACTATGCCGTTAAAACCTTTAATTAATTATTTTTAACTGGAGACCCTAATTTATGGCAAAATGTAATATCTGTATGTTAATTTGCTGTTATTCTTAATGTCAGAAAGTAATCAAACATTTAACTGCAGAGTAGAACCTTGTAAATATCAGCGAAAATTGGGACTCTTATTTATTTATTTGCGTACAGGTACATAAATTTAACGTGATTGTACGAAAAGTTTTCCGGTCATTTATTTAAAAGAAAAATTGGAAAAATAACTAAAGTTAAACAAGCACCTTTTCATGCAAGCAATATAGTTTTTTAGATAACCCTTTTTTGTTTAAATCGCCCAAAAGCTCATTCAAAATTTTACATAACTCAGAAATCAAAACGGATGCAAAATTTGCTCCTAAAGCATTGGAAAAGATGTAAATGTTGGGGTTTTGGTTAAGCTGAAGGCCTGGTTATAGTCAACTTCAAAATGTTCGCTATTTTACGAGTTCATAAGAGATTTGAACCAGAAGAAGCACAAACGACTGCCACGATTTTTAATTAAAAAGATTCTTTTATTCAAATAAGCAAGATTTTAGGGGGCGGGAATGTTTTAAGGAGGCTGCTTCCATGCCTCTTTTTATATTCATTTTTATTAACTTTGAGAAGATACGAAACGGAAGCGTTACAAATACTTCTCGCTTTTTGTCTAAAACCGTTCAAAACAGGAAACTGAATTCCTTTACGTTTAATAACAACTTTAGTTTAAGGAAAGAAATTTCATCAACTCACTGACCACCTACTATGTAACCATTTTGTCTCCCCAATTGTTAAAAAATTAACTCAGGCTGGTTTACTCCGCTCCAGTTCTTGACTCTTCCAATACCTACACTGTAGGCAAAGCCGCACAAATTTCCATCTTCCACTTTAAAAAGAACATTGTTTTTCCTGGAGTCAAAGTCTGCCAAAATTTTGTCTTATATTAAAAAATAGGCGATGTATCCTTTCCTTTCCTAAAATTATGCCTCCATTTCGCTGACAGGGGCTGAGTAAATTGTGCTGCCTTCTTTTTGCCCACTTCAGCCGTTCATATGCACAAAAATGCCACCGCTCCAAGCCTTTCCCATAACATTGCCTCTTTCCTTTCGTCAAAAAATGCACTGGACATTTGTCCTGATCCGCGTGATAAATGAATTGCGCACAACCGCACCAACATAATGTTGTAAAAATTTGGCAACTTTATGCTAACATTCTCCCTTAGTTCAAAAATTCGAAATTTCTAAGCGTTGTAAATGCCTTCCTTAAAGACGGACTCGGGGGTAGGTTGCAGTTGGACCTAGACAGGTACCTCACCAAAGTACACCGCCTCTTCTGGGGGCATCCATTATGCATTCTCGACCGACGAAAAAAAAACATGTAGCCTGTGCGTAGGGAAAATGGGATGCGCTATTTCTTTACAGGGAATAAAAATGCGTATGTCGCATTAATTGGTGGCGAGAGATTAAGTGCTCCTCGGAGGCCAAAAAAATGGCCAAAACATATTGGATGAATGTTTGCTGGCATCGGGCCGTCAGACTTCCCTGGAGGGCAAATAAAGTATAATTCCAATGTTTTCTCTTCCTCACACATTATTTTCCTATTAAAGAAAAATAAAGAAAGGGCGTAATTTTCCTTCTTCCAGTTGATGTTGTAAGAAAGAGGACATTTAGGGTTCTCCATAGCCCCTTCTTTCCTTGTTTTGAATAACTAATTGGACTTTTTAGGTCCCTTTAATAAAAGTGAGAATTTGGAAGTTTCTGGTTAAAAATTTTTTACTAAAATATAATTTTATTCTGTTTATGCTAACTAAAACCTTCCTTTTATTCTCAGAGGTAACAACCCCCAAATCAAGGCACGAGTGGATATTGGACCTTTTGAGGAAAAATTTGAACAGCCCCTGCTCAATCACGCTCAATTTTCGCCCAACTCGGAGGCACTGGTAGGTCCTCCTCCTGCAATGCGGTCCCCACCCTCCAATGCCTCGAAAGATTAGTGCAAGACTTGTGTCTTGACATTTTACAAATTTCAACCAAAATGATCAGACGCACTGGTAGGCCTGAGGGGTAGTGAAAAGGAAAGTGAAAGGAGACAACTGCGTTGGTTCTGTCAGATATGAAATTCCGCAGTGAGGATAATGGTGGAAGTTAGAAATTGCTTTATCAGACATCAACAAAATTGAGGACTCGTATTGCAGTGCTGACAGGTTAAAAATGCCTGCGACATGTCCCACACCATCCTCCTCGCACCCTCAGACCCTCCTGGTAGTAGTCTTCATCGTTTTGTTTTGCATCTCGTCGCCGATGTGCACTGGGAAGCTTCTGTTAATCACAGGCCTAATGTTTTTTTTCAGTTTGACAATTGCAGCATCCTATAGATATTGAGAAGGTGAAACTCTTCCCTTATAGTCTTTTAAAAAATAAAGGCTTCGAAATGCTCTATGAAAGAAGAGCGGTGCGATCGCACACCAAGTTGTAGCCTTAACTGGAAGGAGCAAAGATAAGAACTCCGAGGTCTTTTCCACTGTAGACTGATGCAATTTGGGGAGCGTGGAAACAATCTTTAACAGGATAACTGATATAAATAATGATCAATTACATTCATCGTATTTTTATCTATCCTACATTCATCCCGTTACCATCCATCCTTCCACCCATCAATCCCGGATCCATCCATCCATCCATTCCATATCCATTCATCCATCCATTTGTCCTGTGTCCATTCATCCGTCCATCCTGTATCCATCCATCTATCCACTTTTTTCTTTCTCGAAGCATCCAGTAGATGCATTTATGTCACGCCCCTATTTTTAACCCCACCTTGCTTGCTCATTTTTAAGTACTGTACGGTAAAATGCGATTCGTAGGTAAGATAGGATGTTGCTCCAAGTTTATAAGAAACTACTATTACAAAATTTATTTTTAAATTATTTTACCAAACAATTATCTCATTTAAAAAGCACAACTTAATATGATAGAACTTTTACATTTCCGATTGGTCGAAGCAGTTTTAATAAAGAGAACACATAAAATGAACCGAAACACTCAAATATTAAATATATTTACAGCGAAAAATGAAGAAAATGCAAATGAAATAACCAAATAGGGTGTTCTGAATGGTTGTAAAAAGAACAAGACACTTTCTGTTGTCTTTGAGCCCTAAATGCCTATCTCCAGTGAGACACGAACTCATTAATCATTCATCCCTTTGTCGACGTGTCACCATGCCCAAACAACTTGACTTCCTCCCTTTCTACCACTCTTTTTCGCTCCCAATCTGGACTGACAACTTTTGCAATTTTAAAATGCAAAGAATGTGCGGTAGCCTTGTAAAAGGAGGAGATTGGGGGCTTGTTTTTCTTGTTATTACTAAAGTAAACTTCTTCCCTAGGGGGCAAATTTGCGCCTTGCTGCCTGGTGTTGCCTCTTTAAGAATAGAACTATTCTCCTCCTCCTTCCTGATTTGTTTTGTCCCCTCCCCTCCTCCCACCTTCTCTCAACTGTGGGTTGATGGACCTCAGCCGTGACCTTCAGTGGTAGGAGAGTGGCATCCACCGCACAGGCACACACACGCTCAAATTAAGCATTACTTCTCGGGGGATGTGGAAGTGCTTGCCTTGAAAGTACACAGAATAGGTAGGACCAGTTGGAGATTACTAATGGTAGGTTGGTGAGACAAATGTTGGGGAGAGAAGAAAAAAAACACCATTTCCCATCAAAAGGCAATTAGTGGAGAGTCTGAGAGGAGATTGAGGGACTTTGAAGCCCACTGCCATCTACCACTACATGGGACATTAATTTTCTCAGAGCAAACGTCTTTCCCAGTTGATGCAGATGGAGCAGAATAAACACAAGGGAAGAATTTCACAGGCGCATAGCCTCCTCCTTTGCCTGCCTCTTTTATAACTAATCGCCGAATGTTCTGTAAGGTCACTTAAAGAACTGCGTGAGAATGGAATCACCTCGAAGCTCTTCTGCTGCACCAGCATTCAAGGGCCTACGCTAAGCATGTCCAACTTATCCACCTTGGTTGATAATGCCATCCACCGCCCACTCACTCTCCTCATCTGAGCCGTTTACCACTCTAAGAGATCGACAACCGCGGGTGATTGCGAAGAGCCAAAATACAAATTCCACAGAAGGAGACGCAAACAAGACATTTTTACAATTTTGAATGCCTTGTGGTTTGTTATGCCATGTATTTGTGGAGAAGGTGGAAATGGGGAGCGACTAAATGAATAAAACTTGTGCAAGTTTTGAACGTTCTTTCATCCAACATTGATTGTGTCCCTACTGGTGAGGCAAGGGTATACGATAACCATCTAATCCGCTGAAGTGGCTCTCGAACAACCTATTTGGCGCATCTTCCTATCGCCAGACCAACTTACCTTCAATGAGGAAAAAATCTGGCACTTATAGGCAGGGAAAACTGAACATATATGTGGTGGAGGAAAAAAAGGAGACCAGTGGGGTGGAAGGGGAAGAGGGTTGGCCAAGTGTCCTTAAGAGTGTCAAATCTGATGCCACTAAGGCAATATTTATTACCTTTTCGACTGTAAGCATGCTTTTTTGCGGAAAATGTTAAAATAAATTTGGGTACCACTTTTGAAGCAGATTTTTATTGAATTGCATCCCTTTTCCTCCATCTCCTCCTCCTCAAGAAAAGGTAAAAGGAAGTCCGGGGCGGAAGCGGAAAGGGGCAAGCAGAGAAGGGGGGGTGTATTCGCCTCGGTAGTTGTTCACTGCATTCCTTCCTAAAACACTGATGACTTTAAAATTTGTGCACTCTTTTTCCTTTTTTTCTTTCATTTCCTGTTCTCCTTTTTTAGGCATTTGTCTACAAAAATCACATTTATTGTCAAAGAAATCCCTTCAATAAGTCGGTGGACAATATGCCTGTACCAATAACGGCTGAAATTTATCGAGAAGGCGTTCTTTACGGAGTTGCTGGATTCGTCTACGAAGGTAGACTCTGCATTTTATACACCTTGAGAAAGAATTTATGGGAGGTGGTCAAAAAATTTGTATGCGCCTTCCAAGGGGATATCTAGCTTTTGCATTTTAGGCCTCTTGTAGCCTCTTCAATTGGCTTAACTTGTCTGCCACGCCTCGGTGCCCGTGCCACCTTGGTCGCGGTCATTGAAGGGGAAACTCTCGGAGAGTTCTTAGTACTTTGCAGCTGCACGATTATATTTATTGAGGGGGAGGAGAAGAGGGGAAAAAAGTGTGTCCCCCTCAAGATCTGGTGCAGGCATGCCAAGAGAGCTTCCACCCCCAGTTTCAAATATCCACCTTGCATCGCAAAGGCCTCTGGCCGTGGTACAGTGAAATGTCTACAAGTGTCTATCAACCTGAATAGAGTCCCCCTGAAGTTTGAACTTCTTAATAGATCTGATAGGGTGAGGTAGCAATAGCACTTTCTGCCCGCCATCGGTAACAGTAAAATCCTCTTGGAAAACAGTCCCATCCTCCATTTGTCTAGATAACAGTGACAAGAGAATCGCCTAAGTGACACTTCTGATTCTCCGGTGGCGTGAGGAGGCTACTGCGGTCAGGGTCGTCAGAAATTTTCCTCAAATTCGCCCACGTGTGGCAAGACTTGCAGCGAAACGTTGAGACAGTCGGGTTGTCTGGCGATAAGGGGCTCCGCGAATATCTTACCTTAGAATAGATTTCACTACTTAAATAGGTTGTGCTTAAATATTTTTTATGCTAATTTGCCTTTTCGACGACGAGGCAGCTTTGAAAAGCGCGTAAATGGTTGAGACTTCACGCCTTGACAACCCTGAATGCATTCTGTCGAAATAAAGCAATAAATTCGGAGTATTTTTTTTTTGGCCCACGAAAGGCACAAAAGCGCTTTGAGAAGGTCGACTTGTGTACATGGTGTTGTGTCAGTGCGGACGAGTCGAGACCGAGCTGACACCAGTGATCCCGAAGAAAACATAACCATCCTTGCCCAAAGGAGTTTTGAACCAAACGTAAAAAAAATTTCTCACTTTAATAAAATTGCTTTAGCTGTCAATGGTTTGTACATAATTGCAACTTGGCGCAATAACAGGTATCGACAAATTGTGTCACATATATGTGACGCAAGAAGTAGGCGTTAAATTCTGGGCCATTGAAGAGAAAAGTAATAATTTAGCTTTTTAATTTAACTGTTTTTAGTGGTTCATGGAACGATGGTAGATTACACTGCTTTACCAAGAGAAAAATGCCTTCAATGTAGGATTTCATTTTATCGTTCTGTGCAATAGGCCAGGAATAACTACTTTGCATCAAGATAAAATGCAGCGTTTAAAATGATTTCATTACCTTTTTTTTGTTCAAGCCACACACGATGACTGTTTAACCATATGGCAAATGAAACAAGACGTAATGTTATAAAATAACTGCCTCATTGTTGGGAAAATGACCTCCCTCTGGGTGATATTGCTTCTTGTTGGAATAACTATAATTTCTGCTTGATAGAAAATTTTTAACACAACTGGGATTTTCTCTCCCTTTTTATTTCTTTATTTGTTATCTTAAACAACTTTGTCGGTATCTAAAGGCAATTTGTCAAGTTTGAGTCGGTCAGTGTGTCGATGGATTGGACCTGTCACTCGGTGAAACGCCTCAGGGCAACTCTTCAGATTGGATAACAAACGGCACCACTGCGTCGATGGTCTACCAATGTAGAGTAAAAAGGCCTTGGCTTCCAGCCAAGGTGGCTGAAGTCCATCTTTACATTCTGCTGGGGTTATAGGCTTTCGTGAACGGGAGGAGTGTCGCTTTTCTATGCCTGTATAACGCATATTGCATTTCAGTGATGCTCCCTTCCCCTTCCAGAATAGATGCTCCCACTTCTTTCCTTTTCGTTTTCTTGCAGAGGAGATACTAGGTGTTTCTCAGACCTTTTGGTGGAGTCCACAAGGCACCAAATTAGCCTTCACCGCAATCGACGAGACCAATGTCACCAAGACAAAGTTGCTCTTCTTTGAGACTCCGGGCACATTTGGACCTCATGTGAACGATCACAGCTATCCGATGGTAGGTTATTATGTAGTTAAATTGACTGCACAATTTAAGTGTGCTTGAGAGGCGTCACAGGACATGGAGGATCCCAGGTAGCCTCAAGATCACCCCCTCTTGGGAACAATTGAGGAGGTGGTGTGACAACTGCACGTGCGTGTTAAATCTGTTTTTGCTCCAATAGGGATCAACGGTGAACGTTCTGCCTGGATCAGCAAATGTGGAAGGAGGAGGAGGAGAAAGAGGAATGACTTGTCCTGATTTAACCTGTCGAGTAATAGGCTTGACAGCCAATCCAACAGCGCTTACAACTTTATTACACTGAAATGAAGTGACAGCCAAACCTACAGACGTGACTGAATGAGCGATCAGTCTAAGGGTATGCTTTGCTGGCAGATGGTGTGACATGGGTGCCACTGCATCTCTATCACTGAAAGTGGGAATAAGGTTCTCCTTACAATGAATCAGATGAGACCTCCGACTGACATTCACTGGGTTGAAATTGAGTTGGATAGAAATTAGAAGAGAAAAGGGAGAACTAATGACTGTTGATTAGCTTTCATTGAGCGATGATGGTCAGAAAATGCTTAAGTGTAAGTAGAGAGCCAATCGCCTTCAAAGCTTAGCAATTTCTTGCACCACACAGAGGTGTCAAAGGGCTCCTATCCCCCAGTAGTAAAGGAGGGGAGCGCCTTGTACAAACGGACACGATGTTACCATAAATTGGACAATAGACGAATTCCCCACATACGTATTTAGCTTTTCTGTAACCCTGTCATCAAAATTCATTGGTAGAACAAATAGGACGCTCGGCTTCCGTCTTATTCACCGAGATGTATCCATTTTTAATGGCACCCCGGCCAATCATGTGCTAGAGCTAAATTTATCCTGAAGGCAGGCATGCCGATGAAGCGGAATTTGGACTGTCACACACTTCGACAATGACGGCCTTCTATTTTTTTCCCTTTGGCGCCATTTACCTCTCTCTATTTGTATATGGAAAGAGTTTTTGAACTTGGAAAATGATTAACCGGTTCCTTTTAATCCCAGCTTATTTGACCGCTGGCGCTAGAACACACATGTGCCTAATGCCACCGTTGTAGGAGATGACAGCAAGTGAGTATTCCACAATATCGCAAAAGAGAGGGGCGGAGACAATCTGGATGGCATTGGTGGCTTGGATAACTCAACATTTTCATACCTTGTAATATGCCATTAGATCGCTCGTTCCTCCTCTACTTTCTTTTTGGTCGAATAAGGGTATATCATTGAAACTGCCTAGAGAGAGGGAGGCAAAGTGGAAAAGGCCGAAATGGTGGCAACACTTCCGGTTAAAACAGGAAACAATGTTTTCTTCATGGACACCCAAACTCACTTATGGTTAGAATGCGTAGCGGTCAAAATAACACCGCCAGACGCCTTCATTAGCGTCCACCTATTGATCAATCAACCTGAAGGCAAGAGGTGTTCGCTTGCCGCCTCTTCGAGGAAGGGACAAATCCTGAGGAATCAAAATAAAGCGTTTACTTTCGACAGCTGTCTGGTACACATCGGAGTATGCTTTGTTCTTGACAGGATCTACCAGTACAGCTAAATTACTACGGAACATTTGTGGCGATGATAGCAAGTCCACATTTCTTTCCTGGTTCCATGTAATATCGCGTACACCTGGGTTCCGTTGCACGTGATTACACGGTGAGGCAACTTCTACCATCCCTTGGCATCTCAGGGAGGAAAGCGGTTCCCGCGACCAATGGGGGTTGAATGTTTCCAAAGTTGGTTCATTGTTGACAAGTGATTGAGCATCACCGCTACCAACCCCAGTGTATCATGGAACCACCTCGTAGGTGGTATGACTTGCAAGGGGCATCATTCCTATTTTCTCTTATCTTTTAGGCCGGTGAAGAGCGCAAATACAACATGCCCTTCTTGACACTCTACGTGTATTTGATGGCAACCAACAAGCTGATCGAATTTGAAAGACCTCGCAAGGTGCCACAGTGAGTCTTCCATCTTTCCATTTATCAATGGACAGCTGGTTATGCTAGAAATGTGAAAGTAAAAGGCGAATGGGTGAACTGTGAGGTGTAATTGGAAGGATGGCTACTAAGTAGGTGGATGGATGGATGCAAGATGGAAAGCCGGCTGCCTCAGCTGAAGGGTATGAAGTAATAAGTCGTTGAAAAGCGACTCACAGATAGACTTTCTAAACGGAGCGTTTGGGGAATGGACTGAATCGTAGATGTGTCCAGCGTGGATCAGACGTGGATGTCGAGTCGGCTGACCTAGAGATTCTCAATGATTTCTTTTTTTCCCAGATTTGTTTCCTCCCAAATTTAATCTGGGTACTCTGGTCAATGGTCTTCTCCGGATATGTATATCAGCAATATTTTGAGAGCAAATGAAGCAATCTTTCCCTTCACCCAACGGCCCTACACATTTCTGACCCCTCAGCCATGTTTCGGCAACGCTCTTCCTTTTACTTTCAACAAATCAACCACCATAGTCTCAGTTCGGGTGCTTCATCTCTCAGAATTTAAACTTCCGCTGGGAAGACATCCACATTTCCTGCTCCCAAATCATCCTGTCTAACTTCACATTTGTTTAAATGTACTGGACTACCTAGACATATCTATTTATCTAATTCTGTATTTTCCTCCTTCTTGGCTACGTCATGAATCGGTGATAAATAGAAAGCCTGATGTTGTGGTCCCTGTAGACACCCGTGCAACCTCTGGGATTGGGCCATGCAAGACGGTTTTAATTGCTGGCCTCAGGCACTTTCTATTTCCGCAATGGGCAAGCCTCATAAATCTTAATTTTTTAGCCGCTAGAAATTTTAAGTCTCACGAGGAGAGATGTTCTTCAAATTTGCCATCTGTGAAAGTGGAAGGCAAATCTTTTGACTCCTCTGTTACCTTTTCCAATTTTCCCTTTATCCATTTCCACTTTCTTAGCTTTCAAAACAAATAACTACCTAAAGGCCATTTGCGCAATAAGAGCTGATTAAAATATATCTCTTGCTTTTCCTCTGTGCCTTTCAAGGGATGCTCTCATGACCTTCTTTAAGTGGATCGACGATGAGCGCTTTCTGTGTGGATGGGTATCGCGGAAATGGGATTTTGCCTGGATTGTGTTGGGGGATATGCCATCAAAAACCATGTATTCTGTGAGTTTTTGCACCGTCTTTGCTCATATCTCATATGTTCTTCACGAGCGTCACATATATGTGACGCGCAAAATTTTTTTACTTACCGGAAATAGACCGTACACGCATGTGGCGACTCAGGAAACCAATTAACTTAAGAGGACATAAAATTTGAAATCATTTGAAAATTGGATCCTAGTAGCTGAGTCTCCTCCAAATACCGATTTAGTTAACCCACAGTTTATCTGAGCTACGCGGCCCTTTTACCAGCTTATTCAAACACCAAAATTTGATGTATCAAAAATTATTAAAAATCGATTCACAGCAAATAATTTTTTTGAAAAGCAAATTTATCCTTTTTTCTCTTTATACCTGTAGATCTACCAAGAGCACGCCCGATTCGGATGGGTAAACCTCGTAAGCAATTTTGTCCTGTTCTGCTTCCCTCCTTTTGCTTCCTGTCGCCCAGATCATTTATTGAGCATTAAAGGGTGTCAGGCTAGATTTGGGTCACTGTCAAGGCTTAACGTGACATCCACCTACCTTCGTCTGACGCGCTGTTCAGTGGGCAGTCAATCCTCAGCAAAAATTGCTGAATTGAGATTTAGGCTATTCAAAGTGCGTGCTAGAAGCCCCGCAGGAATACCGTCTCATCACGTTCGCGGTGTAAAAGTGACAGACAGTGTGCACGTGTGTATCGCGCAAGCCCAGCCGACTACAACAACCACAAGCATGGGGAGGGATGGGGACCTCTAACAAGGCGTTTGCAAGGCGACTGAATTTGACTTGTGGATGCACTAAGTGTACAATCCTAAGTATTTAAAAAAGGGACAGAGAATTTCTTTTTAAACCCGCGGTTGCGAGGGGTGAAAAGCTGACTCCCATTTGAAAGATTTGGCACTTTTTGCAAGATTGACAACAAAAATGGAGCTATCCTGTGATCAGTGAGACTTGGCAATTGAAACGGCTTTCATTGCACAGCAAAGTCGTTTGCCAGAGAAATACTACTTATTTACCTCGTCGCCAAAATGAGTAGCCACTACGCCAAGAAATCCTTAGAATAAAAGCATAAACCGAGCTCACCGCAAAATTGCCCCCCTAGTGACATGAATTTCTCTTCTCAATAATTAAATTCCATGAATTTACTTTGTATCATTTGGTTTTTCCTTCCTTTAGCCAAACCAGCATTATCAGATGCCTATTGTTGAACTGGCAAAGCAATCAATTCTAACAGTTATACCCAACTACTACAGCGCAAATGTGTATCGAGGCATCGCAAGGTTATCTTTGGTAAAAAAATCTTCAAACTCTTTTACAAAATTTTGTGGAAGCAAAAATAAGTATCAGAAACCCGAGTAGTTCAATTTGTTTAGAAGAGCTGACATGATTCCTTTCATTAAAGCAATACTACCAACTTATTTTTCCGTACAACCGAGTAGTTTGTTAAAATCCTATTCTACCTATTAGCTCACCACTACCTTTCGTGGAGAAGAAACTATCCAAATTTCTGTTTCCCGAGACGGTAACCACTTTGTTTCCCTCACAGAACATATCAAGACATATGACCACTCAGTACCCACAGTGGGTGCATACGCCAGACTACGACGTGAGAGATATTTTGCACTCCTTCAGTGGCAACGAGATCCTCTACACGTCCATCGGGAAAGATCCCAAGGAGATGCACTTATTCATGTAAGTCCTTCTACTTATCCAATTTAAGTAACCACAATTTCTCGACCCTTTTGACTTTAGAACACGAGGTGGCACCCAAGCCAAGTGTTTGACATGTGGTGACCCCAATTGCCATTTCAACTCGGCCAAAGTTTCTAAAGACGGCACCAATATCATCCTCGAATGCCTGGGACCATCTCCACCCTCGATTTATTTGAAGCGATTAGTCAGAAACGCGACAAATATTGGATCGCTGGAACATGTGGCAGTGGTGGTCAACAACACCAAACTGAAGGAGATGGTGGCGGTAAAGGCCATGCCTGTGACCAGGTTTGAAAATGTCACCATACACAAGGGAACAACTGCTGAGATCACCTTGAATGTGAAGTTCGTGCAACCGCCAGAATTAGTGGAAACGCACATTACCCAATATCCTGTCCTTTTGGAAACGTGAGTTTTTTCCAAATTAGCTGGAGACTTATACCCTATGCCTTGCCTTTAAATCTTCATTTTTTTTTTTAAGTTTTGAACTACTTAATGACTATCTG
Source organism: Echinococcus multilocularis (assembly GCA_000469725.3). NCBI lineage: Eukaryota > Metazoa > Platyhelminthes > Cestoda > Cyclophyllidea > Taeniidae > Echinococcus > Echinococcus multilocularis. Next base: position 2,481,352 of record LN902850.1, read on the forward strand.
ACTATTTTGTATGTCAATGGGTCATATATAAGTGACGTTTGATGGGAATTGGAATGGGAATTTGTGCATTATCTAATTCATGTGTGAGGAAAACATTTGAGGCATTTGATAGTGGAAGCAGGTGAATGGTCTGAAGGACTAGTGGGATAAGAATGTCAAACGCCGTGTATCATACCACTATAACCGCTTTTCTCCCCTGAGACTTGTGCTTAACTGCTCTGCCGCAGTCCACTGGCGCAGCATTCACATGAAGCTCCATCGATAGATTCACTTTGCAGAGCGATTTTAGTTGACTTCCACGATAATAACGGATTCCGAGATTTCTAATGGATTTGTTCCTTAAGCTCCCGGTTGTGAAGCACCCCCAACGTCAAGCGGCCTCATTTCATGCACCCGGCGAATTCATCTGCCAGTTTAGCCTTGTTAGAAGCTAGACGCCTTCTGTCCGGGCTATGCTCAAATCCTTCCAGATTACGGGCATCGAGCTTTACAATGGCCCATGATAAACCATTGCAAAGTTGGTGTTGTAAGCACCTTGTGGGTGCTGTTTCATCGCCACTTTGTGCCCTGCAAGTGTTCATATGAGGCCGGAGCATCTGCCTTGATGTTTGGCTGTCCAACATCGGAAGAATTACACACTTTAATGTAACCGAACATATTAGTCAAAAGGACTTTTTAGTCAAACTCGACAAATGAATAAACCCTCATGCCCAATTAGTTTTGTAAGGAAATTTATGCCAAAAATGGATGAAGCAATTTGGATTGCCTTGTGGGTCTTTTGCGCGACATACACTTTCAAATGCAAAACCAAACAATACCTCTACCAGCCTATCACTGTCACTCTCCATTCGTTTTTAGATACGGTGGTCCGATTTCTCAAACTGTGACAACAAAATTTGTTGCAGATTGGCAGTCTTACCTGGTGACACAGTTCAAGTTTGTTGTCATTTCAATTGATGGTCGAGGAACTGGCAATAGAGGCAAGCGATTTGAATCAGCCATCTACAAGAAGTTGGGGGTCGTAGAGGTTCGAGATCAAATAGATGGATTAAGGTAGGTGCTCGAAGTTAAAGGATGTCCTCCCCCTGTTCTTCCGTTGGGGCTTAAATTTACTAAAAATCTGGAATGCCACGGGTGTTCACACTAAGTCAGGGCACTGGAGTGTACGCTGGGGAAGGGAAAGCTGTTCCCTCCTTACTCATTATCACATCCAGTCCAATTTTTTTCGCCTTTTGAGGTTTGAATAATGCTTGACTAACTGCTAAAATCCTGTAGGATTGCCTGTTAGCTGTAGGGAATAGCTCGATCCTGCCCATGGATCTGTAAATTGTTTACAACTAGATGCACCATCCATTTACTTTCTCCTGATCAAGGTAAAAGGCCACCTCAACGACGCGTCGTACACCAACTATTTCAAGCGTCAAAACTCCACACTTGGGAATGATAATTCTTCCCTCACCAAAAGATTAATCTCTTATGTAATTTTACGGATGATTGCTTGCCGAAGTACGGGGATTAGAAATTATTTCGTGGTGCTGGCTAAGTTTCCACCTAAATGACAGTTGTAAGCAGAGTGGAGGTTATACCATAGGTGAGATTGTTACGAACAGAATTTCGTCCTTACGGTCATTTTTGAGACGTCGTTGTCGTCAATTCTACTTTACGCCAGACATTTGAGCCTCCTACCACTATGAAAAAGACCAACTTTTCTCTCTACCACTGTGAGAAAGTACCACTGAGGAGAGGTAGATGTCTCACCACACGAAATTGCAGAAAATGATTGACCTTGAGCTTAGGGAGTGACGATTGGCTCTCTTAAAGTGGAGCTAACGCGGTCTCAACCAATCAGGAAAGAGTGGGTGTGAGACGATTTCCAGATTGCTCGCGCAGACAACCACGAAAATAAAACTATCAGGAGACCTGAACGGGGGCGTTTTGGTGCTGGAGTGTCAGTAATTATCAGTAATGATGCACATGTTTATTCATTATAGGTGTTACTAAACGGGCGTGCAATAATCGTCCCATCAGCCAAAATTACGCAAAACTTTGTCCCCTTTTTTGGAGTCATTTCTTAAATTTTTACCCGCAGTTCTTAAATCCAATTTCATTCGTCTGTTAATTTAAGATGTGTTCTTCTTTGTCAGGCAAATATTGAAGACGCATAAATACCTCAACAGGTCGAAAATATGCGCCTTCGGATGGGTAAGTAAACCATTCTGCTTCAAAGTCATTAATTCTCCCACTCAGATGCCTCCCTTCCTCCTTAGTTATTCTAGACAGGGCTCCTTAACGGGTAGGGCTTTTTGCCATAATCCTCGGATTATCCTTGAAGAAGCTGCAGCCTGTAGAAACTGCTGAAACCAGTAGCATTGGTTGTTCAGTCAGGTATTTATGTCAGGAGCCACCGGAAACTTCTTTCCGTTATTATTACTCCTATCCTTTTTTTACTTGTCACTGTTTTTAGATTTCCCTAAACTATTCCACGACTAGATCGGGCACTTCCTCAACTGAGTTACTGGCTTTTATCACTGCTATGCCATTTATGCTGTTTTGAAGGGATCGAGAGAAGTCGTGGCCGTTTTCCATGCCAAGTTGTCTGGAGGTTAATTGCCCCTGTAACTTAGACTAGAGTAGGGAGTTGTTTGTAAGGGGAGCAACTGCTGATATCCCGTTGTCAATCACGAGCCAATCAGTCAATCAGCAAACAATCGAGGTGCGGTTTCATTTTACTGCCCAATATGCTTGAGCGTGTACCCTGTTGAGCTCCTAATGGGCGTACTCAGTAGAAAAAGGCTGTCGAAACAATGGCCTATCATGTCATCAGCCATTGCACAACCGGGACTCGGTATCTGCACACCTACTCACCAACTAAAATAGTGGATCCTCTAAGTTGTCCCTTCCTTAAGTATTTACTGTCCCGTTAAGTGATTGCCTGTCAGGAGAAAGTTGCCAGGGCACTCAAGGAAAGAAAACTTGTGGACGATTGCAGAAATTGTAAATGAAAATGCTTTTAACTTTGGTAAAGGGGTAGGAGTATCAGATGCATTCAACAGCATGCGAGGTTAGAAAAGGGCAAATGGTGGCATTTAAAGCCTATCCTAGGCAAGAGCTATGTGTCACATAGGTTCTAAGATTCTCCCTGAAGTGCAGGTCTCAAAGAGTTACTGCATTGCATATTTCACCCTTAGGAAAGGAGGAAACTGGGAGGTGAAATAGAGAAGGAGTATCGTGTTGCCAGTAGCGACACACACTTGCATGCCATCTTACCGACTCCTGCCAGCTGTACACAAATCAACCTGCCAACTTTTTTTGCAGATTCGATTAATGGAATGTAGAATTTGGTGACTTTCCATCGCATTTACCTCCCCTTATCCCGTTGTGGAGGAAGTGGACTGAGAAGAAATGTTACCTCTGTGTATTTGGATGGTGTCTACTAAAGGGAGAAAAATGTTCCATTTTAGTCGCTCCTTTTTAGACGTGGTTGTTCAAAGGAAATTGGCGATGTTCGAATCCTACCCCACACCACTCAGCAAAGCGAGCTTGCTGCAGCTCCTTAGGGCATGCACAGGTTTGGGAGAGGTGTGTAATTAGTTGTTAATTGTTGGGCATCTAGAAGGGCTGATGTTGCACAATCCACTCGAAGCAAAAGAATGCGATCCAAATAATGGAGAATTTATGGTTTATTTAGTTAGAAAAGTTGCCGGGATTATAAATGGACAATGACAAATCGCCCCTTCTCATCAGCATTTGTCGCATATCTTAGGTGGTGGAAAAAGTAAATTGGTTTGTTCTACTTTTCCCCGTTTAGGATTAAAATGAGGTTTTCCCGTTTTCTGCGTTTTTAGTCCTACGGTGGATTTGCGGTGGCAAACATTTTGGGCCATCCCGATAACGACTTCATACTTTGTGGCGTCGCCGTTGCACCCGTCACCGATTTCCGTCTCTACGGTAGGGCCATTGTCAAATGCACATTTTGTCTCACAGTTAATGTCAACTTCCTTTTTAGCTTCGAGGCATATGCGGAAAAGTTTGGGAAAGTTAAGAGCTTCATTTAGCTGGAAACACGAAGTTAAATGATGAAATTAGTTAGTGGTACTACAGCCATAGTCGAATTTCTTGATTTAAAAACATTCTTGCTGTAGTCTTTGGCATTACGTCTCGTTCCACCCGTCATTAAAATAACCCCTCAGGTCAAGTAAAATTTAAAAGCATTACAGCTTTTCGGATCCTTACTTTGAAATAAAATACGTTGATAGCATTGACTGCGTGGCTCAAGAATTGATAAATCATTTATTAAGGAATACACTTTGAGCATAAAGCTTGAAAAGTTACTCTTTATCTTTAGATGCGGCCTACACGGAAAAGTATTTGGGGCCCTACTCTGAAAACTCACATGCATACGAGGTAGTTCATTTCCAATTTTTTAAAGAGAACGATTTAATTTCGGTCTGCGCCCTTGCGTTTAAGTTGGAGTTATTTGAGGAAATTTAGTTAATTGTTGGAATTATTTCAAATTTCTTGACTTAGTAGAAATTTACTTATTCTTTACTTATTTCTGTCAATTTTTTAAACGCATTTAAACTGAAAAGCAGACAAATGATTAACAAATAACCCACTTTAGATATCTCAGAGAATTTTTTGTTAGACCAATTGGTTTGCAATTGATAGTTGATAATTTCTAAACTGCTGCTCGTTGACAAGTTTTTTGTGTTAGGCCTGACACTTTATCATTTACTTTTACTTCATATTTTGTTTCTTCGGTGTGAAATAGCGAACTCATGTGACCCAGCTAGCGCGCAATTTTAAGAATAAGGATTTCCTCATTATACATGGAATGGCTGATGGTAAGCTAGAGTGCATAACACTTTATTTTTACTCATTAAATTGCTTCTAAAAATTGTTGGTTTTATTTTTTCAAAACCTTCTCAGATAACGTGAATCTCATTCACTCAGCTTTGTTCATCAAGGAATTGATTCGGCAAGGTGTTGGGTTTGACATGATGGTACGTTATACAAAGCAAACGCAACCTGTATTCAAAACCAAAAATTCTTTATTTGGCGTTAGTAATTTTATTAAAGAAAAGTGACAAAGAAAGAATAGATAGCCTTATTCATGATGTGCTGAAGAGCGGAAATAGTAGACGTAAATTCAGGCGGTGCACGATGAAAGTCCTTCCCTACGCGTAACAAACCATGAGCCTTTGAACACGGTGGCAATAGCCCAGGCAAATTTGAGGCATACCACAGAGTATGCCTTTTCCCTCTACACCTGTTCTTATCGTTTTGCGTTCCCTGGGCTGCGAACTGCTTATCAACTACACGTAATAGCTGCAGAACATGTTTGCAAATGGCTAACATTTCATTTTCATTTTCTAGTTTTATCCGGATGACAATCACTTCATCGCTCAGAGGCATTTTCGTCCGCATTTGTGGCGCAAGGTGATTACTTTCATTGTTGACAGCGTAAATCGGACTTCAATTCGCCACCGACACAGTTTTGATGATTTTTGAGACACCTCTTTCCCTCTCCTGATGTGCGCAGCCTACCAATCACCATCATCCTGCTCGTGACCTCCCGAGCACACACGCATGCACACAAACCTATCTGGCAAGGCCTAAATTAGGCAATAACAAGATGGAGAAGAGGCTAGGCATTCCCATCATCCCTTAGATTGGTTGTCTGTGTGGTTTTCCAACGAAACAATTGTGCAAATGTATATTTTATACTGTGGACCCATTGTCATCTCTCCTGATTTAAAAACATCAACACAGAGCCGAAATAACGTGTACAATCAGCATAATGTGCAATAATTTTACTGTACAAAGTATTTACACTCATTTGTGGATTTACTGTTGGTATTTAGGTTACGTAACGCAAAAAATCGAAAAGATAGGTTTGCATACCTGGTGTCAGGAATGTGAAATTTATCATTTGTTTCATTGTGGAGTCCGAGTTGATGTGGGTTCTTCAAGCTCAAATGGACAATCGGAAGGGAAACTTTTACAGAGTGTGAAAGTAGGCTACCTTTTTCACTCATCCTTCTACGTAGATTTCCAAATTTATCCAGCAATATCTGTAACTCTCCTTTGCATGAGAAGAGCTGGAACCTCTCGGGCCATCCCATTCAATAAAGTGGCCCTTGCGCACCACTAAGGGGGAGACTTTGCTCACTGTCAGCTCTGAAGTGTTTGGTTTTATGTGCATGTTCGCCGTGGGATAGGTTATGCGTCAATTAGAAGTTCTACGTGCTTTCTTGAGTTTTTACGATACGATAGCAGCCTCGACAAGTAAAATATGTCGCAAGGGTCAGGTTAGAGACTGACAAGTGCATAAGTGGCTTTTAGGCGTAAACGACAGCCATCGGACTTACCGGGATTGGGCACCACACCATTGTGATGTGCCTGAACCTTCAGCATTGCGCATATCCGTAGGACTAGTGTCATCGTTCATATGCTGACTCGCTATAAGTGTAGAGCCAATGCTTTTAAGGAGGCTGTGCATTTTACGCTATATCCCCTTCGGTGTTCAGACGTCCGCCTGCCTCTTTGTAGCACAATTTAGTGCAACAGCTTGTGCCATACATATTTGACGCAGGAAAAGAACAAATTGATGCATCAACCGTATTCTGAATCTGCCGCATTTGAAGTGGTCAGTTTGTAAGAGAAATGCATGACTGTGTCATAAGGCCGACTCAAACAGGCATGACGAGAGGCCAACGTACACCCCCCGTCATTAGCGATGCCATAGGCAACTCCCGTTCTCTAAACCACAGCACTGGCAATAAAACCCCTATTGTTATCAAATCGCAATAAGAGACCACTTGAGAAGCGTGAAGCAGGTCTCGAGAGCGCCCGCCTCCTAAAAGGTGGCAAATGTAAACACACGCATTGCACTCATGGCGACTGCCACCTACACTCACGTTGAGAGTGTGAGTCACATCTCTGCCTATGACATGCATTTTAACTCAAGCAGATTGTCACTAATATTGAGGCGACTCCCTTCAACTCTGTGTGCTCAACTTTAGTGAACAGAGACACTGTCCAGTCAATTTCCTACTGTCGCTCAATTCGCTAAAATGTCCTAATAACTAGATGCGTGTGTGTTTGGCTGCGCAGACCTTGACCTGATGGCGACATTGCACAATGTGCCTTCTGGGCCTGCCCGTAGGGCCCAGACGCATGACATGCCTGTGAGGTGACGTTAGCGCACTCGTGACTTGTGGAGTAAGAGCGATTGTGTTGACCCCCAATAAAGGCGGTTTGTCACGAACCCGGCTCCGATTCAGTTCCTCCGTAGTAAAGCCAAGCAGAGATACCGACACCAACGAATGTAGAAACACACGTAGAAAGGAAAGGTCAGTGTTTTCCAGCATTTTTGGACTCGCTTGAGGCTTAGCGTTTATCACCTATACCATTGCAGCACTTCTCGGTTTCTCGAGGTCACAGCACGTCACATCTAGTGGGGAGGCGAACATAAGAACTATGAGACCAAGACATCAAATAGACATGCATTTGTCCTGTTATTACTATAAACACACCTCACTAGGCTACAAATACTTAGTCATGTGACATCTGATCAGTCTAGTTTTAACAGATGGTGTGGCCAAATAATGTCATGTCACACCTTGTGATATGGATTTATTAGGCTAGTGAGGTCGTTGTAAAATATCCCTGCACTAATACCACATGACCTGAGAGCATCAAATCATTAAGTCGGTTAGTGGTACCCAAATTCTGCTCAGATATACGTGAGGTGTCAAATGCTGGCTGGATATGGTACTCATGACGCGACAACTTTTTTCATCAAATCTTTAATCATCACCGCCTTTCCAACTTTACCTGCGAATGAGGAATGATGAGTACCAGGATTTGGTCAAATGAGAGCAGAGGTGCCCACCTCCATGATTTGTACTTCTTACGACAACAAGACGTTCCGTGAGACCCTCTATGCTTACGACACCAAAAGTGAAAGAGCAGATCCACCTTGTCATTGATCTGAAAATGGAGAATGGAAATATATTTGACACGATTGCATCAGTAGGCAAATCACACTGACCGCATAGATAGGCCTTGGGAGGGGAGAGCTTTCAGTACAAGCAGGCAGCTAGTGCTTGTGTGCTCTTGCAGCAACGTCTCCTCCTGCAGTGCAATATGGGCAATCTACTTTGCCTAATCCATATAGGTGGCCGGAGGAATGCAGAGTGATACTGCTCACTGACGAATAAAATTAGACTACAAGTGACCCAAGCGCACAAAAGTTCCCCACAAGTTATTCCTTCTCTGTGTGTCTCCTTATGGATGTCAAAGCCATGGCCAAATTAGTGGCATGATAATTTGACATTTAACATTTTTCCTGTGTGCATTTTAGAACGGTGACCAGATGGGTCCAGTTTGAAGCTTAGCAACCCAATTCACCTCATCAATGTCGATAATCTAGGCGCAAACGGTGAGCCAATAAAAAGACAGCTCTAATTTGATTGGCTCGAGCAAATCTACTTATAGCAGTGGTGCTAGCTACTGAGATCATTGGGCAGACGAGAAAGTGAGGCTCGCGTGAGCTAAAACATGCAGTCAAAGAAGTTTGATGTGATAAAGTTCATTTCCTGCGGAACCTACTCCACTGTATATGAGATAGCCTACCTGCAGAGAAACAAGGAGATGACCGCGACCGTGACCACGAAGTTGGCGCTAAAACGCATTTATTTGCAAAACGAATCTGCTGTTCGTTGTGCTCTTCGGGAGCACCGTATCCTTGTGCGGCTCGCCCTGGCAAAGGAGCAGTCACCATTTCTAGGCACCCTGCTGCAGAGCCTTCGAATCCACGGAGGTCCGGCCTTTGTACTGCGCAAAGGAAGTGGCTTCGACCTGCAGGATCTCATCTCAAATGTTGGCTTTCTCGGTGAGACTGATGCGCGATTTTACAGCAGCGAGATTGTATGTGGTCTGGAGTTCCTTCATGCCATTCACATCGTCCACATGGATGTCAAACCCACCAACATGCTTATTGCTGATTCGGGTCACCTATTTATCACGGACTTTGATCGCTCTTACGATATGGTACGGGAGGCGAGACCCCCAAAAAAGGAGGACTTCACCGGAGCCCCCTTCTACATGGCACCCGAGATAAAAAATCAGGTAGAAATCACAACGCGGGCGGATGTGTGGAGTCTGGGCATCCTCGTGGCCTGCATCATGTACGGTCACGTCACTGTACATAATTGGCTGTGCACTGGTCTTTTGTTTGAAGATTGTTTGACAAATGCCTCCACACCTCTACGTAACTTCTTCAAAGCCTGCCTCAGGCGCAACCACAATATGCGTGTGGACATCGGCGGTGTCAAGCGTCTTGAGTTCTACAAAGACGTCAAATGGGAAGAAGTGGTGGCATGCACTATGAAACCACCTTATCACCCCTCCAAATTGGCAGTCTTTACCCCTCGAATGAAGTACAAATTTAACCCATACGACTCTAGGCTTCTTGCTGCTGCTTACGAAACGAGCATGCCACTGATAGTTCAAAGTCTTAGATGCATTCGTGGCAGACACGGGGTACGTTGGGTAAAGGAAGTGCCACAAAGTCCCAAGATACGGAGACGGGCTGGACTGACAGCTGAGAGGATTGATGAACTCTTCGCTAAATTCGATTTCATCCATCCTCTCTTTCAATCTTCCCGTGGAGTCGACGAGAAGCGGACTGTCAATGATGACGTAGACATGTTGGAGACCCGTTTGCCATCCCTGGAGCGCAACAAACGGTGCCGTGGTAAATTTTCACCCATTGCATCCATGAAGGGGATGGAATCTCCTACAATGACAGAGCGACCTCTTCATCTGTCAGCTGCGACTTCGAGCTGGAGGACTTGTAAATTCTGCTCAAATTTGCTAATTTTGTGTCTTTCAATTTTGTCCATTTTTGAGTGCTTCTACTCACTCCATCATGCATTTATTCGTTAATTGCGTTCTCTTTCTCCTTAATGCACGCGAGTGGTCTGGAGGGACTGAAAACTGAGGTTGGGGCATTTTTTGAACTCGCTGTGGAAACAGAAGGCAAGAGCAACCGAAGTTAGGCTTCTTAGATGCTGAGAGGGAGAAATCATCTGCAGATAGGTAAATTGACTCCATTTTCTGAGGCATTGGGATTGCGTCACCTTGTTTTGTTGATCTCCATTACCATTAATACCGCTATCACTATGAATCACCGGTTGAAGCGGCAACCTTTGATGTCGCTATGCTTAGGTTTGTCACCGTGTCTGACACATGATCTTGCCGCTCACGAATCGTGAATAAGATTGGTTCATGCGCCTTTCATGCACAAACTCTACCCACCCACATGAATGACGGAATCAACCAATCAGTCAGCCCTTCTTTCTGTCAACTCTTTACTTCAATTGTGTCCGCTTAACGTTCTTGAACTGCAAAAATTTGCTGCAGATGGAGTGCGAGAGGAGAACGTGTGCATGGCAGATGGGTAGAGCAAATAGAGACGGCGAGAGGGAGCGTGGGGTGACAACTTTGAAGATCAGGTGCGTGGCATTTCGCACACAAGAAGGCGTCAACAAGGCTAATGGCAGTGCTTGATTTCCTACCTGGCTCTGGGTTTCTTATTGTCGGACGTAAACTGATTCACCGCCGTCGCAAATGAGGTGTACGAGGAGCCTTCCTGCTTCTCCATTTCACAAATAGTCATGAACATGAAGCGATTACTCTTCTCACACATTCCATCGCACTAAATGAGACATTTGTTTAGAGTGACAGTGCAAATTATAACACTATGACGTGCAAATTGTTGGAAGAAGGCCTCAAACAGGATAAAATGCCTCTCTGTCCTCCGAGACGCGCGGATTTTCCGTATTCCATCGTTTGTGCGAAGTCACTTTTATTGAATGCACTCGAAAGGCAGTATTCAAATCCCGTGGTAGACGACATTTAATAAACTATAGAAGCGTGTCTACGTGGACGGGAATTCACTCACATTTCCGCATTTAAGCCTGTCTCTTGAAGGAGGACCATTGGACCGCTTCGCCAGCCACTTAAGCGCACCCCATTACCCACTTTGCAACACCGCACATTAGCTTTACTGCTGGGCGAAACAGCAAAAACACCACTGACGTACGAGCTGCCTTTCCACATCCTCCATTTACGCTATGATGCCTTCAGCCCATACACGTATTCGCCTACTTTGTGCTGCTACTTCTGTCAAGGAAGTAGTGGTTCCTGACAAATTGGCGAGCTTCAAATAGATCTAACAGGCATATCCAATTGCAGAGGGCATGTAGAGAGGCTGCAAGGGAAAAATGCCGCTCCAACAACAATCCTGTCTTAAGAGATCATTAGAAAGTGCACTGCAACCCAATATTATGCTCAAAGTGGGATAGGGTGGAGATAATAAGCACTAAATATATCACCGTGAAGGACAGGAAAGTGCTACCACGCATAAAGTTACGAAGATGTATTTCAACCTACGATTGGACTTCTTCCCTCAAAAAAGGAATAGGCAAAGATTAGTTGAAGGCCTCAACACTGGTCCATGTTGGTGTGAAGTCTTTTCGCACCCCACAAGGCTTATGGACTCTACGCATTCACCGACTTCTGTCGTCAGAGGAAGCATCGTGTGGAACCCTCGAGGAAACTGCAAGCGAGGCAATGTTTCGGAAGGAGGGATTTGAGTAACTCATGGTACCACTCCCAAAGGCATGCTAGTTACATGCTTGAGCACCAAACAAATGCAAAAACGGCTTACTTGTTTATTTACTCATCTCGGTTCAATGCATCTCGTCCCCCAATAAGCACTGATCTCGGTCTTTGAAACCGGGAAGTCATTTTAATGTTGTGACCTTTACCTGGAGGTCAACAACGTGTTGCGCAGGAGTGCAGTGTGAGTCATTCTAGCGTGTCAACTTATTCCTAACTCTGTCTGCCTTTTCTTCGGTACAGTGTTGCGCTTTCTCCTGCATACTTGCCTTATTTCTCTAATGAATTTACCTATTTGCATCCATGCTTCCATCCCTTCATCCATTGGCATACACACGACCAAACACGTCCTTATTAGTTTTCCTTTGGGAGAAGTCATTCCACCTCGCAAATGCAAACCCCCTGTATCAGTCTCTAGCAAGCATCCATGTCACCCATGCCCACTTTGAATGCACAATTCCTCATTCTATTCAAATCTTGCCCCTTCATTTAGTGTTCATTCATGCAATGTACATCCACCCACCCATTTATCCATCGCGTGGCTGCTTTTTTGAAGTCAACCTCCCTCATCGAAACATTCAAGTTGCAGACCTCTTTCAGACGTTCTCATTTTTTGATATGTAATGGGTGTATTCCGAGGGCCACTTGAAGATATTTCATTGACTGCCTACGAGGAATTAGAAGAGAGCCTATTGCTGGTTGTGTAGTTGTACTTTACCCAGAGGTTGAATTAACATTTACTAGCAGGAATGACGACTCAGGTCTCTTGGCACAGTGCAAGTTGG